>CM053596.1:107579387-107613777 GCA_028646575.1 Pseudocheirus occidentalis
CAGAGAGACAGAGAGAGACAGAGAGAGAGAGAGGGGTGGGGGAAGAGAGAGAGGAGACACACACAGAAAGAGGAGAGAGATGTGTGTGTATATAGCTATAATATACATATACACACATATACAATACATATATATATATACATCAAAAGCTTCTTTCATTTTGATATATTATCAAAAACTTCTCTACCAACAGGTCAAGAATAGTAAGGAAGCTCTTATGTTCCTTCAAATTTTTTTTCAATTGCTTAGGGCTCTGTTCAGAAGAAAGTCTTTCCAAAAATACCTGCTTTATTCATGAACAATTTTGGTTCCCTGTCCTTGTACCAATTCCATCTACTTATGGGAGGCTTTGTCCTATGGTGGTCCTGTTGGGGGACTGTGTTCAACATACCTTAAAATAAAGTCTGTACTGACTGGGGAGGCCTCTGCTGTTTCCCATTTTCATCAGATCCAGGTTCTCTTGCTCATCCTCTTAATTCCTTCAAGTATCTCTGGTAAAACTCTAACACCATTTCCATTCTTCCAACTTGTCACTCAGTTGTACCATCAACTCTGTAACGTTTGCTACGGCCACAGAAAAATCCTGGCATCCTATGAACCCTGCTTTTTGATCCTTAAGATTACTGCTTTATCTTCTCCTGAAAATCTCAATCAGTTTGGCTTCTTTCCACTTCAAATGGACCACTAACATAGTCCAATAATGGCCTAGTATATTGTCATATCCACCCTTTTCTACCTTTGTTGATAAATTCTCAGTAGCTCAGTCTTTATGTAGTAATAGTTCACCATCAAGAGATGTTTCTCCTCCATTAGTAGTACCCCTTAAATAAATGTACAGATATCTAGTTTCTCAGTGTCAATGGTAGTTCACAACCAATTAGTTCCAAAGAAGTTGGATCAGGTATCTAAGGCTGGCCAGGAAAAGGACATTTCTTCAATCTCTTGGTTGGTATAGAAAATTGACAAAAGGATAAGGGGAGGGTCGGTTACTGCTATAGGAAGAAGAGGTTAAGATTCTCATGATCACGTATATGGGATGAGACACAACATTTACAGTTAATACCTTCAAATCTTATAATTTTTCCCCAAATTTATTTGTGTATGTCTTATCTGTACATAGTTGTTTACATGCTGTCTTCCCCCATTAGACTGTAAGTTCTTTAATATCAGGGATTTTTTTTCTGAGGAGTAGGTTACCTTCCTTTGTCATCCTACTGTTTAACATTGTACCTGTCACATAGTAGGTGTTTGATAAAAGTTTGTTGACTCAAATCGACTTGTTCTTCTAACCTGTTCAACATCTACACTACTCCTTCCAAGGTGAGCTATATAAGGTGTGTTTGTCATATTAAAATGCCCACAAAAAATGTTCCACTATTGGAGAGACAGAGGACTGATGTCAGTTGTAGGTAGTTGGACTCTAGTCAAAATCTATAGGATGTGACCCTGTTACTCATCTCCTCACTGATGTCCTCTGTGTGTGAGCCATATGGGGCAGCAGAGAACCTGCCCCCAGGTTACATGCAGACAACCAAATATAGACATGCTAGATGAGCTCTTTACTGTCATACAGAACACTGGAGAAAGTAAGAAAAACTTGAAACTACTACAGTAGAACCATCCTAAGAGTCTTGGAGTCTTACCTGAGCAATCAAACCCTTCCACCTTGCATCATAAAATTTACAGAAAATAAGCTGTCTTAACAATGGTATTCTGGCACTAGTTTCAGGATCGAACTTTGCCTGGGTACTTTTCTTCTTTGCAGGTACTGGTGGAATCCCTAAAGTTCATTCCTGGGTATAGCTTGAGGTGTATCTCTCAGTCCTTATACCCATTGATAATATTGATTCCTTTCTAATTTTTCCTGGTGTGGTTAATGGAGAAAGAACAATGGTCTGAGTCCTCAGAAAATCCTCTTGGTGGATGGACATCACAGGGGTGGTCTGGTTCTGCATTACAGAAAACGTGAGAGCCAAAACAAAAGTCATAGGGTGTTAATTTGTGTGATAGCCCCAGCGCTTCTTTCCACAGCTATCAGACATCTGCAATTGCTTAGATGTGAGGCGCACATGGACTGAAGCCTTTCTCCATAGGAACGCCTCAGTTCCTGCCCATTTGGCACCATGTTGTTGTGTGTGGCTTGTTTTGAAAAATCTTGGCAGAGATTCCCTAACAAAAAGCAGAGTCTGCTGTCGTGACTCCCTCTGCAGCAGGGAGTTCTAATGCCAGCTGTCAAACTGAATTTCCAAAGACAAGCCCTCTTTTTTCACTGACCTCCTTCTCTTTCCTGATTGCTCCACTTCCGCTGACGCTCTCATGGCCTTGGCATTAACCAATCAAAATCTCTTCTGAATCGCTCCAATGCAAACTGTTCCAAATAGAAAGAAGACTAATAATGCTGAGGCCAGTTAGGTTTAGAGGTGGGACTGACAAATTTGTATTCCGACAGCAGTCATTTTGTCCATATCCAAGCCCACCAATAAACCCCTCCATAGTAACAATTGTGTATCCCATTAAAAAAAGTCTCAAGTGAAAGAAGCACAACTGAGAGAATACATAAAATGAATACACAAATGATAGCATAAATGAAAATAAAGTTAAAACCCAATACTGAGTACTTCTGATGACCAGAGGGAGAGTAGGCACTTCTTTGCTTTCAATAGGGAGTCAGGGACTATGGGAGTGGAACACTGCACACAAGGTCAGATACTGCCCCATGGCAGTTTCTTTGGTACAAGGGAGGGGGACACTTTGGTGAGGGGGAAGTAGGAAATGGAAAGAGTTGTGATGCAAACTGAAAGCAGCTGTGATACAAAAACAAAAAGCATCAGCTCTTGAAAAATCTCAGAAGGAGATTCCTTTATCCATAGTATCAGCAAGCACCCTAAGTATACCCAGGATGGCTGCTAGCACAGGTTCTTAGTTCTGCTTTTCTAAAGGAAAGCAACTCAAAATGGGTTAACAGTCTCACTTTAATCAATCAAACATATATCATTTACTTAGTTCAGGGGGAAAAGCCAACACCCTGAACTTCAGAGAATACAAACAAGTTACAAGCAGACAAAGAAACGGATCAGCAGACAGGCTTCCAGCTGTCTGACCATTACATCCATACCCAGTCAGTTATCAGAGAGGGAAGCACCAACATCTGGGTTTTCAAAGCCGGGGGGCTCAACAGCTTTCCAGAGTCTCATCTGGCCAAATCACACAACTCTTTCCAAAGTGATCCCCAAAGCAAAAATTCACATCAGGGTATTTATAGCCTTCTCCTGGATCAGAGAATGTCACAACCCTCTTGACCCGCTGCCCAATCACAAAGTAATAAGGCATGGGCATTCCTGAAGAACAAGCCTCCTGCAACAGGCTCCATGTGACCACATTCAGCTTATTAGGGGGCAAAGTATACTGTCAAATCAGGGAAGGTTCTCAGAGTCACTTAAGCCTATCAAAGGACCTAGGGACAGGGAAGATCTTCAGATTCCCATAAAATCCATTCACAATAATTTCCCATCATCCCAACAGGTATACTTATGAACTTCAAGTTTATTTTCCTAAACTTACTTGTGTGAGTAAAGTTAGCACTTTGGTTTACCTCAGTGAGAAAAATTACTACTTCCCTCTCTAGGTAGAGTGATTGAAGCTGAAACAGGAAACAACTCTCACCATTTACTGGATTTTGTTGAATTACATTGCGAAGTCAAATATGGTAAGAGTCATACCATGTTTTAATGAGAAACAATTGAAGAACAATGGGGAAGCCTGAAGCAATTCTCAACCACATTAAGAGAACCAAAGCTTTTATTTAGAATGATTCTCTTTATAGACAGCCCTACTTGAACCCTAATCTACTCATAATCTCTTAGTATCATTTGAGTGAATGGGAAACATTTTTTTCTATGCATTAAATACTTTTGTTTCAAGTGAGTGTAAATACTTCAATATTTTCATTGATTCTGGGATCTCTGACAAAGGAATCGCTTCCAATGGAACCTCTTCCAATGGAACAAATTATGATCCAATAGAATAGACAGAATCCAATTCTACCTTTTCTTTTAAAATAATTTTTTTTTTTTATTTTTGGTTCCAAATTCTCTCCCTCCCTCTAATCTTTCTCCATCCATTTGTGAAGGCAAGAAATATACTTTATTATGTAAAATATGCAAAACATTCCCACATAAGCTATTCAAATTCATACATTTTCATCCTGTGTGACTCTTGCCTATGTTTTCTCATGAGCCTGATACAGGAGATGCACCTGACATGCTGAGAATCTTTCCCTACATGTGTGTTGACCCTCCTTTCCTGCCAGGAGAGCACACAAGCTATCCATGGTAATAGTAATGATGGTGACAACAGCAGCCTTAAAGTTTACTCCATGACACCAACTGAACTTCCCATCAACCCTATAAGAGCAGCACTATTATTATCCTAATTTCACAGATCCAGAAATTGCACCTAAGAGAGGTTGACAGATCTGTCCACATTCACATAGATACTATGTGCGTAAGGCTTTTTTTTTTTAAACAATAATAGCGAACATTTATGTGGTGTTTTAAAGTTTGCAAAATACTATACAGATGTTTTCTTGTCTGGTCCTCACATCAACTGGGAGATAGGAGCTATCATCATCTTCATTTTACTGATGAGGAAACTGAGGCACAGAGAGGTTATTCACCTATGGTCACAACATTATTTAGTGTATGAGGCAGGATTCAAACTCAAGTCTTTCTGACTCTAATCCACTGTGCTGCTTGGGTTAGTGTCTGGGGGTACATATAAACTTGGGTTTTCTTGATCCCAGGTTCAGCATTCTATCTACTGTGCCATCTAATTACAACTAGAATGGGGCGGCTAGGTGGAGCAGTGAATAGAGCACCGGCCCTGGAGTCAGGAGTACCTGAGTTCAAATCTGGCCTCAGACACTTAACACAAAAACTAGCCATGTGACCTTAGGCAAGTCACTTAACCCCAACTGCCCTCCAAAAAGCAAAAAAGAAAAAAATAATTACAACTAGAACTTAGGGATGTGAAATGATGTTTCTAGGGTCACAACAATGTCTGATGTGGGAGTGAAACTCTGGCCTTACCAGCTCCAAATGCAACCTTTTAACATTTTTGCCAGAATACCTATCTTTTTTTTTTTTTTTTGCTTTTTGGAGGGGGATGGCAGGGCAATTGGGGTTAAGTAACTTGCCCAAGGTCACACACAGCTAGTATGTGTTAAATGTCTGAGGCTGGATTTGAACTCAGGTCCTCCCTGACTCCAGGGCCGATGCTCTACTCACTGCACCACCTAGCCACCCCCTATCTTTTTTTTTAAAGCCTTTCTTATGCTATACAATCAATTCATTTCTTTTTTTTTCCTAGTCAAAAGTATATTTCACACAAATTCTTCTGTGAACCTATTCATGCTACCATATGTCTCTCCAAAGCACTTTTAGGTTGACAAAATATAATTACATACACATACACACACAAACTTGTACATATATACTCCTTCAATATCTCTTCCATGAAGATTTTTATATGCATAGCCGTTTATGAATAAGTGTTTCTCTGTTCTAATGGTTTAATGCTGATGACAATATGTAGAAAAAGTGGACTTTTTTTTTGAATTAAATTTTTTCCAAATGACTTTACTTTTCCCTATTCAACCTTTGGGATCTGTAGCACAGATAGACTAGAGCAACAATTTCCTTTTTCCTCCTCAAGGCAGTGAGCAATCATGCTTCCAGCTGGATTTCCATGCTCAATGTGAAGCCAATTTTCTGATGGCTGATTGGGAAATCTTGGCAGATGTCTTACAGTGAGAATTGAGGTTGACATGGGAGACATTTGATGAAGCAAGACATTCTTTTATTTGTTTATCTGAATCAATGCATCCCAACAGTGGCAAGCAGGATGCCAGTGACTGGGTGAAGGTCAGTTTGAGGTGAAAAGATGAAGCTCCGGAATCCATCTATCCCAGTATCACTTTGTCATAAGCATGAAACTGAGACCCAGAGAAATTAATCAACTCACTCAGGTTCCTATATACTTAGTAAATGTCTGAGTCAGTGAATCCAAGAAAGTGCAGCAATCTAACTACTACAATTGTCATGAGGATCAAATGATATATATGTGTGTATGTATATATATCTACACACACACACACACACACACACACATATATATATATATATATATACATACACATATATGTGGCATTTTCCCAGCTTTAAAAGTATCAGCTATTATTATTAGACAAATCCACTCACTAGGTCCAAGGTATATGCATTTTCTACCAAATTCTGCTCTTTGGAAAATAGCATTGCTAGGGTCTAAGAGCAGTAGGAAGACCTTCATCAGTCCTCACCCCAGGCTTAAACTTGGGCATCTCTAAGTTTGTGTTTGTTCATGTCTCTAAGTTCTTATGAGATAAATAAGTAAATATGCTATGAGATCCTTTCTATTTTCTAAGCAGAAGGAATAAACATGATGGAAGAATATCCAAGATGAATAGATGAATGCATCAATGAATGACTGGATGGATGGGTGAATGATCATTTATTAAGTTCTATGTGCCAGATGTTGTGTTAACTTTTGAAGATGCAGATATGAGCAAGACAACACCTACCTTCAAGGAGTTTATATTGTAGTAGGGAAAGAATACATAAAGAAGTGGTGGGAGGGAGGATGTTTTGATAGTAGTTATGTTATTACTATTTTCAGAGTCAAAGTTGAGCATTTGAGGAGGTTGTATAAGAAGGGTACCCACAGTAGCATGGCATGAAGATGGCTAGGAAATTGCTTGATGGGTCAGTACCCAGGGTAAATGTGATGAATTTCCCACTTGACTGCATTCTTTTAGATGACTCTATGATGTCCCCAGGAATCTCATCATCAGGAACCTCATCATCCTTCCTTGATACTCACACCTCAGCAGTACCCTCATTACCCTTTGCCCCTCTAATTGGAGGACTAGAGGATAGTGCAAAGAACTCCTCCCAAATCTTCCATTTAAAGAGGGCTCTGGACCAGCCATCTCCTCCTCCCCCCTTTAGCTTCCTTTTGTGTATTGTCTTCCCCCATTAGATTGTAAGCTCCATGGAGTCAGGAATTGCCTTTCTTTTTTGTTTTTGTGGCCCCAACATTTAGCACAATGCCTGGAACCATAGTAAGTACTTAAACAAATTTTATTGACTGATTCACTGACTCAACTACCAATAAGAACCTCAGGGACCCATGGTAGAAACTTGGCATGTTGGGGCAGAAATGGAGGATGAAATGCCTAAGGGCTCCAAGCAGCAGTGATGCTGGTTGGGGCAATGACCTTATAATAACATAAAGGGACCAATGAGGGCAGGGGTATTATTGCTCTTTTTAAATGTGGCTGTATTAAAGTAAAAGCAACAAAGAAAGAAAGTTATGGGAATCAGAGCAGCTTTCCTGGCTAGGAAATCATGGAGACACACTTAGCTTAGGTGCCTTGCACTGAAGCTGCAGAAGCTGCTATAAACCTCATTAGTGACATCCTTGTTGTTACTGGATCTTTCCTTCTTAACTTATAGATTGTAACACAGCCCAGAGGGATTAAAAAATCATGTTTGTAATATCATAGTCTCAAGTAGGTCCTAGTAGACTTAACTATTTGCAGCAGAATTTGCCCTTAAAAAAATGGGATGGTTAGATGGCTCAGTGAATAGAGCACTGACCCTGGAGTCAGGAGGTCCTGAGTTCAAATCCGTCCTCAGACACTTAACATTTACTAGCCATGTGACCTTGGGCAAGTCATTTAACCCCAACTGCCTTGCCTTCCCCTCTCCAAAAAGCAAAAAAAAAAAATTCCCTAGCACCAGAGTTCCTACCCTGGGATCCATGTATAGATTTCAGGGGATCCATGAACTTGGGTGGGAAAAAAATTACATCTTTATTTTTATTCGTTTCCAACTGAAATTAGCATTTCATTCAATTATGATTTCTTTTTAGAAAAATTATTCTGGGAAGGCTGAAGGGCTTTACCAGACTGCCAAAAGGAGTCCACAATTCAAAGATGGCTAAGATCCCATGCTTTAGTGTATATTTAACAGTAATGATAGTCATGCTAATTGCTAACATTGATTTCATGCTTTAAGAGTAGCAAAGTGCTTTCCATATATTATTTCATTTTATCCTCAGAGAAGTGCTATTATTAGCCCTATATTGCAGAAAAGGAAACAAGCTGAAGAGGTTATTTGGCAAAATACAAAACTAGAAAGTGTTTGTAGCAGGATTAGACATCTGGTCTTCCTGACACCAAATTGAATGCTGACTACTGTAACACTAATAACCTTTTTATGTGTGTGTTTTCTAAATCCCATTACATTGCACTCTCTTAGGAGACAGCAGTGTGATTAAGGGGAAAGAGCACCAGATTTGGAGTTGGAAGACCTGTATGCAAATTCCAGCTAAGCTCTTTCCACTTGTGTGCTCTTGGGTAAGTCATTTTTTACCTCTCTGGGCCACAGTTTTCTTCTCTGTAGAATAAGAGACTTAGTCTAACATGTTCTCTAAGTTTCCTTCCAGTCCTAGGCTTATGGTCTTATGCATATGTTGTCTTTTTCCTTATATAGCTCTCTATGAGGACGTGGTATCCAATGCATCACTTTGCTCACAGCAAGTGTTGTTTTTATTCAGTCACATCTGACTCTTGATGATCTGATTTGGGGTTTTCTTGGCAGAAATCCTGGAGTTATTTGCCATTTCATTCTCCAGCTTGTTTTATAGATAAGGAAACAGAGGCAAACAGGGTTAAGTGATTTGCCCAAGGTCATATAGTTAGTAAGAGTCTGAGGTTGGATTTGAACTCAGGTCTTCCTGACTCCAGATCTGGTGCTCTATCCATTGTTCCACCAAATACCACAGCAAATGCTCAATGAATACTAATTTCTTAAATGACTTAGCAGACTTTAATGAGGTAGAGGAAGAAGTCTTTGTCTTGTGGGGTCAGCATAGGAAGGGGTGTGGTGGGAATAATATTTTTAGTCTCCTACCCGCCTCCTCTGAAAATGAAGCTAGTTTTTCCTTAAAAGGTATTGAAACTGTTCTCACTGTTTAATTAGCTTAGGGTACTAAGGCTTGGATCCTTCCCTATGATGAGTGCTCATTCTGGTTAAGGCTGAGTAGACCTCCTTTTTGTTAATTGTTAAATTAACTAGTAATGTCTCACTTCATTCCATTTTCCTACCAAAGCTACCAGAGCACCAACCCCTGAATCATCCCAGCTCGTCAGAGAGTATGTTTCCTTTCTGAAGTGGTCACCACTGGTATGCCTGTGACCCTGTGGATAGACCACACCACCTTCTCAACCCACCATAAGATTGTCTGTCCTTTGGGATGACACGCCACTTATCCAGTGAGCCCTGCTCTCTGTTTTTCTCTGGTCATTCCTACCTTTCTCTCCCATATCAAATTCTTCTCCACTAAACACTCAACTGAATTTAATCCTAGTAAAATTTAAACTACTTAGGGCTCTGTGATTGATTACTACCAAGTGTTGGGAGCTGTCCTACCAACACTTAGAAATGTGCTAAAGCCACAGTTATGCTGATTTAGGTACAGTCTTGCTTGCAGTCAGCAGGAAGATGGGAAAGAGAGGCAAATATTGATTCCATATAAGGAAAATGTAACATTAGAGCTGGCATTTATAAAGTACTTTAAGGTTTGCAAAATTATTTGCATACATTCTATCTAAGAATGGTTACCTCTAACAATAGTGAACTCTTCACTAGAGGTGTTCAAACATAGACTGGGTAACCATTTGCCAGGGATATTATAGAGGAAATTCATGCTTCAGGAAGGAACTGGGCTATATAACCTCTAAAATGTCTTTTGCTTCCATACTATGATTCTGTGAGAACTTTGTATAGTTGTTAGAAATTACAGAAACATCACAAATTAAGAAGAGACCTCATTGACAAAGTATTTAGACAATTGGCAAAACTCTTTCCCTGTCACTGTATGTTATTTCCAAAGGAGATAATCTCCTGTCCCAGTCTCCATCCAAAGCTTTCCCTGACTTGGAAAAAATGTCAAAAATGTTGGGAAAATTCACTCCACCCATTCCTTTGGGGAGGGATAGTTTCTTAATTCCTTTGGGGCAGAGCCAAATTTTGATATTCAAAAATTTTCTTAGAAATGAGGTATGGTCAAGATACTCATCCAATGTAATTCTGTAGGGGGAAATGGGGTGGGAGACTAGTATCTAGAATTACAGGGAATGTGAGTGTGACCCATAATTTCTAAGAAGGGAAGATTTTTCCAAGAATTGAAACAATCATGGTATTAGAAGAAAGGAGTTATACCAGTTAGCTTTTGCCTGGCCAGATGACATAAGAATCATGGAATTATGTGCCTGGCCTTGTTGGTAATTTTTTTAGAGGTATGCTGAGTCAGCTAAATAGTATGGTGAAAATCCACATTTCTGTATATAAGGTATTTAAATTGTGGCAGGATCACAATCTTCTTTTCCCAGTTTTTTTCATGGTCCCAAAGAAATGAAATATTGAGAAAATAATATCATTGGAATCAACATAATCAAAGAAATGGATCACATTATAAAGAATGAGGAACTAGGTTTACCAGAAGATTAATACCATGTTTTGGCCAGATGGTCAGTAGTTAATCTATAGTATCTTTGCCAAGAAAGCCTCAAATGGAGTCATGAAGAATTGGACATGATGGAAATGACCATACAACAACGACCATGTCTTGATTATGATCAAAGTTGGTCATCTTTTATCTAGTCCAAATATACTCAGTTTCTTCAACTTACCCTAGTATGGCATGATTTCAAGGACCTCAACTACCCCAGTTATATTCTGGGCACATTAGCTATCTAATACTTGAGTATGTGAAGGATTTCAAGGATTGTTGTCTTTGTCTTTCTGTCCCCAAGACCCAGCACCAATGCCTGGAAACACAAAAGGTATTTGATAAATGCTTCTTGATCAAGCTGTGATTTTATCAGCATATGAGAATTTCCTCCATGAGCTAAGATGGCTACTTGTGACTTGGTGGGTAAGTCCCAGGGGGTTGTTTGACTCCAATAGAGGTTAAGACTTTTTCAGTTGAGACTTTTAGCAAAAGTCAGAAGTGGGACTAAAGCCAAGTCTTTCTGAATTTGAGTTCAGTGCTCTCTTTTCCATACCAGGCTAAGTCTTTGTAGCATATCAGTAGGGATAAGGATAAGAATCAGACTTATGATCTCATTGACAGAGGGAACTCCAAATTGAGAATGTTACCAGTGTGGGTCAGCACATTCTCAATAAAGAGAATTTTCAGAGAGTCTTAGAGAGCACCCGAGAATACTTGCCCAGTGTCACTGTTGTTGTTGTTGTTGTTGTTATTGAATTGTTTCAGCCACGTCCAACTCTTCATGATCCCATTTGGAGTTTCCTTGGCAAAGATACTAGAGTGGTTTGCCATTTCCTTCTCCAGCTCATTTTACAGATGAGGAAACTGAGGCAAAGAGGGCTTGCCAGGATCACACAGCTAGTGTCAGAGTTCAGACTTGAACTCCTAAAGAAGAGTCTTCCTGATGCCAAGCCTAGTGCTCTCTCTACTGTACCACCTAGCTGCCCAATGTTACATAGACAGTACGTGTCAAAGATGGGACTTGACTCTTTGTCCATTACTTCATTCTTACTTCTCAACTCATTAATATTCTGTCTAAAATATGATCCCATCAATTGAACACATTACTCAAGATGTGGGCTGACTAGTACACAGTATGTCAACTCCCTATTCTTGGACACTACCTCTCTTAATGCATTTTATCACATCCCCTGTTTTGGCTATTATGTTGTCATAGATATCACACTGTTGACTCATACTAAGCTTGCATTCCACTAAAATCCCTGAATCTTTTTCATATGAAAAAGCCACATTTCTCCCATTTCTCCCATGCCTTTCCTGAGAGAAAAAGGAAAACATAACTTTATGCACTATTTTGCCTGGAAAAGAGAAACTTAATGAGTAATTTGATGCCAGTTTTTAGGCATTTAGCTTAAGACGCGAAGGTCATGTTTCTTAAGAATGAAGATTTTAATTCCTAGAAGGAGTTAATGAGGGTGATTATAGAATCTCTTTCTATAATGTTCTTTGGAAACAGGTAAGACTTGTATCTGTCTGGGAAGGTTTAGGAGTGATTTTTCCAAAGCTCAGGAGAAAGGACAAATTGACCCCTAGGGGCCTGTTCTATCCCTAACATTCAGTGGGATGCTGTTATCTTTTTGGCTACATTTCCAGTGTCATTTCAAAGACCTACTTGAGTTTGAATTAGCCATATGTTTACACTCTCAGCTATGTGAAACTTAACCTGGAAATCAAGAACCAAGTTTCAGATTAATGTGTGTGTGTGTGTGTGTGTGTGTGTGTGTGTGTGTGTGTGTAACTTCTTAACAATTAGAGCTATGTAAAGTGTCATGAACTATCTGTATTGGTGTTAGGTTCTACCTTCTTGGAGGTATTCAAGCAGAGTCTGGATGGCTACTTGTTAGACAAGATATAAAGGGGGATTCCTTTAAGGTATGGATAAGACTAGATGGCCCCCGGGGCTTCTGGAATTCTGTTATTCTAGTTCTATAACCCTAGAATTCTACTATTCCAGTAACCTCTTCCTCGTTTAGGCCTGGTGTGAATGGTGCCCTACAATTTCCAAGAGGTTCATCATCTACCCTGAAATACATAACGAAGACTCCCAGTGAACCAGCCTTTTTAGTTTTGTAACAAAGGACTGAGTGATTTTTTAGGGGAAATAATGGTGACCCACTTTTAAACTGGGCATTTCCTGCTGCAACTTCAGTTTAACCCTTTTGCTCAACTGGCATGAACAAAATGTATTCAAGACACAGGTTCTTTAGCAATGAATGGCCTTTTGGAAATACTTTTGGTTTTTAACATTTGGCATCAGGGAGCTTTTTGGTATCTATACAAAGAACACACACATCTACAGACAATCCATGGATTGTTGTGAGCAAGTAACCCACTTCTTTGCCTTGAAGAGGAAGAGCACAGAGAATTTCTATACAAGTAGGGCTATTTCTAAATTGGAGATGTCATGATTTGTCCATTCAGAAAGGCACAAGCCAAGCTCTGTGGGTCTCTCACAATGAAGGGGTGTCCAAAAATGGCTTCTTCAATAGCCCTGGACTTCCAGACCTTCCTACTCTTCCATTTCTGTAATAGTCACCAATCATCTGGTGTCATGTTTTAATTTTTAACCCTGGCCTCACTTGTTACCATGGAGATGGTCCAGAACCAAGAAAACTTCCTCTAGGCCTCTAATTCAGGCTCTAAAACATCCTTAGCTCCCAAGGAAAGATCAACCCTTCCCCCGCCCCCCAATACCCTTATTCACTCTGCCCCACCTTTTGGCTTCATTCTAGCGCCAAATGCCATCTTACAAATATACTATTTACAAATACATCACATTCCATTAAACTGATGGTGTTGAGATGGAGTCATGGGTATAAAGAAAGGAAAGTGAATTCTTAGGCTTATCTTATTTAAGAGACTTCTCTCGAAGATTTTTATCTAATATATCTACTGGATATATTAGAGAGGCAGGTTGTGATTTGACCTGAGATGCTGTGTGATATAGTGGAAAGAGAACTGGTCTTAGAGTTAAGAAGATTTAAGTTCAAGTTTTTTCTTCAACTGTAATTATGATCAAGTCACTTTTCAGCATCCTCAAGTAACTTTCACACTTTTAAGTTACAGAAGAGTTGCTGATCTGCACTGATGAAGGGAGTTGCCATCTTGGGAGTTCTCAAAGAATCTGATTCTACATCCTCCCCTCTCCAGGAAGTCTATATTGCTATCTGGCATTTTCCTGGTTTTATTTTTTAAAATCTGCTGCTTGCAAAGCACCTATTGAATTCATCACTCTTCACTACTGACCTCTATTTAACAAATTAGGCTCCAGAACATCATGGAGCCAAAAGATTTCCATTTTTGGTTTGCACTGCAGCTGAATACTGATGAAGAGTCAAAGGATCCCAACATGTTTGAACTGAAAGGAATTTAGGCATCCTCTAGAAGTCAAATACCCAGTCCACAGACAGTCTTTAACTCACAACACTCCTTGGTGAGGCCAGAAGCAGATTAAAATGCAATTAGAAAATATTTAACAAAACAAATGAAAATACAATTAAACATAGACAACATCACACTTTAAAAACCAAGACAATATGCAAGCCACATGGAGCCTTTCAGACAGATTAGTGGGCCCCATTTCTATTTGACTTTGATCCTTAGCTCACTTAAGCTATTGATCTAGTCCAATTGTCTTTTACAGATGAGCAAAGTGAGGTCTCAGAAGATCAAGTGACTTAACAATGGTCATAAAGCTATTAATTCCATCTTGACTTATGGATTAGGGTCCATATATAAAGAAGCTATGATTTGACTAGTGTAGGAATTCCTTCCACCAGATATATCCTTTTTGTAACTTAGAGTCTTAGTCCCCTGAACCTCAAAAATGGCAAGTGATTTGCTCATGGTCACATTGTTTGAAAGTGTTAAAGGCAGGATTTGAGCCTAGATATTCCAAACTCCAGGTCTGGCACATGCTATATTGCTATATGGTAGTAAACTCTGGTATTAAGATATTAAAACAAAGTAAAGATTAAATAGGGGTGAAGAAAGTACACAAAATATGGGGTAATGGTGAAAAGTTTAAGGGTATATTCCTGGAACTTCCTGACTCTCAATATAAAGTTTATCCATCAGTATGCAAATGATTTCAGTCTTAAAGTTTAAAGCTCCTAAAGTCAATCCATTCTGATGCTATCTCTGTAGGAAGGCAATCATGACGACAGAAACGTGTTTACCAGCTTGTCTGGGCTGGTTACCTTAGAGACTGGTGTTCCACCCTCCTTCCCTCCTTCCTTCAGGAACCGAGATCAGCCAGCTACAGCAAATGGCTTCCAGATCTGTAGAGATGCGAGGTAGGATGTTTGGCACGGAAATTTTAGTAACTGCCTTTCAGGATTTAACAGTCTCATTTCATCATACTTTAAGACAGGAGTTCTTAACCTAGGGTCCATAAACACAAATGATAACAAAATACAAGTACAACTAAACATAGATAATAGTATGTTTGAAAACCAAGGTAATTTGTGCTCCACAGAGATCCTTATACATAGATTAGTGGCTCCCACATGCTTTAAACATATATGTTCATAGACCCCTGCTCAAGAACTCCTATCCTAAAACATGTGTGTTCATGGACCCCAAGTTAAGATCCCCTGTCCTAAAGGATGATTAAATGAGACTGTGTCAAACCTGAAAGGCAGTTCCTAAAACCTTGATGCAGAACATCCTGCCTCCCTTACTTACCATAATATATATGTATATGTGTGTATGTATAACATGCACATAGATATATCTACATATATGCCTATTACACACGTGTATACTTACACATATTTATGGAAGGAATAAACATTTACATTATGCCTATTATGTGTCAGGCAGTGCACTAAGTGCTTTACAATTAATTTCTAATGTGATCCTCAAAACAACCCTGGGAGGTAGGTACTATTATTGATCCCATTCTATAGTTGAGGAGACAGAGAAATTGGGTTCAATTACTCTCTCAGGATCACATGGCTAATAAGTGTCTAAGGTCAGATTTGAACTCAGATCTTCCTGACTCCAGACCTTGTGGTCTTTTGTGCTTTTAATTGTGCCATCTAACTCATCTATACCTATACCTATACCTATACCTGTACCTGTACCTGTACCTGTACCTGTACCTGTACCTATACCTGTACCTGTACCTGTACCTGTACCTTTACCTGTACCTGTACCTGTAACTACATCTATACCTATACCTGTACCTGTACCTGTACCTGTAACTACATCTATACCTATACCTGTACCTGTACCTGTACCTGTACCTTTACCTGTACCTGTACCTGTAACTATATCTATACCTATAGCTATACCTATACCTGTACCTGTACCTATACCTGTACCTGTACCTGTACCTGTCCCTGTACCTGTACCTATACCTGTACCTATACCTGTACCTGTACCTATACCTGTACCTGTACCTGTACCTGTACCTATACCTATACCTATACCTGTACCTGTACCTATACCTGTACCTTTACCCGTACCTGTTCCTGTAACTACATCTATACCTATACCTGTACCTGTACCTGTACCTGTACCTATACCTGTACCTGTACCTATACCTGTATCTTTACCTGTACCTGTACCTGTACCTGTAACTATATCTATACCTATACCTATACCTATACCTATACCTGTACCTGTACCTATCCCTGTACCTGTACCTATACCTATACCTATACCTGTACCTTTACCTGTACTTGTACCTGTAACTATATCTATACCTATACCTATATCTTTATCTCTATCTCTGTCTCTATCTCTATCCATGTCTCTGTCTATGTTTATGTCTATAGACATAATACATATACACACAGAGGGACAGAGACAAAGAGTGACAGAGAGACAGAGACAGAGACACAGAAAGAGATAACTGTTTTTCAGTATATTTCCTTTGTAGCATATGCGTTTTATAAATTTAAAAACAAAATTCTGAGGAAGGATCCATAGGCTTCACCAGGTAGCCAATGAGCCCATGAAAAAAGCCCAAGGAGCCCCTTCTATAGGATGAGGGCGAAGCATTTAAACCTGGGCCACTCTTCATAGTGAATAGTGTTAGATAGTAAATTGTTGTGTTTTTTTTAATGCTTTTTTTTTGGCCTTTTCTTTTTGGAGGTAGTTGGGGTTAAGTAATTTGCCTAAGGTCACACAGCTAGTTTTTGTGTTGTCTGAGGCTGGATTTGCACTCAGGTCCTCCTTCGCTCCAGGGCCAGTGCTCTATTCACTGCACCACCTAGCCGCCCCTTTGTAATGTGTTTTTATTGCGATGTTCAAATTCATGTAACTGCTACTGGTATGTTCTAAACACAGAGATAAGCTAGACACAGAAATAAAAACATAGAATGAACCCTTGTCTCTGCTCTTTCATGACCTACCAGCTTACTGCATGGACTGAATAGGCTGACCAGAAGAGGAAGTTTGGTACAATGAAAAGAGAGGGATTGTAAAGGGCAGACCCGAGACCTGAGCTCTAACCCTAGCCCCGTCACCATTGTGGGAAATACCATATGGGAAGCACAAATACCATATATCACCTTGGGCAGGTCACTTCACTTTTCCTGGGCCTTCATTTGTGATTTTCTGTGCCTCAGTTTGTAAAGCGAGGACCTGGATCTTTAGAGAATAGCATGTTTTCAAAACTTATTATGTTCTAGGCACTATGCTGAGTGAGAGAGACACAAAGAAAATGCAAAAGCAGACCTTGCCATGAGAAAGCTTACCTTCTAAAGGGAAGAGATCTTGTGTATAAAGAGGCACCTAAAAGATAAATATGAAGTCTTTATTTGGGAGAGGGACATGGCTCAACACAAAATCCTGCACAACATGCACTTATTTTCTTGAAGACTTGCAGAGCTGGGAAACTCATTACCTGCTCATGCATTCCAATGAATCACTAAAAATCACTTCTAGTTTAAAAAAAAAATCCTTCCTTTCCTGGAGTGCTGGTTGAATTTCTTCTTTCTTCTTTTCTGGGACTTGAAGATTATAAATATTCTTTGTTGAATGTAACTATTAAATTGATTTTCTTATTGCTTTAATCAGTCTTAACTGATGCATCATCTGTGATTCATCATCCAGAGTATGAAAGAAATTTGACATCGTGGGTATCTATAAAACTTTTTTTTTTTTGCTTTTGGAAGTGGGGAAGATAGAGCAATTGGGATTAAGTAACTTGCCCAAGGTCACACAACTAGTTTTGTGTTAAGTGTCTGAGGCTGAATTTGAACTCAGGTCCTCCTGACTCCAGGGCCAGTGCTCTATTCACTGCACCACCTAGCCACCCTCTGTATGATAACATCTTTACCAGCTATGTTAAAAAAAAAAAAGGTATCCAATGTATTTCAGTGAGTAAATAATCCATTGGCTTTTCACCTCTCCTTCAGCTTTCTCTTATAAAACCCAAAAAAACATCATCCATGCCATAAACTCTAATCCCTTAACCCCTAAATTTTTTCCCAGGCCATCTTCCCTGCCCTACCCACTCTCCTCTTCTCCCCATTTTGACTTCCTGGTGAATCAATTCAACTCTAAGAGTCCTTCTCTCTTGAATCTCTAGCCCCTTTATCATATCACCAATTACATCTGACCAAGCCTCAGCCACCATTCATCACATTCATTCATGTATACATGCTGCTGAATAAAGATGGAGAAAATCATGCAACCATTCTTCCTCGGCCCATTACAAATTTGTTATATAACCTCAGCTAAACCCTCACTGATGCTCAGCAATCCTATTACACCTCCCTTATCAATTCAGCATTCCACTCTCCACCGTGGCCCTTTCAGACTTTTTCATCATCCTCAACCTCCCCTGGCTCCCCCCCCACCTCAGAACCTTGCCTCATATCATACAGAAAAAACTGAGGTCTTTTGCTATGAGCTCCCTCTTCTCCCATCTTTCTCACATCCTTTTACATAGGTGCCTTCTGACATTTCCTCCTTCACCCTTGTCTCACATGATGGGGGGACCTTGCTCCTCACCTCCTAATGACTGAACTCCTTTACCTGCTCCAGCAATGCCATTCCGCACGGTCTCCTCCTCTATCATCCCCACTTTATCACTCATTTTTAATCTCTCTCTCCTGGCTCATTTCCTACTGCCTATAGATGGCCATTTCTCCCCAGCCCTGAAAAAGCCGTCTCTTGATCTTTCCATCCCTGCTAACTGTTGTCCTGTCCCATATCTCTTCCACCTTTTGTAGGTAAACTCCTTGATAGGCCTTCTACAATAGGTGCCTGCACTTTCTCTCCTCTCATTCTCTTTTTAACCCTTTACGATCTGACTTCTGACTTTATCATCCCACCAAACCTGCTCTCTCCAAAGTTTACCAACGGCCTTTTCTCCATCCTCGTTCTCCTCGACCTCTGCGTAACCTTTGACACCATTGCTCACTCTCTCCTCCTTGATGCTCTCTTTTCTCTGCATTTATGGAACATCACTCTCCTGCTTCTCCTCTACCTGGCTGCCCCAGATCTCTCCCCATTTCAATCCATCCTCTGTTCAGTCATTAAAGTAATTTTCCTGGGGGTGGCTAGGTGGTACAGTGAATAGAGCACTGGTCCTGGAGTGAAGGAGGACCTGAGTTCAAATCCAGCCTCAGACACTTAACACAAAAAACTAGCTGTGTGACCTTGGGCAAGTCACTTAACCCCAATTGCCCTACCTTCCCCCCTCCAAAAAGCAAAGAACAACAACAACAGTAATAAAAGATACGACTGGAAATGACAACAACAGCACAGCTTTGTGAAGACTGGGACTTCTGTCTAAACCGTTTTTTCTTCCTTAGCACCTGGCACAGTGCCCTGAAAGAAGTAAGCAGAGTTACGATTAGCTGAATTTGAATTTGAAAAGATCATAAAGTGGGACAGATTCATTTCAGAGGCCTAGAAATCAAAGGATATGATTCAATGTATATAAATCTAGATCAGCGATGGGAGGTAACTAGGAGGGAAGGCTTAGAGAACAAGAAGACTCAGTGACTCCTTTTATCTTACACCTTAAGGACTTAGCTTGATAACAGCTTGGTTTTTCTTGTGGCTGTTGCTTTGTTTTCACAGCTACATAAACATATATAGCCCTGGGCACAGGATCACAGATGTGGAGATGCAAGGGGCTTTGGAGATCTTTACTGAATCATGGCCTTATAGGATCGTGGGACCAAAGGATCAAAGGACCAGAGCCATATGGTTTGTTAGAGGCTATCCCAGCCCCCTCATGTTGTAGGAGAAGAAACTGAGACCCAGAGAGATGAAGAGTGACTTGCCCACGGACAGGTAGCAAAGTAACAAAGTGGGAATTTGTCCTGTGATTTCAAATCCAGTGATCTTTACATTGCAGACATTGTAATCTTTTCTCATCTTAATTTTTTGTCTTTTTAGTTGAAAGATGTTTGGTGAGTGTGGTATTGGCCTGATTCTGTCATAGTAACTACAGTTGAAAGAAAAAAAAACCAATTTAAAAGGAATTCTAAAACCTGGGGGATAGGCTACTTATTTCTAGTCATGTTCTATTTAACAAGATTCTTGGACAGCAAAAGAATGCAGATAGTTCTTACTATAACATTGTTGTTTGTGTTCACTGTGTAGCTCTAATGGAGATTATTTTAAGTTTATGGTTAATAAAATAAAATTCAATTTTTAAGAACTCCCATAAGTCTATTTCCATAAGTGTTCATCTACTTCTACTCAGAATTTCCTTCCACATTAAAATAGAATGTGCTTTTGAGATATAGTCTAGGAAAATGGAAATTAGTCTAATTGTTCCATAGACTTGCATCAAAGTCCTCTTTTGCAGTATCATGCCACTTAACCCCAGGTATGCTGGGAATGAAAGGAACCCTCCCCTCTTTGAAAGAAGCTCAGCATGGAGAGGCTGCTCAATGTTCATTTGTAACACCTTGTTTAAAATACTTTAACTGTCAGGCAATTCATCCTTTAAATGAGGGGGAACAGGCTGAAGAACACAATACAAGCGCATTGTTTAAATGAAATATGCTTTACCTGTTTCCATTACACCAATAGTAAGGAATTCATCCTTATTCCCTAGTAGCTGTGTTCTGTCTCAGAAAATGTTGGTGTGATCAGAGTCAAAACTCCATGGAACAACATTATTACTTTATCCAGAGTCAAATACTTTGGATTGTGTCAGGGCAATTGAGAATGTTCTGGGCTGTTTGTGGGGTAATACACATGAATACACACACACACACACACACATACAGCATATATACAGTATATTTATATATATGATATACATAGTGTGTGCATATATATATATATACAGCACATCTATAGTGTGTGCATATGTATATACACCCATGCATATATATAGTGTGTGCATATTTATTATATATATATAATTTTTGTACTACTTTCATTTCTAAATATATTCTTCTCTTCCCACTTTCCCAGAGAGCTATCTCTTGTAACAAAGAATAAAAAAGAGAGGTGGAAAATAGTACACCAGAACTAACCCATAAATCAGTCAAGTCTGACAGTATATGTAATGTTCTATAACCATAATCTCCCATCTCTCCAAAGAGGGGAGGGAGCTGAATTTTCTCCTCTCTCCTTGGGGCTCTGCTGGGTTACTACAATTACAAGGCACTCAATTCGGCTTCTTTTGCTGGTGTTCTCATCATTTGGGGATCCCGGTCCTTAAGAGGTTTGCTGTTCTTTGAACTGAATTGAACTCAATTTCCCTTCATAGGAGGCAAAAATGACCTCTGGGCAGGATTGGAAAAGATGTTGGACAGAAGATGGTACTTTGAAAGAAGCTAAGGACTGATTGTAAGGGATGAAGGTAAAAAATGACCATCTACCATAGCTACCTGGTGTTCAGTTTGACAAATATTTATTAAGTACCTAGTGTGCACCAGGCATGTAGGTGTCGGGAAATAAAGAGAAAGAATGGAAATAAATATTTACACAGTACTTACTATGGGCCAGGTATCGTACTAAGAGCTTTTCAAAAATATCATCTCATTTAATCTTCACAACAACACTGGGAATTAGGTGCCATTATTATCCCAATTTTACAGTTGGGGAAACTGAGGGAAACAGAGGTTAAGTGACTTGCCCAGGGTCACAAATCTAGCAAGCATCTGAGGTCAGATTTGACTTTACATACACATACACACACTTGTGTATGAATCACATAATCACACATATCATGCATTTATCTATTTGATACATATATAATAGACTGTGTGCATATATGTGTGTATGCATACAAACATTAAGCAATGCAAAGTAATTGCAGGAGAGAAAGGGAAGTGACAACTGGGAAGGACTGGGAAAGCCATGATATAGGAGGTAGTACCTGAATTCTACAGTCAGGGATTAATGATAAGAGATGAATATGAGGAGTCCTGGAAGGAGCAGTAGCATCTACCACAACTACTAGGTATGCAGTTTGGTGGTTTGATACTTGTTTAATTCACATGGACATTTATTAAATATCTGCCACCCCTCTGCTGCCCCCTTTATACCCAATGTTACTTGTTGCATATGCTACAAAAAAAGTACATTAACAGATAAAATCAACAAATATATTTTTTGAAGGTATACTATGTGTAAGGTATAATTCTAGACTCTCTAGGCATACAAAGAAGCCTATGCTATGAAAGGCAGTGTTGTACAGTAGGAAAAGAGTGGAATTTGGAGTCAGAATGCCTTTGTTCTAATCTCAGCTCTGGGCCTTATTATTCATGTGGTTTTGGGCAAATTCTGTTACCTCTCTGGACCTCAGTTTCCTCATTTGTATAATGAGAGACTTAGAATGTATGATCTCTCCGAGGCCATTTTCAACCTGGTCCTCGTGGACCAGGACTGGATTTCTGGGTCAGACCTCAGGGAATGCATAATCTCCTTATAAGACTAAATCAATTGAACACTAATATTAATTCAATATATACATTCAAGAACCTAACATAGAGAATGTACTCTGACTAATACAAATGAAACCATAAAGGCATAAAGAAGTACGTTAAATGCCCCATTACATATTTTGGAGTATAAATGCCATTAAAATATCAGCTCCTTGAAGGCAGGGAGATTTTTCTTTGTTTCCTTAGCTCCTAACAGAAATAATCAATGTTTCATAAAAGCCTATTGAATGAATGACTATAAGGGAAAGAACATTGTAGATAAGGGTAGTTAGAGAAAAGGAGGGACTGAATTGAGTCATAAAGAATGAGGAAGAAAAAGAAGTATTGTGGAAAAACCTGGAACCCTGAGTCTGCAAGCCTGGAGTCTAGTTTTAGTCTAGAAACAAACCTGTGTGATCCTGGGAGAGTAGTTCTTCCTCTCTGGGTTTCCATTCCCACCCTTCAGTAAAAGCTACAAAGCCAGCTCCCTATCTGCTATGGTAATTCTTTGTATGAACTATCCTACGGTTCCTTCCTTTGACTTGTCTCCAGAGCGCCTCAGCTATTCATGCTTTTTGCATTTCTTCTAACCTAATGTATCATATACAGACCAGTTTTTCATGTAGAGTGTTGAAACAAAGAACATTCTAACTAGGTCATTTTTTGGAAAAGTATCATAAAAGTGAAGCCTCTGTAAAAACATAGTGAGCTGAGGAGGCCCAAACTCCTACAAGCCAAAAGAAACCTAGAAAATCCCAGAAACCCCAGGTGCCTCAAAGGGGCAAGAAAGAATCAACCACCTAGAGAGATGAACTAAAATCCATTGCTTTCACATGGCAGTCACATCAATAATTCAAAATCACCCCAGGCTTGTCTGAACCACTGAGGAAATAAATGATGCCACCCCTGCCCTAATACCAACAACCCCTTTTTTTAATGGATAACCCATAACCCTGCTCATTCCCTTTTTGGTTTTCTTAGAGATGGGCCATTAAATCAGAAGTTTTAGCAATTGCTTGAAAAGACTTCAGAAATGTGACCTTGGGTAATTTTGATGGATGCATAATATTAGACAGACCTAGGGTGGAGGAGGTGAAATCATGTGTTTGGCCACCAGTCTCTCCCCTGTGTTGCATGGAGAGAGGAGAATTGGGCAGCTGGCATTGTAACTATCTTGACCGAAATGCACAAGAAGAGAAAGCAGCCAGAACATAAAATATTGATAGGAAAGGATTTCTCAAACTGTGAGAAACACAGAGGTACAAACAAATCCTATGGTTGGGCAGCTATGAAAACAAAAGACACATGCTGGAACCTCTAGGCCTGAATGGCAACCAGACTGTGACTGTGCCTTGTATCTTACTGACTCAGCACTTTTGCCCCAGTGTCCCTTGTGCATCTAGAAGAAAAATGCAAGGAAGTCACCAAAACCACCTCTGTAAAGTGAACAAATGATTGCTCATATATCTATAGGCAACCAGGCCACAAACGTGTATTAGGCACCTACTACGTGCCAGGTGGGGTAGTTACATGGCACAGTGGATAGAGCATTGAACTTGGAATCAAGAACACTAATTTTCATGAGTTCAAATCCAGCCTCAGACATGTGCTAGCTGCGTGACCCTGGGCAAGTCATTTAATGCTGTTTGCCTCAGTTTCCTCATCTGTAAAGTGAGCTGGAGAAGGAAATGGCAAACTAGTCCAGCATCTTTGCCAAGAAACACCCCCTGCCTCTGATGGGATCAAAAAGAGTAAGATGTGACTGAAACTATTGAACTAAACAATGAGATGTCCCAGGCACTGTGTTAAGCACTGGGGATATAGTCCCTGCCCTCGAGAAGCTCACAATGTAATGGGGGAGATGAAACACACAGAACTATGAACAAAGAAGATATATACAGGGTAAAATGGAGGTAATTAGCAGAGAGAAGGTACTTGAATTAACAGGGATTGGGAAGTGTTTTCTCTAGAATGTGGGATTTTAGCTGCAGTTTGAAGGAAGTCAGAGAAGGTAGAGTTTGAGATGAGGAGGAAGAGTCCCAAGCATTGGGGATAACCAGAGAAGATGCCTGTAGTCTGAAGCTAGAGCTTCTTGTGCAAGGGACAGCAAAGAATCTAATGCCACTTGGTCACAGAGTACATGGTGAACATAAGGTAAAAGATTGGAAAGGTTGTGGGTCCGGGGGGAGGCAAGTTTCAAAGGACTTTGAATGCCAAACACAGGATTTTATGCTTGATCCTGGAGGTGACAGGGAGCCGTTAGAGTTTATCAGACTTGGATGTGATGGTGGCATGGTCAGGCTTGTGCTTTGGTATCTGCACTGGAGTGGACTGAAATGGGGAGAGACTTGTGTCAGGAAAACAACCAACAGGTTATTGTAGTAGATGAACTATGAGGCACTGAGGAACTGTACCATACTTGTGACAATGCCAGAGGAAAGAAGGGGGCATGCATAAGACATGTGCTACTAAGATGGAAAAAACTGGCTTTCACTAGAAATTTGAGTGAAAAAAAGTGGGAAGCCTGTTTGAGATGTCCAGTAGGTACTTAGAAAGAAAAGGTCGACATAGAAGTTAGAGCTAGGTAAGATTTGACAATCATCAACAAGGAGATGATAATTGAATTCATGGGAACTGATGGAATCACCCCAAAGACCTGAAAAGCACTATTCCACAGAACAATCCTGAAACATAGGTATTATATATGTTTTTATTTCTTTTTGATAAAAGAAAAAACCGAGGCTAAATGGTTCAGTCATTTGTCTAAGGTCAAGCAGCTAGCAAACATCCCAGTCTGGTCAGACCTTCATGCTCAAAGGTCAGAATTCTCCTATAAGTTGGGCAATTTGTCTAAGATGGCACTGAATGGTTTTTTGCTTCATATACACACACATATGTATGCATATACATATATGTATGTGCATATATGCACACATATGTGTGTATCCATATATTTAAGTTTTTGATCACTCTTCCACTTGACTCATTTGATCACAACCTTGGCTGTTTCTGTTTCGAAGTAGAAACAAAGAACAAAAACCCACACCCATATAATAGAAACAATTTATCTCACTGAAGAGCTTTAATTCAGTGTTTGCTATCATTAGAAATAACACATCTAAAGTTTTGGATTGTAAGCACCAAACTGAAACGATTTCTATCTCACTTCTCTATGAAGTACCTTACTACAGTGTCTCCTGCAACATAGACACTTAACATTTGTTTTTGTTTTTAAGTAACAATGGCATTTTTTCATTTAAAAATGTTTAATAGATGGATTTTCATTTTTTACCTTATACATATTTATGTATTACTCTATTTCATGAAAGGGCTCTTTAAAAAAATTTTTTTTCAGCTCCAAATTCCCTCCCTTCCCCAACTCCATCCATTGAGAAAGAAAGAAATATGATACCCATTATATATATGAAGTCATGCAAAGCATTTTCCTATTAGCAATGTTTAAAAAAAAAGGAAAAAAAAGTGGAAAAAAGTTTACTGCAATCTGTACTCAGAGTTCATCAGTTCTCTCTTCAGAGGTGGAGAGTATTTTTTCATCATGAGACCTCTGGAATGTGATGATTCATTTGGCATTATTCTGGAGCAATTTGTTGGTGCTTCATTTTACAAAGTGCCTCACCCTGTCAGCTGCAAAGACTTACAGCCTCAGTCCCACAGAGTTAAGCCAACATGATGGAAGGAGGAGGCCCGTTGTCTTTCCTGCCATCAAATTAGGAGTCACCTTCAATGCTGACTTTGGATGTGTAGGGAGCAGGACCAAGAGTTCTGGATTTGGAGGCAGGAGACTGGAGTTAAGATACCCTTATTACATGCTATTGGTTTGAGCTGGGCAAGCCTTTAGTTCAAATGTATGAGGAGTAGGTTGTACCAGATGGCATCTGAGCTCTCTGACAGCTCTGTGTCTATGATTCTCAGGTGGAATAGATGCACTTATCCTACATTAGTGTCTAATATCCAATGCACTGGGCATGGAGGGGTGGAGGGGTTGACTTTTCCTTTGACCTTGTTATTGCCTTCTCCTCCCATGCACACATACTCAGTGAATGTTCAGGGGTCATTTGCAAAACTTGCACTTGGGTAGATGACAGCTCTTGTGGTACCTTATTTTGTGTAAAGGTCATCACCTGCAGAGGTGGAAACCTGTGACCTCGAGGCCACACGTGGCCCTCTAGTTCCCAAAAGGAGTTGTTCTGTGAAATTTGGAATCCGTCGAAGAGCCACACTTGAGGACCTAGAGAGCCACATGTGACCTTGAGGCCATAGGTTCCCCACCCCTGAAAGGATTTATTAAAGTGTTTCCTATGTGCTACATTATGGGATGCAAAGAAAAGTTAACACGCTCTCTTTGCTCAGATCAACTGGACATATAATCAAACTGCTGTTGTTTCTTTTCTTTTCTTTGTTCTTTGCTTCAGGGGATGATTCTTTAAAAGGGGAGGTGAGAGTTTTTAAAATTAATATACTCAATCAGTCAGCATTTATTAAATATCTACTATATGTCAGGTACTGGGTTAAGGCCTGAGGATACAAAGGCAAAAGGCAATTACTTCTCTGAAGGCAGTTAGTTAAACAAGGAAGATAGCAACTATGCAAACAACTATGTAGAAACGAGGTATGTCTAGGATAAATTGGAAATAATCAATAGAGGGAAGACTATCATTAAGAGTGATCAGGAAAAGTATCTTAAAGAAAGTGGGATTTTAGCTGAAATTGGAAGGCAGCCAGAGAAGCCAGGAGACAGAGATGAGAAAGGAACGAATTCCAGGCATGGGGGACAGCCAGTGAAAATGCTTAGTCCATAGAAGGAGTATCTTGTGTCAGAAGAAGAGTACCAATAGAGCATTCAAATAAGATATAGATGGAGGTCCCCAGGGAGTGGGGAGCTATGCCTCCTGCCCCACCCAGAGCCTGGTAGAGCTGCTGCGATGAACAGCTGCTGTGGCCACAAAGGGATGCAAGTGACAGCTCAACACTGGCCATGAGCTGCTGTGGCTACTGTAGGCCCCTGGCACTGCACAGAAGCAAGCTGGGGCCTGCAGGCCAGGACTGGGGCTGGGAGCTGGATGAGGCCAAACTGGGCCAGACAGCAGATGAGCCCACTACCTGGCTGCCCAACAGTCAACAAAAGCCTTTAACAAAATGTACAAAAGGAAGAACGCTTCAGGTGGAAATACTACCAGGGCAAGAGGAAAAAAGAAAAACAAAGAAAAAAGAGAAGCTTGTTTTTACATTAAAACAAAAATGTAATGTGATTGAATGGCATGAAAATAGTCATACTGATTCTAAAATAGGAATTTTATAATTCTATTTCATTTCATATAAATGTTGGAATGTCTAAAGCGTGATATGGAATACTACAAAACAGGCAGGAGAAATCATAGAGAAAAGCTATGTCTCTTTAGCTAGAGGAGCTTTGCCAAGAACTACTTGGAATAGATACCTTGCAGTGATGGAAATGGGAGTCTTAGCTGTGGCGATGGCAAGACTGCCATCACACACACACACACACACACACACACACACACACACACAGCCTTTCAGACAAAAGCTCCAATTTACTTCAGGTAGTAAAATGAAAGGTCACCAGATGAAACTGAAGACACTTCCTGCTAGCATTGATAGCTTCTGTTGCTTTAAAAAAAACCCAATCCATTGACTGGAGGACAACAGAGGCGGTGGCCCTGTGGAAACATTCTACCACTCTGGGCATGTCTAATTTGGCAGGTTTTCGCTTGCTAGAGCAGACTGTGATATGAGAAATAACAAAACTGGGAAGAAAGCTTGGTTTGGAATGACTATAAAATAGTAATGTCTGTGAATGATTTGTACTCGAGGGAATTGACTGATGACAATCTCCTTCATCTAGATCAACACTGAGTGTTTGGAGGAAGCAAGAGTATGCAAATGGAGGCATTCACTTTCTAGGAACAATCTAAGGCTAACTTTCTAATGGTAGGAGTTGTGAGGCAAGATACTATGGATGCTGACCCTAACTTCAGCACATCCATGCAAATGCCTCAGGTGTAGACCAATCTCTCTACACCTACCAGTCTATGCATGAAGATTTAAAGAAAAGGAAGACAGTTTAGTCTATGCTGTTAAGATACTCTAAACCAGTGGTTCTCAACCTTCCTAATGCCGTGACCCTTTAATACAGTTCCTCATGTTGTGGTGACCCCCAACCACAAAATCATTTTCATTGCTACTTCATAACTGTAATTCTGCTACAGTTATGAATTGTAATGTAAATATCTGATGTGCAGGATGTGTTTTCATTGTTACAAATTGAACATAACCCACAGGTTGAGAACTGCTGCTCTAAACAAAAATAACAGTTTTCATTTACATCAGTGTAGGCTTGTTTGGGGATATGGCATTAAGCAATTAAAAAACTTTTTAGCTTTTCAAATTTTGCTTTCTATAACTGTTTTATTACTTTGTAATAAATTTGATCAGAAATATATTTTTCTTATCCTTTGCTGTTATATTACATTAATAAACAGATAAAACTTAAAAAAATACTATATATGTGGAAGAGAGGAAAAGGGGATTTAGGAAAGAATCTAGACAAGCAAGTTCATGTGGGAAATATCGTGTTAAATATTCATATCTATGTAAACATATATGTACATTTATACATCTGTATGTGCACACATTTATATATACACAAACTATATATGTATGTGTGTATATATACATATATATTGCAAGGCATTGTGAAAGAGATTTATGGTATCATAAACTATTTAATTTTTCTGTTCATTTTATGAGGAAAAGTTCATATATGTCAAATTCATAATAAAAAACAAACCTGGACAACTTATTTAAAAGAAAGAAAATAAAGGTGATGCAAAAATAGAATATCAATACATTTTTAAAAGATCAAAGTAAAGTAGTGAAAGGTTCTGCTTCTAGCAAAACATTGCCTTTTCCTAAATTCCCATAAATTGTGGTTTCCCACAGGGCTTGTATTCAAGAATCTTCAGGTATGGGCACAAAATAAACATTCAGAACATCCCTTGTGGCTTGACTTAAATATGCGATTCTATTATTTGAAGGGCCGAAACAGAGAATGTCAGAAAATGTCCTAGGAGGTAGGACGAGATGAATTCTAAAGTTTCTTCCCACTCTGAGATGCAATAATTCTATGAGTCAGAAGCCTTAGTGGCTGAGGAATTGAGTGGTTATATAAACACTCTGAAAGGTAGATACGTGGTGAAATTCTGTAATAAGTCACAGAAACTCCTTGAAAAGGCCCTCCATGACCAAGTTCATGCCATACTAGTTCCGGTAATGGGGAGCTTGCCTTTGAAGTATCCCATTTTAGTTTCAGACACAATTAATTGTTAGAAGGTTTTTGACTTACATTGAGCCAAAAACTGCTTCTTTGCAATTTCTATCTTCTAGTTTTTTTCCTTAAGACCAAGAAGAATGAACCTAAACCCTTTTTTCTCATAATAATATTTTGAATATCTGAAATTAGTTATTATCCCTCTTACGTCTTTTATCTACTAGGTGGCACAGTGCAAAGCACTGGGTCTGGAATCAGGAAGACCTGAGTTCAAATGTGACATCAGATATTTACTCACTGTGTGACCTTGGGTGAGTCACTTACCTTCTATTTGCCTTAGTTTCCTCAAATGTAAAATGGGATAATAATAGGGCTTGTCTTCCAGGATTGCTGTGAGGATCAGTTTGCAGGCTTAGCATAGTGCCTGATGTATATTGTTGTCATTCAGTCATTCAGTCATGTTCTCCTCTTCATGACCCCATGTACCATACTGTCTATGGGGTTTTCTTGGCAAAGACACTGAAGTGGTTTGCCATTTCCTTCTCTACTGGATTAAGGCATATAGCAGGCACTTAATTTAGGCAGGTAAGTGGTACAGTAGACAGAGCACTGGGCTTGGAATGAGCAAGACTCATCTTCCTGAGTTCAAATTTGACTTCAGACACTTCCTTGCTGTGTGTCCCTGGGAGTTCATCAATGAACTCCTTAGGAAAAAATCTCCAGGACCAGATGGATTTACTAGTGAATTCTATCAAACATTTAAAGAACAATTGATTCCAATACTCTACAAACTATTTGGGAAAATTGGAGAAGAAGGAGTCCTATCAAATTCTTTTTATGACACAAATATTACGGTACTGATACCTAGATTTGGAAGAGACAAAACAGAGAAAGAAAATTATAGACCAATTTCCTTCATGAATATAGATGCAAAAATTTTAAATACAATATTAGCAAAAAGACTACAGCAACTTATCACAAGAACAATACACTTTGATCAGGTAGGATCTATTCCAAGAATGTAAGGATGGTTCAGTATTAGAAAACCTATCAGTATAATTGATCGTATCAACAACAAAGCTAGCAGAAACAATATGATTATCTCAATAGACACAGAAAAGGATTTTGACAAAATACAATACCCATTCCTATTAAAAACACTAGAAAGTATGGGAATAAATGGAATCTTCCTTAAAATAATAAGTAGCATCTATCTGAAACCATCAGCAAGTATTATATGTCATGGAGATAAGCTAGAAACATTCCCAATAAGATCAGGGGTGAAAAAAGGATGTCCACTATCACCTTTCTTATTCAACTTGATACTAGAAGTATAAAGCAGTAGTAATGAGAAGAAAAAGAAATTGAAGGAATCAAATTAGGCAAAGAAGAGACTAAGCTATCACTCTGCAGATGATAAGATTATATACCTAGGGAATCCTAGAGAATCAAGTAAAAACTACCTGAGATAATAAATAAATTTGTCAAAGTTGTAGGATATAAAATAAACCCACATAAATCCTCAGCATTCCTCTATATTTCTAATGAAACCCAACAGCAAGAGATAGAAAGAGAAATTCCATTTAAAGTTACTGTAGACATTATAAAATATTTGGTAATCTACCTGCCGAAACAAACTCAGGACCTATATGAACACAATTGCAAAACACTTTTCACACAAATAAAGTCAGATCTAACTAATTGAGAAAACATCAGTTTGCTCATGGCTAGGTCAAGCTAATATAATAAAAATGACAGTTTCACTTAAATTAAATTACATATTTAGTGCTATACCAGTCAATCTACCAAAAATTACTTTATAGAACTAGAAAAAATGGTAACAAAATTCATTTGGAAGAACAAAAGGTCCAGAATATCAAGGGAATTAATGAAAAGAAATGCTAGGGAAGGTGGCCTAGCCATAGCAGATTTAATCTGTATTATAAAGCAGCAGTACTTGGTACTGGCTGAGGAATGGAGTAGTGGATCAGTGGAAAGACTGGACACACAAGATTATTCAGTCAATGACCATAGTAATCTACTGTTTCATAAACCCAAAGATCCTAGTTTTGGGGATAAGAACTTATTATTTAACAAACCTGCTGGGAAAACTGGAATATAGTATGACAGAAACTGGGCATAGACCAGTGTCTAACACTATATACCAAAATCAAGCCTAAATGGGTGTACAATCTAGGTGTAAAGGCTGATGCTGTAAGCAATCTGGGGGAGCAAGAAATAGCTTACCTGTCACATTTATGGAGAAGGGAAGATTTTATGACCAAACAAGAATTAGAGAGCATTATAAAATGCAAAATGGATAATTGTGATTATATTGAATTGAAGAGTTTCTGTACAAATAAAACCAATGTAACCAAGATTAAGAGGAAAGCAGTAAATTGGAAAAGTATTTTTACAACCAGTATCTCTGATAAAGGCCTCATTTCTAAAATATACAGAGAATTGAGTCAAATCTATAATAATACAAGTCATTCTCCAATTGAAAAATTGTCAAAGGATATGAACAGGCAGTTTTCAGAAGAAGAAATTAAAGACATCTATAAGCATATGAAAAAATGTTCTAAATCACTATTGATTTGAGAAATGCAAATCAAAACTACTCTGAGGTAGTACATCTCACTAGTCAGATTGGCTAAGGTGACAAACAGGAAAATTATAAATGCTAGAGAGGATGTGGAAAAATTGGAACACTAATGCAATGTTTGTGGAATTGAGAACTGATCGGACCATTCTGGAGAGCAATCTGGAACTATGCCTAAAGTGCTATAAATAAGCACATACCCTTTGACCCAGCAATATGACTTCGAGGGTTGTATCCCAAAGAGATCATACAAGTGGGAAGATGACTCATGTGTACAAAAATATTTATGGCAGCTCTTTTTGTGGTGGCAAAGAAATGGAAATAAAGGGGATGCCCATTAATTGGGAAATAGCCGAACAAGTTGTGGCATATGAATATAGTGAAATACTATAGTGCTATAAGAAATGAGAAGCAGAAGGACTTCATAATTACCTGGAGAAATTTATATAAATTGATGGGTGAGAAGAGCAAAACCAGGAAAAATTTGTACACAATTACAGACACAATGTATGTATGATGACTAACTTTGATAGACTGGGCTCCTCTCAGCAATGTAAGATTATAGGACAATTCCAAAAGACTCATAATGGAAAGAGATGTCAACATCCAGAGAAAGAACTATATTCTAAATACAGATTGAAGCAAACTACTTGCTCTCTTTTTTTTCTTGTTTTGTTTTTCCTCTTTCTCATTGTTCATTCCATTGGATATAATCCTTCTAAGGCTATTTCTTTATCCACTATCCCACATTTCCATTCTACATTAGTATGCTATGATTTATTTAGTCATTTTACAATCGTTTGATGCATGGACTGTTTCCAATTATTTACTATCACAAATAGAAAAATTCTAAATATTTTTGATCCAGAAAGATCCTCTTTTCCTTTCTCTGATACTTTTGAAATAAATGGAATCACCTAACAAAAAAGACTAATTTGTTTCAAGACTCTTTTGCATACTTCTATATCACTTTCCAAAATGCTTACCAGTTTACTGCAATCCCACTAACAATGCATCCTGTCCAATTTTCCATCCAACCATCTGAGCTATCTTGCCATCTGTCTTACTACCCTACTTCTCTCCACCTGAAACAGCAATCTCTGATAAGACTTCCAGGATCTATGTCCCTAGTCCATGAGGAAGTTAATGTGCTAATAGCCAGATTGTTTACTGAAAAAGCCCAGTGTATCAAACCAGCCTGAGGTATCAGACCATATTTCATATCTCATCTAGTCATATACCCAGTACATTTTACTGCTTACCGTCTTGTATACCTTTAGCAGCCCCATTATCCAATTCTTGCTTTTAGAAACAATGTGTTGAGTCATTTCAATCATGTCTGACTCTTCACAATCCTATTTGACGTTTTCTTGGCAAAGATATTGGACTGGTTTGCCATTTCCTTCTCCAGTTCATTTTACAGTTGAAAAACTGAGCCAAACAGTGTTGTGACTCACCTACGGTCACAGAATGTAAAGCCAAGCACCAGCAGATTCCCAAAAGAATGCTATTGTGAATAGCTTTTAAGATTTGGATTACACAGTAACAGTGAACACTTTGTTTATTCCGTTACAAATCAAGATTCAGTACAATATTCACAATATAATAGTCTCAATATTACAGAAAGTCACAATATAGTGTTCTTAACAGCTTAACATTAGAATAGCAACACAGTTTTTCACTACAGTGGCCACAATATTTAGAACAAGGAACAAAAGAAGAATCACCTGGTTTCTCTAGGGGGGAAACCCTTCTCACTTAAGGATTCAATCAATCAATTCCCAATATACCAATCTTCCACTCATGGGGCAACCATTAACTTAATCAGTCACTCATCTAGCAGTCAGTCACAAAGCTAGATTCCCAATTACCAAATATCCTTAGTCACTAATACAATCCTTAGAAAACCACACAAACTTTCTACCCCTTGGTTTCCAGCAAACCTCAGTT
>CM053596.1:107614277-107632468 GCA_028646575.1 Pseudocheirus occidentalis
ACACACACACACACACACACACACACACACACACACACACAATCAGGTGGCACAGTGAATAGAGTGCCAGGCCTGGAGTCAGGAAGAGTCCTCGTCCTGAATTCAAATCCAACCTCAGATACTTATTAACTGTGTGACTCTGGGCAAGTTACTTGACCTTGTTTGCCTCGGTTTCCTCACTTATAAAATGAGCCAGAGAAAGAGCCATCCATTCCAGTATCTTTCCAAGAAAGCCCCAAATAGGGTCACAAAGAATCAGATACAACTGAGCAGCAATAAAATATATGTATTTGTATCATGTCCCCAAAACCTTAGTGCAGTTTTATGTTGTAATAGGTTAAAACATTAATAACTTAAAAGTTATGAAAACTTTTAAAATGCACTAAGACTTTGGGAACACATTGTATATGCACACAGCTACACAAACATGCATGCATGTATGCATGTCTATCTGTAGGTTGATATATAGATCTATATCACCATACAAATGTCAGGTTTCTTTCTTGACCCTATCTCATGATTTCATCATATAGAAAACTCTCAACATAGAAACTTCCTTCCTGGATAGAGATCAGGATTTAATTTGTAACTTAGTCTCGGAGAATAGCCTGGGACACAGAAAGGTTCAGTAACTTAACCATGGTCAGAGGACCAGTATTTGTCAGAGGCAATGCTTGAATTCACAACTTTTCTAACTCCAAGACTGGGCATCTCCCCACTAGGCAATGATGCCCATCCAATCCTTAGAATACTTTTGCCTCTTGGCAACTTCAAAGTTCCTACTTCAACCCCCTTGGGCCAAGTATAACAATTCTAATCCCTTCACTATGAAGCAAATCCTATTCCTCTTCCATGTGAGAACTCCCCAAATATCTGGAAGCAGCTATCTGTCCCTCTCGATTCATCTCTTTCTCAGGGTAAACCTACAGTTTCTTCACCTTCACATGGCATGATCCTAAAGCCCCACCCTATCTTGGTCCCTCTCCACCAAAATATGGAAAGAAAGGGTGATTGAAGGATTTAGGGAACAAATACAAATCAGAAGAAAGCCAGAATTATCTCAGTACAAATCATGTGGTCATCTCAGAAACATTTCTTTTATTTCATTTTGTTTTCACCATTTCAGCCAGGGTTAATTTTGCCCTGACAAACCTGACTGGTCAGCTGAGATATTCTGTCAGCTAAAATCTCCTCTCTGTCCTGACCTAGGCCTTCTATCCCATTCTGATGGCTATCCCAACCACAAGGGTGGCTAGGATCTCAGTCCATAGCCTAGGAAATGTTTGTGTAGAAATGAAGCCTCCACATTCAAGCCAGATTTGTGGTGAGACTGTGCAAACTTTACAAGGTTAAAAAGTTCAGTTGGCTTCCATGGCCCTGAAGACTTCTCTCAACTCTTCCAAACACCAGAGAGAGATAACTTATGAGAGCAGGCTTGCACAGGAAAATAGAATTGTTTTCTGTTTCACAATGAGCAGGGGTATAAGGAGCTGTGTTCTCTGAATATGTGGACTTTGGTCCAGCCTGAATGTGTGTGTGTATATACATATATATGTATATACACACAAATATATATGTATATATATGTATATACACACAAATATATATGTATATATACATATATACACATACATATATAATATATCATGTGTGTGTCTGTGTATATGTGTGTATATATACATATACACATATATATGTATATATATGTAATATAAATATTTAAAAAGGAGAAACCTATTTAGTGATGAAAGATCATAAATTTAAAGCTGGAAGGAAACAGAAGTCAATTAATCTAACTCTCTTGTTTTATAGATAAGAAAATGGAGGTGCAAGGAAATTAAGGGTCTTGGGCAGGATCAAGCATCTAATAAGGGTCATGGGTAGAATTTAAACTCAGGTCTTCTTGACTCTAAGACCTTGGCACCTTTCAAAATTCTTCTCACTTCAACACTTAAGAGAGTCAATATTTAAGCCAAATGTCACCTGGTAGGTAGACAGACATTTTATAGTGATAGCATGCGTTTATAACTTTTCATGGTTTATATTCTATCAATAGACATACATGGGTTGTGCTGCAGAGGTAAAAAATTCCTATCACTTATTGACCAGCATTCTGAATGTCCCAATATGCCATAGCTATCATATTGTAGATAAACCCGGGTGCCTAGAACTTTGCTAATACTAATTTTTAAAATAATATTTTATTTTCCCCCCAATTACATATGAAAACAATTTGGTTTTTTTTTAAGTTTTGAGTTCTAAATTCTATCCTTCCCTCCCTCTCTGACCCTCTTCCTAAGACAGTAAGCAATTTGATGTAGGTTATTCATATGTAATCATGTAAAACATTTCTTTATTAGTCATTTTGTGAAAGAAAAAAGAAAGGAAGAAAGAAGTAATAAAAGAAGCAAGCAAGAAAGAAAGAGAGGGAGGGAGGGAAGAAGAAAGAAAGAAAGAAAGAAAGAAACAAAGAAAGAAAGAAAGAAAGAAAGAGAAATATAGTATGCTTCAGTCTATATTCAGAAGTCTTAAGTTCTTTCTCTGGAGGTAGACAGCATTTTTCATCATGAGTCCTTTGAAATTGTCTTGGATCATTGTATTGCTGAGAATAACTAAGTCATTCACAGTTGTTCATTGTACAATACTGCTGTTACTATGTACAATGTTCTGCTCATTTTTCTCTGCATCAGTTCATGTAAGTCTTTCCAGGTTTTTTTTTTCCTGAAATCATCCTGCTTGTTGTTTCTTATAACACAATAATATTCCATTACAATCATATACCACAACTTTCCCAAATGATGGGCATCCCCTCATTTTCCGGTTCTTAGCCACTACAGAAAGAGCTGCTATAAATATTTTTGTACAAATAGGTTCTACCCCACCTCTTCCTCTTTTTTAAAAAATCTCTTTAGGATAAGACCTAGTAGTAGCATTGCTGGATCCAAATGTATGCACAGATTTATAGCCCTTTGGGCATAGTAACAAATTGCTCTCAAGAATAGTTGAATCAATTCACGACTCCACCAACAGTGCAGCTAATATTAATTTTGCATTGTAGAATAGGAAGAGAGGGACAGAACTGGTCAATAAAACCACTATCATTTGAGCATGCTCTGTATGCTGGTAACCTGAGTAGAGGTTTGAGGAGTCCATTCCCTAAAATTTCTAATGATGCATAATAGAGGGACCTTGCTCCCAAATCAGAACATAGACAAATATTATTTAATTATTTTCTGTCAACTTATTTTGATAAGTGATGAAAAGCATTCAGTTGGTTTTGTGAGCCAGAAACAAGTATGCATACAAAACATACAACCCAGTGAAAGCCCTGTCAACCTGGCAACTTGTGAGCAAAAAGGAAGAGAGGGAGCAGGCGCCACTGCTGGCTGCCTAAGCTACTCTCCATTCCCTGGGCCACCATGTGGCTGTCAACACTTCTTATTTCTTCTTTCTTAATCTTAAAACAAAACACCCAAATGGAATCGACCTGATTATACCCTTGTAAATGCAGAGATCCAGCAGCTAGCATTCATAGCAGAGTTTGCTAGTAGACGGAGAGGCCAAGTTGTCCTGAGGAATGACATGCCTGACCCAATCCAGCAGTGAATCTATTTGGCAGCTAAGATACGAAGTCCTGTGAGCATAACTCACCCATTGGCTATACCATAGCCAGAAGAGAACTTAGTGGGACAAGTGTTTAGTAGGGACACCTCTAAGTTTGAACTAATTAGAGAAGTGTGTCTTTCCAATCTGAGAAACTTTTACACTTTGGTTCTCCCTTTTTTTTTTTTCAATTTGTAAAAGCTAATTTCTGTTAATTGGTTATCAGTTAAGTCAAAGTCATGGTTATAGTGGGGCAGTAAATTACTGGTGGCAAATATTGAGGGAAACAAACTGGATGCTGTATCATGAGTGCTAGAACTAGAAAGTTATCTCTCAGTCCCTTAGGGTTATCCTCTAGAACTCTGAGGGCAGCAGCTGTTTTGCTCTGGGGAACTGACCTGCCAGTAGGACATTTGGGAGAGCAGCTCCAGAACCTATGGAGGCTTTAGTAAGCTGTACTGTTGATTGGCATAGACATTCATTCTCCAGCTACTAGACACCCTAAAATGCAACGCAAAGATGAAAGACACCGTTAGTTGATAATCCTCGCTATACTTAGCGAGGCTGGTCCCATCACAACAGATTCACAATCTGTCATGGGACTTGTATTTGAGACTACCCCTCTTAGTAGCCCCTATCAGAGTTTATATTGCCTTAAAAAATGCAGAGTAATGCTCTCCACAATCAGAGAAAGAACTATGGAGTTTGATTGCAGATTAAAGCATGCTATTTTCATTTTTTTTGGTTTTATGTTTCTTGTGGTTTTCCCCATTTGTTCTGATCCTTCTTTTACAACACAACTAATGTGGAAATATTTTTAATATGATTGTAAATGTCTAATCTATGTCAAATTGCTTGTCATCTTGGGGAAGAGGTGGGTAGAGAGGGAGAAAAAAATTTGAAACTCAAAAATCTTATAAAAGTGAATGTTGAAAACAAAAAAAGAAATTTTAAAAACACTTTGAAAACCTTAAAAAAAATGCAGAGTGGCCACTGCAGCATGTGAGGCCACAAAAGAGGATTTTAGTGGAGGATCTGTTTAAATGTCTCAAAGAAAATCTGCAAATGAGTTTAAATGAGGTTTAAAGTGAAAAGGATGGAGGAAGGAAAAGACTTTTTATATAAATTTTCCAAACTAGATATTATAGAAAAATATAAAAATCTAGAAAGGATAACTGTGACTTTAACTGATAACCAATTAACAGCAATTAATTTTCACAAATAGAAAAAAAAGAAACCAAAGCACTAAAGTTTATGAAATTGGGAGGTCATAGGAGACTAAACCCAAGAAAAGAAGAGTAGCAAACCCCAATATGTCATGCCTAGATACAAATGTACAAAATTCAGACTGAGCAAAATGAATCAGTAGACGTAATCCAAGGAGGCAAACTTAACCTCAGAAGTATCACAGAGACCTTCAACAAAGTGATAATGGAGTCTCAGTCTCTGGCTGTGTCCTACCTATGGGCATCTTAAATACTAGTGAATTGTGGGAAATTGGGAATGGATGGACAAGACTCAGCTTGAAATATTGGAGACTATAGCCAAAGAGTTCAGGGTGATGGACTAGAGAGGAAAGTCAGGCATGCTTTGATGTCCATTCAGATTTGAAGAGAGTAAATTTCAGAGGATTCAGAGAAAAGGTGGGTAGGGTCCCATTACCAAAAATTCTTAATAAGAGCGAGAAGTTCATAAGAATGAAATTCTGAAAAATTAGCAAAAATCGTCCTGATCAGAAGGGGCAGGAAGAGCTTCCTAACAAGAATGCTATGCTTGCAGAGGGAATTCAGTGACCAATTCAAATTTTAAAAGGTCATGTATAGGCAATGGTAACAGGAGCAAATGGTTGAATATAAATTGAAAGGAATAGGCAAGTCAAAAGAATTGTATCAAGAGTTCAAAATAAGGCTGGCAGTTAGGATTAAAGATGGAAAAAAGAAGTTTTGAGGTTATGTTGGGAGGAAATGGAGAACAAAGAGGGGACAGGACCACTGAATGCTTAGATTTGTTGGAATAAATAATAAAAAGAAGAGAATAAGAGGATGACTCGCTGGATTCTTCTCTTGTTTTTCTTCATTCTTCCAAGGAGAATAATCTTTAGTATGGGAAGGGTAGAACAAGAACAGGAAATTAACAGGGAATTTAATTTAACAGGGAATTAAAATTGAATAGAAGCATAGAGGTGCCAATTACCTTCCATCTACTCTCTATATATTGTGAATATACGTAGTTATTTATACGTTGTATTTCCCATAAGATCGTGAGCTCCTGGAGGGCTTTTCTCTGCATCCCCAGTACTTTGTATAGTGCCTGATGAGTAATAAGCACTTAATGAATACTATTTGACTGACAGGTAGGTACTGAGTTGACAAATAAACTGTATCATCAGGATATTGAAGACAGTTAGCCAGAGGGTGAACATCAGAGACAAGATCTGAACCTAGTCCTTCCTCATTCTAAGGCAGGTTTTTTATCCCTGATATCATACTGCTTCTCTGATAGTTAATGTTGAAAAAAAAACCCCAATAACCCCAATAACACTCATAGCATTAAATTGGTACGTATGGTGGTATTAAATTAGTTATCCCTTTGATGATTTAAAATACATGATGTCCAACTTTTAGCGACCCCCCATTTGGGATTTTCTTGGCAATGATACCAGAGTGGTTTGCCATTTCCTTCTCCAACTCATTGTATGGATGAAGAAACTGAGGCAAACAGAGTTAAGTGACTTGCCTAGGGTCACACAGCTAACAAGTGTATGAGGCCAGATGTGAATTCAGGAAAATAAGTCTGATTCTAGACCCGGCACCCTATCCACTGTGCCACCTAGCTGCCCACAAATGCAAATACACAAAAACAAAATAGCAAATGTGACTTCTGCACAATAGAAGGATTGGAAAGGAGCAAATAGGAAAAAAAGAGGGTAGATTCTACAGCCAAGCTAGGCAATTTGACTTATATTCCTGGAAAGATCCAAGGACTTAATTGGTAAAGGACAGTTTCTGAGCATTTAGAAAGGGAAGCTAAAATCCAGCATGATTTCATCAAGAACAGGTCAAGGCAAATGAAGTTCATTGCCTTATTTCAGTGAAGAGGCTAGACAGACTAGTAGATGCTGTTAACAAAAGTCTTTCATAATATCTTTACGGTCAAGATGGAGAGCCATGGGCTAAACGTTTTCAACATTGGATGGAATTAGAACAGATTGAGTCACTGGAGTAAATCACAAGTAGTTACAAATAACTCCATATCAATTTGAAGGAACAGCTCCAATTAAATGCCCTACAGACCTGTACTTGGTTCTTTGCCATTCCATGGTTTAATCAATGATTTAAATAAAGGCTTAGATGGCATGTTTGTCAAATTAGCAGATAATTGAAAGTTTGAAGGGGGTATTTAATACATTGGATGATTGAATCATGACCCTAAGAAAAGCTAGATGGGTCAGAACAATGAGCTGAATTAAATAAGATGAAATTTAATAGGGAGAACATGAAGGTTATAGTGGGTCTAAAGATTTGATTTCACAGTGACAACATGGAAGCAGCCTGCTGGGACAATAGTAGCCATGAAAAAGATTTTGGCAGTGTAGCAAACTGTAAGCTCACTATTGACCAGCATCATGATATGGCAGTCAAAAAGGCTAATGAGACTTTGGACTGCATTAAGAGATTTGTGTCCAAAAACATGGGCATGGGTAGTCCTGCTGTACCTGGCCAGATCTCATCTAGGCACTTTGCTAAGTTTGCATTGCCACATTTTACTTTGAGCTAGGGTCCATCCAGAGGAGGGATATGGTGTGTGTGTGTGTGTGTGTGTGTGCATGTGCGTGTGTGTGCGTGTATGCGTATGTGCGGTGCAGTAGGGGGGAGGGCAGGGACAGAGAGAGAGCATGCTATACAAAGAGATGACATGGTGTGGTGGGCAGAATGTTGGACTCGCAATCAGGAAGACTTGGGTTCAGATCTTGACTCAGGTATTTCCTGAGACCCTGGGCAAATCACTTAACCTCCTGAAGCCTCAGTTTCCTCGTCTGTATCATAATATCATATCATATCACCTGCCTCACGGGGTTATTGTGAAGATCAAGTGAGATAACATATATAAAGTACTTCATAAACCTCAAAGTGCTACATAACAATTTATTGTTGATGTTGTTCTGCACAATGGGAGCCCCATCTGTGAAATGAGAGGCTGGACTCAATGATCTCTAAGCTCTCTTCCATCTTTAGCCCTATGATCTCATGACCCTAAGGATCAGTTGAAAGATCTGGGGACATTTAGTCTGGAGAATAGAGCCCCTTGAAGTACTGGAAAGGGCTTAACTTTGGAAGAGGAGTCTTGAGCTTTGTTCTATTTGGCCCTGGAGGTCAGAACAAGAAACAGAGCATAGAAATGAGGGAGACAGAGAGACAGACGGATAGAGACAGAGAGAGATACCTAGAGAGACAGACAGACAGAGATAGAGATACCTAGAGACAGAAAGAGAGAGATACAGAGAGAGAGAGACAGAGAGAGAGAGGAGAGAGAGACAGAGAGAGACAGAGACAGAGAGAGAGGAGACAGAGAGAGAGAGGAGGGAGGAGGGGGGAAGAGGACAGAGGAAAGAGATTTAGACTATGTAAGGAAAAATGTCCTAACAATTATAGTTGTCCACAAGTGGGATGAACTGCCCCAGGAGGAAGTCAGTTCACCTATTGCTGAGGTGCTTCAGGAAGAGATGGAAAGACAGCTTGTCAGCAAAGTCAGGAAAAATATTTCTTCTCAGGTATAGGTGGGACCCAGGCCCTCTAAGGTCCCCTTCCATTTCTGAGATTCTGTGATCCTGGCCCTCTTTCCCAGCTCCCCCTATAGAGCTCACTGTCAACACCCTTCCCCCAACACCCTGTGTGAATACAGAAAGGCTGCAGATGAGGCAGCAAGTGACTTGTCATCACAAAGCGTTGGGGCGCTGGGCTGCGAGGAAGAGCTGCAGGGAAACATTCCCAGCTGCACTAAGTCAAGATGTCTCCTTGGAGCATCACAGCATCTTTATTACAATCTCATTACATACCGTTCCCTCTCATCTCATTTAACCCAGCAGGAATGGATAATGCTAAAAGCAGGCAGAGGCTTGCCTATGCAGGCTGCCCATTTCCCCCACGTGGGGCAGGACTTCTTTTTTCTTTTGGATTTCCGTTTTGTCAGCTATGGACACCTGTGTGTGAAGTGGGGTTTCAAACACTTGCTAGCTATGTGACCCAGGGAAAGGCACTTGACCTCACTGTTAAATGAAGCCCCATTGCTCATGGGGAAAATGGGCTCTACTCTCCGGCAACAACTATTTGATAGGATTTCTGTGAGGAAGGTTTGTAAACCGTGTTTTATAAATGTGAATTGTTATCGTTGTTGCTGTTATAGATAGATGGGCCTGGAGTCAAAGACTGGCATTCAAATCCAACTTCAGACACTTGCTAGCAGTGTGACCCTGGGCAAGTCACTTAACCTATTGGCCTCTGTCTCCTCATCTGCAAAACAGGGATAATAATAACACTTACCTCAAAGAATTGTTGTAATGATCAAGTAAGATAATTTTAAAGCACTTGGCATACTGCCTATCACATATACAAGTAGCTAGTAAACTATATAAATATTAGGTAAATATTTATTACAATTATTATTATTATTATTGTAAAAAATATTCTTCCTTCCCACCAGGTGTGAGTCAGTTTAAAGCCCGAAGTACTCCAATGACTTGTCAGAAAGAAGTATTCTTTCTATATGTGAGTCAGAAATCAGAAGTCTGTAAACTTCTGGGTATCCTTGTGGCCTCATCACTAATAATTCATTATTATTTATTTTAAAATAATTAGTTAAAATGGGAACCTACCAATGCCTCCCTAGAGTGAACTTCTACCTTGCCATTTCTTGCCACTAGGATATGGGGGACTCTCTAGCAGCAACCTTTTGCTGTTGTCCCAGAATCTCTATCTTCTCCCCTAGGGCAGTGAGAGTCCCACTGTACTTATTTCAGCTGAAATTTAGACTCCTATTTACTTCATGTGTGATTATGGTACTTGACTCACGTGGAAAAAAATTCCATTTTGAGCTCAGCTTACACATAAAGAGAAGCTGAAACACCTTACTCTCACCTCACCATAACTCTGTTATTGACTAGCCTTGAAGAGATAATTTAAATGTTCCTCAGTTTCCTCATTCATAAACTGAAAGTAATAGCACTTACTTCCCTCAAGAAAACGTTTATTAGAGTAAATTGTGGTCTTTCTGCAGTATTTCCCAAGCAACAAAGGAAATTAATTAAAAAGATAATATAAGAACTAGCTTATTCCCACAAAAAAAAAGATCCTTAGTTGGCATGGTATAACTAAGAAATATCAAGACATAATCTTTGTAATATTTACTATAGAGGACCACAGGCCAGTGGGATTCTGACCCTGATGGCTGTATAAGCCCTCTCAGCTGAAGAGCCTGGTACCAGGCCTGGATCGATTCCCCATCCCCCAAGAATAAGCTCAAACACACAGGTGTGAGGATTATGTCCTCCAGATAAGCGAGGTTTAACCCAGGGCCTGGGAACAAAGAAGGGCACAATATCCTCAGGGAAAAACAGTTAGGAAGTGTCCTATAAAAGCTTGTACACAGGGTAATAAAATTGGCTCTCTATTTTCCACCACTCTGGGAGTCCCATTTCTTTTTCTGCACCCTCTCGCAACCTCTGGGTAGGTGATTCTTTCTCAGCCCTGCTGAAGGATGGCAGGGCTCCCCACAATTTACAACTGTAAATCAAAGATGTAAGATGACACCACCTGCCATTTCCTAATTAGTTAAAAGTATCCTCAGGGAGGCTAGGTGGCACAGTGAATAGAGCACTGGCCCTGGAGTCAGGATGACCTGAGTTCAAATCCGCCTCAGACACTTGACACACTTACTAGCCGTGTGACTTTGGGCAGGTCACTTAACCCCAATTGCCCTCCAAAAAGAAAAAAAAAAGTATCCTTCTCATGACTATATTTTTATAATGTAGTTAATTCCCAATAAAGCTACCCCTCCTAACAGTAGGTGGAACTAAGTGATTAGTAGTAAATTATGGATATGAATAGGATCTACCATAAATTAATTTTTATAGAGATATTAACATAGCTTAGCCAAACATTAGTTTCCTCCATTCCATGTAAGCCCTGATGAATGAATAAGTGAATGAATAAGCATTTATTAAATCAGGCATTGTGCTAAGTGTTAGAGACACAAATAGAAAAACCAAGACAGTACTTTTCCCCTAGGAGGTCATATTCTAGTAGTAAAAACAACATAAATATGGTACTGGTATGTATGGAACAGTGTTTTGGTTAAGCATGGTAAATATAGTCATAGAACATTTGATAAAATGAAAAACCATTTCCAGGAATTCTACTATTGATTTCGTTACTATTCCTGTACCTTGAAATAAGGACAGAAGGATTGTACCATCCTGGTAACATCTTGTAAGAATGACCAAGGAACAAAAGTGATGGGAGATTAAACTAGGCTAGAAATGGTGAATCATCACTGGTCAGAAGCTAAGGGACCTTGGTGGTTAAGTAGAATGTTGAAAAGCCTGAAATGTATGAATATTTGAGCAGCTTAGATTTCGGGTTATATAATTTTTCATGCCTCCTGCCCAATCCTATCTTTGTTTTCACCTTTACAGGGTAGCAATTAGGCCCAGATCACTGAATGGTCAAGTTCCTGGCTCTCAAACTTGTTTGCAATCTGGTCCCATTGAATCTAGCCAGCCCCATTACTTCCTATTCTGCAATGTGAACCCTGTTCCAGCCAGGATCTCCTTAGGCTAAACCTAAGGCTGTACAAAATCTAGCTGTCATCTACCTTCCAGTCTAGTCTTAATTATTCACTTTTGCTTGTTTTGTATTCCGGTAGAGCTGGCCTACTAGCTGTTCTTAGAACTCATTATTCTATCTCCCACTTCTGTGCAGTTGCAAAAGCTGTCCCTATATTTGGAATGTGGGTCCTTCACTTCTTAGAATCATTATCTTCCTTAAAGAATCATCTGAGAGGTCATTTCTTCTCTGAAGTCTTTCCTGATCTCTCTAGTTGTTAATACATTCTCCCTCCACAAATTTCCTTGCCTTTGCTTATATGTGCATATCATATTCCCTCAGTGCATGGGAGCTCCTTGAGGTCAGGCGCTGTCTCATTTTTGCCTTTGTATTCTCTGTACATAGTACTAAATTGCCTTTGAGAAAATGCACAGTATTTTTAGTCATCCCAAACTTCTCTCTGAGACAAAGGCTCATCTTTTTTGCAATCAATATTCCTCCAGAGGTACTGTATGACTGACCACAATCTTCAAGGAGATCAGCACAAATCAGCAATGGAGAAGTGTGTAGCAGGTGCAAGTAGCAGACTACCAACTCAAGTCAAATGAAAGGGCACTTACTAATCACTTACTATGTGCTAGCACTATGCTTAGTGCTGGGGAATACAAAAAATGTACCCCTGCAAAGTCCTTACTCTCATAGAGTTTATAGCCTAATGTAGGAGACAACATGGAAACAAGTACATATAAACTACATATAGGGTAAATCAGAGATAAATAATCCACAAAGAAAAGTCACTCACATTAAGAGGGATTAGGAAAGGTTTCTCATAGAAGGTGGGGTTTAAACCAATACTTTAAAAAAGGCAGGGAGGCCAGGAGATGGAGATGAAGAGGGAAAGAATTCCAGGCCTAGGGGAGAGCCAGTGAAAATGCCTGAAGTTGGGAAATGGAGCATTTTATATAAGAAATAATAAAGGCAGAGCTAAGACAGTGGAAAGGAAGGAGTAACTTTTCCAAGCTCCTCCAAGAATTCTGACTCTAAACTTTAAAAAGCGAATTTGAATGGATTTTAGAGTTACTGAACCCATTGGGAGATGGAGCGTGGCAGATTCCCAGCCCAGGAAAGTGCCTACTCAGGTCTGGGCAGGGGGAACATGGAGCACAGTGTGGATCTGAGAGAAGACTACAACCGAGGGAGAAGGAGCTTCAGCCAGCAGACTCACCCTTCCCAAGGGTGATTTGCAGCTGTCTCACCACAGGACAGAGGATAGTCAGAGCTGGGTAAGAGAAAATGCAGGGCCTGCAGCAGGGACAGCAGCTTTTCCTGGGGCTACCAGCCTGCAGCCTGAATGTTTAAAAATTGTATACCCAAGTGTCCAGAAGTCAAGATGGAGGAATAAAACCTAGTTGCTCTGATCACCCCTTGCTGACCCAGAAAAGTCTGGAGACAAATGCCCTACCCAGAGTAAAATCCTGAATTAGTGGAAACAGCCTCAGACTTGGGAGTCGCTGGAGAAGGGGTAAGTGAGGCAATACAGAGTCTAAGCCCAGGAGGGTGGATCCAGAAAGCACTGCCTCTGGCCTCCAGCTACTGAGCCTGCCGGAGCTGTAGCCCAGAGATATAGAGATGGAAACAGGAAGTAGCCAGACCACCCCTCCCCCAGAGGTTACTCTGTGAGCCTCAGGGTAACTCGGGGGAAACACTGAGAGTCTGGCCTTGGCCTCAGTCTAGTCACTCAGAGGCTATAGCTCACAAAGTGAACAACCAAACCCCTACCTCCCAGCCTGAGAAGCTCAATACCTCTGCACCCCAGAAGCAGATATCCACTCTAAAAATCCAGGACATAGGCAATCACAATGGGCAAGAAGGAACCTATGAAGTCTAGGACCATCAAATCTTTTTATACTGAGCAAGAACAACCAAATTCAGAGGACAACATGGACTCTATACTCACAGTGGAGACCACAGAAGGAAATGTGAATTGGTCTCAAGCCCAAAAAGCATTCTTGGAGGACCTCAAGAGGGATTTTAACAACCAAATTAGAGAGGTAGGAGATAAATTTAAATCTACAGTGATCAAATTGGAAAAAATCTCACTGAAGAAAACAAATCTTTAAAAAGTAAAATTAGAGAACTAAGACAGGAAGTCCAAAATCTAATTGGAGAAAATACCTCCTTAAAAATGAAAACTGAACATATGGGAAAGGATCTTCAAAAACTAATTGAGGAAAATAATTCACTAAAAATTAGAATCAGTCAAATTGAAGCTAAGGACTCTGTGATGCAACAAGAGTCAGTCAAGCAAACATAAAGATTGAAAAATTAGAAGAAAGTGCAAAATATCTCACTCAAAAAACAACTGACCTGGAAAACAGATCCAAGAGTGACAACCTAAGAATTATCAGACTACCAGAAAGCCATGATGAAAAAATTAGCCTGGACAGCATCCTCCAAGAGATCATCAAAGAAAACTGTCCTGAGGTTCTAGAATCAAAAGGAGAAATGGTTATTGAAAGAATTCATGGATCTCCTCCTGAAAGAGATCCCAAATTGAAAACTCCAAGAAATATAGTACCCAAATTCCAGAGCTACAAGGTGAAGGAGAAAATACTGAATGTAGACAAAAAGAAACAAAATATCTTGGAACTACAGTCAGGATTACACAGGACTTAGCAGCTGCTACATCAAAAGATCAGGGGGATTGGAATTTGATATTTCATAAGCAAAAGAGCTAGGACTGCAATCAAGCATCAACTGTCCAGCAAAACTGAGCATAATCTTTCAGGCAAGGAAATGGTCATTTAATGAAATAAAAGACTTCCAGAATTTCCTGATGAAAAAGCCAAAGCTCAATGGAACATTCAGTCTCCACTTACAAGACCCAAGAAAGACATAAAAATGTAAACAAACAAAACACACACTCACACATACACATACACATACAGATGCACACATATGCACATAACTTGGGACTCAATAAGAGCAAACTCTTTACATCCCTATAGGAGAAGCAGATACCTGTCAATACTGAAATTTGTGTAAGTATTGTGACATTTAAAAGGGATGTACATAGATAGAGGGTGTGGGTATAAGTGAACTAATCTGAAGATTAAAAAAATCCTATTAAGGGGAATAAAGGAATTGTAATGGGAGAAAAGGAAAGGTTGAGGCAGAAAATGGTAAATTATGCTACAAGAAGAGGCATAAAAACATACTAAAGTGGAGGGCAAGGAAGGAAGGAGATGAGCATCATTTGAACATTATTCTCATTGGTTCTGATTTAAAGAGGGGTCAATATAAACAGTTAAGTTTAGATTCTAACGTGTCTAAAAGACACAACAACTCATAACAATAGAGGGAAAAGAGGGAGGGAGAGGAGTACTGTATGAAATTTATTAGCATTGATTTGGGTTCAAGGAGGCAATAGCATACTCCATTAAGAATAAAAATCTATTGTGCCCTCAACACAGTAGGAGGGATGGGGGGAGGCAGAATGTAAGAAAGGGGAGGGTGGTTAGAAGGGAGGGAAAAAGTAGTAAGGGGAAAGGGTAGGTAAAGAGGAGGGGGACACAGGGAGGGAATACTGAGGGAGGTGGTGGCCAAAAGGAAAACTCTTAAGGAGGGGAAGGGAAAAGGAAGATACAGAGATATAAACAGGGGAGGGAAAAGGATGGCGGAAAAGTCACAGATAGTAATCATAGCTGTGAATGTGAATGGGATGAACTCTCTCATAAAACAGAGGTGGATAGCAGAATGGATTAAAAACCACAATCCTACAATATGTTGTCTACAAGAAAAACATTTGAAACAAGGGGATGCACACAGGGTAAATAAAGGTAAAAGGATGGAGGAGAATATATTATGACTCAGCAAAAGTAAAAAAAAGCAGGGGTAGTAATCCTTATTTCATATAAAGCAAAAGCAAAAATAGATCTAATTAAAAGAGACTGCTAAAAGGCACTATGGAGAATGAAGCAATATCATTACTTGACTTATATGCACCAAGTGGTATAGCATCCAAATTCCTGAAGGAAAAGTCAAGGGAATTAGAGGAAGAAATAGATAGCAAAACAATACTAGTGGGGGACCTCAATCTCCCATTCTCTGAACTTGATAAATCTAACCTCAAAATAAGCAAGAAAGAAGTTAAGGAGGCAAATAGAATTTTAGAGAGGCTAGACATGGTAGACATCTGGAGAAAACTGAATGGGGATAAAAAGGAATATGCCTTCTACTCAGTGGTACATGGCAAATAAGCAAAAATCGACCATGTACTAGGGCATAAAAACCTCGCAATTCAGTGCAGAAAGGCAGAAATATTAAATGCATCCTTCTCATATCATGATGCAATAAAAATTATATGCAATAAAGGGCCATCGAAAGATAGACAAAAAATTAATTGGAAACTAAATAATTTAATACTAAAGAATGAGTGGGTCAAACAAGAAATTATAGAAACAATCAGTAACTTCATTCAAGAGAATGACAATAATGAGGCATCATACTAAAACTTGTGGGATGGAGCAAAGGCAATTCTTAGGGGGAAGTTTTATATCCCTGAATTCATACACAAAAAAATTAGAGAAAATGGAGGTCAATGAATTGGGTGTGCAATTGAAAAAACTAGAAAAAGAACTAATTGAAAATCCTCAATTAAATACTAAATTAGATATAATGAAAACCATAGGAGAGATTAATGAAATCAAACTTAAGAAAACTATTGAACTTGTAAATTAAGCTGAGTTGGTTTTATGAAAAAAAAACAATAAAATTGATAGACCCTTAGTCAATACGATAAAAAAAAGAAAGAAGAAAAACAAATTTTGAGTATCAAAAATTAAAAGGGTGAAGGTACCTCCAATGAAGAGAAAATGAAAACAATAATTAGGAATTATTTTGCCCAATTGTATGCACATAAATTTGACACTCTTAGTGAAATGGATGAATATTTACAAAAATATAAGTTGTCCAGATGAACTGAGGAGGAAGTAAATTACTGAAATAACCCCACCTCAGAAAAAGAAATTGAATAAGCTATCAGGGAACTCCCTAGGAAAAAATCCCCAGGGCCAGATGGATTTACTAGTGAATTCTATCAAACATTTAAAGATCAATTGATCCCAATACTCTACAAACTATTTGGGAAGATTGGTGAGGAAGGAGTCCTACCAAATTCATTTTATGACGCAAATATGGTACTGTTACTTAAATCAGGGAGACAAAAAAACAGAGGAAGAAATTTAAAGATGAATCTCCCTCAGGAATATAGATACAAAAATTTAAATAAAATATTAGCAAAAAGACTACAGCAACTTATCACAAGAATAATACATTTTGATCAGGTTGGACTTATTCCAAGAATGCAAGGATGGTTCAATATTAGGATAACCATCAGTATCATTGATCATATCAACAATAAAGCTAGCAGAATACATACGATTATCTCAAGAGATGCAGAAAAAGCTTTTGACAAAATACAACATCCATTCTTATTAAAAACACTAGAAAGTATAGGAATATATGGAGTTTTCCTTAGAATAATAGGTAGCATCTACTTAAGCCCATCAGCAAGTATTATATGTAATGGAGATAAACTAGAAACATTTTAAATAAGATCAGGGATGAAACAAGGCTGTCCACCATCACCCCTCTTATTCAATATGCTAGCAGTAGCAATTAGAGAAGAAAAAGAAATCAAAGGGATCAAATTAGGCAAAGAAGAGACTAAGCTACCATTCTTTGAAGATGATGTGATGATGTCCTTGGAGAATCCTTGAGAATCAAGTAAAAAACTTCTTAAGACAATAAATAAATTTAGCAGAGTTGCAGGATATAAAATAAATGCACATAAATCCTCAGCATTCTTATATATTTCTAACAAAGTCCAACAGCAAGAGATAGTAAGAGAAACCCCATTTAAAGTTACTATAGACATCATAAAATATTTGAGAATCTACCTGCCAAAACAAACCCAGGAACTATATGAACACAACTACAAAGCTCTTTTCACACAAATAAAATCAGATCTAACTAATTGGAAAAGCATCAATTGCTCATGGCTGGGTCAAGCTAATATTAAAAAAATGACAATTTTACCTAAATTAAACTACATATTTAGTACCATACCAATTAATCTACTCAAAAATTACTTTATAGAGCTAAAAAAAATAGTGACAAAATTCGTTTGGAAGAAAAAAAGATCCAGAATATCAAGGCAATTAATGAAAAGAAATGCTTGGGAAGGTGGTCTAGCCATGCCAGATTTTAATTTGTAGTATAAAGCAGCAGTCATCAAAATGACTTGCTACTGGCTGAGGAATAGAGTAGTGGATCAATGGGATAGATTGGGTACAAAAGACTCAGTAGTCAAGGATTATAGTAATATACTGTTTGATAAACCCAAAGACCCCAGTTTTTGGGATAAGAACTCACTATTTGACAAAAACTGCTGAGAAAATTGGAATATAATGTGGCAGAAACTGGGCATAGACCATCATCTAACACCATACACAAAATCAAGTCTAAATGGGTACATGAGGTAGGTATAAAGGCTGATACTGTAAGTAATTTGGGGAAGCAAGGAATAGTTTACCTGTCATGTTTATGGAGTAGGGAAGACTTTATGACCAAAGAAGAGTTGGAGAGCATAATAAAATGCAAAATGGATAATCTTGATTACATTAAATTGAAAAGTTTCTGTACAAACAAAGCCAATGTAACCAAGATTAAGAGGGAAGTGGGAAATTGGGAAAGAATTTTTACAAC
>CM053596.1:107632968-107654267 GCA_028646575.1 Pseudocheirus occidentalis
TCCCTGCCCTACCAGAAAGTAAGAGAGCAGAGCAGGGGAGGGGCTTTATAGTGAGATTGCTGTTTTAGGGTTGGGGCAGGGGCAAGAGGGGGAGAAAATTTGTAATTCAAAAATATAATGAAAATGAATGATGTAAACAAGAAAACAAATAGAAAAAAAAGAAAAAAAAGATCTGGAGTTTGAGAAGGAAATGTCAAACCACTCCAGTATCTTTGCCATGAAAATCCCAAATGGGGTTACTTGAGTTAGACAAGATTAAAATGACTAAATAGCAGAACTGGTAGACTTCCCTTCTTTACATTTTTTTCATTTATTCCTTTGCTATCTTAATCTTTTGTACATCCAAATGAATTTTGTTATTATTTTTCTAGCTTAATAAAATAATTATTTGGTAATTTAATTGGGAAGACCCTGAATAAGTTTATTAATTTAGGTAGAAATGTTATTATTATTATATTGACTTAGTTCACACATGAACAATTCTTATTTTTCTAATTATTTAAACTGGACTCTGTTCAAAAATGGTTTGTAATTATTTCCTCATTATCCATTCCGATTCCTTCAATTTCTTTTCTTTCTCTTATTGCTATTGCTAGCATTTCTAGTAGAATGTTGAATAATATTGGTGATAATGGGCATCCTTGTTTCACTCCTGATCTTATTGGCAAGATTTTAACCTATCCTCATTACAGATAATGCTCCCTGGTGGATTTAGGTAGGCATTTTTTTTTTATCATTTTAAGGAAAAATCTATTATACCTATGGTTTAAAGTAGTAAGGTGGCCAGTCCCTTCAAGAACTATGTTAGAAAATGAACAAATTGAGGTGTATAAGATATAATGATCATTATCATACTATAAGAAATGACAAAATATGTAGGATTCAGAGAAACTTAAGAAGACATGCAAAATGTTGCAGAGTGAAGAAAGCAGAACAATTAATACACTGTATACAATAATGTGAATGAGAACAATGCAGAAATGAGTCACACCCTGGTGAATTACAGTAAGACACCTCGGAGCAAGAAAACCAATAAGGAAAGACTTCCATGTTCAAATTAGAGACATTGAGACTATGGATGCAAAATGTAGCATGTACTATTATAACAACATAGATTTAGGGCTGGAATGGATCTTTGATATCATCTAGTTCAGAAGTTCTTACCCCCTTTTTGTATCCCAGACACTTTTAATAGTCTAGTAAAACCTATAGATAATTTCCAAGAGTAACTTTTTAAAAAATTTGTAACTGTTGGGAGAGGGGAAAAGAATAAACATTTTTGGTGTTGTTCAGTCACATCAGTCATGCCCGACTCTTGATGACCCCATGTGGGGTTTTCTTGGCAAAGATCCTAGAGTGGTTTGCCATTTCCTTCTCCAGCTCATTTTATAAATGAGGAAACTGAGGCAAACAAGGTTAAGTGACTTGCCCAGGGTCACACAGCTAGTAAGAGTCTGAAGCCAGATTTAAACTCAAGAAGATGAGTCTTCTTGACTCCAGACCTGCCACTCTATCCACTGTGCCACACAGCTGCCCATTTATATAATACCTTCTATGAATCAGGCACGATGCTAAGCACTTTAGAAATCTTTTTTCACTTAATCCTAATAAGCCTGTGAGGTAGGTGAGGACAAGCTAAATTTCAGTTAGAGTTTAGTGAAAATAAAGATATAATTTTTTCTATCCAAGTTCAAAGGTCCCCTGAAATCTATTCATAGACCCTCAGTTAAGAACCTCTCTTTATAACTTCCTCCACCAATTCTATAGATGAGGAAATAGTCAGCAGAGGTTAAATCACTTCCTCATAGTCACATAGGTAGAACATGATAGAACCAAGATTCAGTGTCAGGTCCTCTGACTCTATAACTAAGAGCAATCACTGCATTTAGACTGTCTTTTTGCCTAAATGATTTTGCTTGTTACAAGAAAGGGCTCATGGCAGAGGAGGGGTAAGCAGAGGACTAGGAGTAGGGTGCTTAGATGGAAAATGACTACAGTAAAATAAAAGACAACAATAACTTTTTTTTAATGTTTGAGATAAGGGTTGGTTTATAACCACTTTCTAAATATTTCTCTTCCCTGGGTGCCTCTTTAGGAAAATTGACAGTCTTAATCCCATCAAAAAAAAATCACACTATCCAGCATTTACAATGCCTTCCTTTTAGAACATTCTACCCCTACCCAGAGATTCCAATTCAGTCTGCAGGATTGCTTTAATTGTGCCCTCATCTCTTTCGAATGGTATTTCCAAAGGCAATAATGCTTTATGTGAGTCCAATATCAAACCTCAGTCTGCCTATATGTACCACACTGTCCCTTGTCCTGTTCTTTGGGTCCAAACAGAAAGCATCAAATTCCTCTTCTAAGTGACAACTCTTCAGCAAATGCCAATTTGTTTTTCACAAACTTATAAAAAAAACTATGATATCCCCCCCCAAGCTGCCTTTTCTCTAGGCCCAACATCTTATCCCTATCACCCTCTTCTAGATGTCCCCCAGTTGTCAATGTCCTTTTTGAGATGGGGCCCTCAGATATGCACTCCATATGTGATTTGACCAGAGGAATACATCAGAATTATCACATTATTATTCTTGGCATCATACCCCTTCTAATGCCACCTAAGCTGTTGTTAACTTTTTTGGCTACCATTTTCCCCATTATTGACTTTTTAGTCTTGGACTTTTTCCTTTCCCATAACCCTTTAGTTTCCATCCGTTGCTACCATCTCTCTGTGACTGTCTTTTACTGTCTCTTCAGTCCTCCAACTTGTACCCTTTTTCTTTGACACTAGAAAAAAAGGAGAAAGGAAGGAAAATTCTAACATGGAGTGGAGCTGTAATTATATCTACTAAGAATCACTCTGCTCTAGGCTCTTATTGTACCCACCAAGCCCTAGCACAGCTTTAAAAAAATTATTCATCCTCACAGCTTTCATATGCAGTCTAAAGGTGTATAAGAGCCTGAGATTGAGGGCAGAAAGAGATGAAGGAAAACTGATGAGCCCAGAATGATTTTTTCAATCCTTCATCCCTACTTACTGCACCTTCAAAAAAAGTGTCATTTTTTGGAAAAGGATATAAGATTTTTCAACAGAAAAATATATTCAGAAATGAAAAAATAAAAGTTGTCTCCTGAATATGAATGTGCCACCCAAGGCTTTTATCTTTAATTCTTCCTCCTGCAAATAATCCAAAGCGAAATTCAAAAGTGATTATTTCCAAGGAGAGACCACACCTGGAGCACTGCAATGAGAGCTCAGGACTTGAAAACTCACTATTTATGACAAGAGCTCCAGATCCAGGATGCCTTTGTCCACAGCAATGAGGATCTGTCTGGCCCTTTATGGACTGGTGAATCCCATACAAAGTTTTATGACCATTTTACAAATGAGGAAACTGAGACCTAAAGAGATAAGTGACTTTCCTATGCTCACTTAACCTAGTGTCAGAAGCAGGGTTTGAACCCAGGTTTACCCTGACGCTAAGTCTTTATATTACACTTTGCTTATGCAGTACAGTCCAATTTGGATCCCTTGCCTTCGTAATCTTGAAAAAAAAATTAAGCTACCAACATGACTGTAGGAAAAATTGTGGAGTTTTTTCTTATTTTTACTAAAGGTAAGGCACCTTGATAGGTTCTGTGTAGGTACATAAAATACCCTCAAGATATTGCATTCTATTTGGAGACCCATGTAGGAAGACAATTTCACACATAGGGCAATGTATATTAGTAGATTGTTAAAATAGCAAAACAGCAAACCATATCTGGGAGTCATGAAATCTGAGTTTAAGTCTCCATCTTGCCACTACTTAATAAGTGCCAGAATTTATTCAGCATTTTAAGATTTTTTTTTTAGTATAGCAAACTCTCTGTTTATTCAGTAACAAATCAGAGCAAAAAGCATTCACAGAAAATCAAGGTAGAGCATTCAGAATATGACAATTTATCACAGAAAATCAAAATACAGCATTCACCATGTTGCAACTCAACAACTTATCAATAAAATGGCCACATAGTTTTCACCAAAGTGGTCACATAGTTTTCCACAAAGTACATTGACTTAGTCGATCACAAAATCCTTAATTCAATCACCAAGTATAAAAGTCAAAGTATTCCACCCCTAGGTCACAGTAAATCATGATCTTCTCAGCATTTTAAGATTTACAAAACACTTTGCAAATATCATTGTATCTTAACATCATCCCCATTATTGTGGCGCTCCTGTGTCTTGAACTCTGTTCAGCCATATCCATCCTTAAGACCTGCCTTCCAGGAAAGAATTTGATAGAATTAAAATAACTTACATTTTGTATGATCTTTTGCAGATTACAAAACATTTACACATGTATTATGAATATGTTCAACATAGATTGATCGTTTTCCATTTTCTTGTCCTATCCTGTGATGGTTTTTGTTTGTGCTAATGTCTTTAAGGATCTAACCCCATTTACAATTTAAGAGATCATATGGGAGTGTGACCAACTTATAAAGTGCTGAGGCTATTTTTAGGTATTTTATTCCCTAGGTTATTGTTGTTTGGTGGAAGAAAGTGGAAGTAAAAAAGGAGGAGCAGGATGGTAGGTGGTGTGCTGTGCCTATTAGCTGTTTGGATTAGGCATAAAGTGTCAGAAGACTTCCTTCTCTCCAGTATATCATAACAATTGATCCATTGGGACTAATTCCATTTATTTCATGGATCCAATACTCATTGGAAGAGTGGAGAAAACACTGAATAGAAATTTCAGAGACAAATGTAAACTCAATATAAGGAAAAACTTCCAAACAACCAAGTAAGGGAAAATTCCAAATCATTAGTGCTATCCGCAAAAGGAAAGGGATGCCCCATAAGGTAAGGGTTCCCCCCCACTGGAGATGTTCCAGCAAATGCTGTATGATCACTTACTGGCTATGTTACAGAGAGGATTCTTGTTCAGGTATCAGGTATTGGGTGGGGCTAGATTGTTGCTAAAGTTCCATCTAGTCTTGAGAATCTATAATTCTGTTACCCCTACAAAAATCTTATGAAGTTGATAGTATGTAATTATGATCAGTCCTGTTTTACAAGGGAACAAACTGAAGGTCAGAGAGATCAGGTGAGTTGCCCAAATTTATGGCATCAATAAATAGTGGAACTGGGCATCAATCCTAGATCTTCTGATTCCAGTCCAGTGTTTTTCCACCATGTCATTGCTAGTAGTCACTTAAGCCACCTTTGCTAACCTAGCTCCCAATGGGTAAAGAGCTTTTCTTTTTTACTGGCAATGAATGAATGAATGGATGGGTGATTGAATGAATGAATTGAAGAATGGAGAAATGGATAAATAAATGAACAGATAGACAAATGAGTGAGTGAATGAATTTACGAATTGATGTGTGGATGAAAAATCATTTATTAAACTCTGACTACATGTCAAGCACTGAGTTTTCAAATAGAAAAAGTGAATCAGTCCTTGCTCTCAAGAAGCTCCCTCTAATTGGAAAGGACAATAGAAAGTTTAGCTACAAGAAGGGTAATAATACATGGGAGTCTGGAGTTCAGTGTTTGTGGAGATAGAAAGGGCCAGGAATCCTTAGGTTAAATCAGAAGATCAGATAGCAGTAGTAGGGTCCTGCAAGGCAAAGAGGCATGTCAGATACTAAGGCATAAAGGACTTTGGGAGACAATGAAAGGGCAAATAGTGAAATGACCTGGGTACTCTGTCATAGGATCATAGTAGGATTTAGAGCTTGAAGGAATCTCATAGGCCATCTAATCCAATCTTCTCATTGCATAGATGAGGAAATTAAGATGTAAGGAGGTGAAAAGATGCAAGAAGGTGAACTAAGTTATACAAGATAAGAAAATCAATAGAAATGAAAGACAAACTCATGGTCTAAGGGGTCACAGGTTGGGAATATCAGAGTCCGGATTTGAACTCAGATCTAATATTCTATACTGCTTCTATTCAGAATCATTGTAGGGCCACAGAACTAGATTTATGAATTAGCATTAACCAAACAAGTACAATATGATATCTTAATAAAAAAGTTGGAAGTGTTGTTGAGTCAAAAGTCATGTGCAAAGGAGCCATCCAAAGGGGATGTAGTGTAAATGTCCTTGTCCCTATTGCTTCCTTGGTAAGGAATGGGCTAACCAGCACAATGTATCATTGCCGACAAAACCTTAAAGTTCCTATAGCTCCCTCCCTCTCTCCAGCTACCCTCAGGACCATGCATGATACACAATTGAACATAAGTGAAGAAGAATATGAGTCTAATGTCTAGCTCTTGAAGCAGACAGATCAAGGAGTCAGAAGAACTACAGAAGAATTACTCAATGTTGGTAGAAAAATACCTTGGAAAAATGCTTAAGTCAGCTTGTCCTCCCACCTTCCATCTAAAGTCTCTTGCTTGGCTTTTTTTCCCCTCTCTCAGTGTTTCAAATGTTTAAAACAGCCACTTTACTTACAGTTTCAATTTCATTCTTATTCAGATCTGAAAGCAAATCCATCACATATGCTTAAGGAATCACAATGTTCCAGGCAAGAAAAAAAGGGTTCAGGAAATAAATTATTTAAAAGGCATTCATTAGGCTACCACAGTATTTATAATATGTATTATTTATTTTATAAAGAAAGATGTTATTTTAATTTATATGGATAACTCAACAATGACCTAGCACCAATCCCACAGGAAAGGAATATTTGCCTAGATAATGCTAAGTATGAGAGAAGCTGCAAAGCTAGCCTCAAGAGTCAAAAAGACACATACTGGTTGTGTGGCCTTGGTCAAGTCACTCTCAGTGCCTCAGGAAACTTTAAGTCTAGGTTACTGACTAGTTGTCAATATATATAATAGTCAGAGAAAAGTTCCCAGGGGTGAGTTAGTGCCACTTCCAACTGTTGGACAGAGTCAATTGTTAAAATTTTTATGTGAAAATTTTTACTTTGGAAATTTGAAAATGCTACAAATTTGTGATTTATTGTTTTGTTGGTTTTCAAGACTAAAGAAACTACTGGAGAAAATATGATAACCTTCAACGTAAAAGTGTACACCTCCCCTCCTCCCACTTGAAGGTGGTTGTTAAAAATTTATCAGGACACTCCTGAAGTTTCCAGACAGGGACTTCCCCACATGGATGAAATCACACGTCATGACAAAACAAACAAACAAACAACAAAACAAGCACAAATAAGAGATAATTCAAATATAACATTTCATTGTTGAATACTTTTTGGTTTTTATGTTTGAATGGGGATGTGTCTGCCTCCAGAGTCTTCCCTTAGACTGTAAGCTCTTTGTGAGTAAGCATGCTTCATTCATCACATTCTTATCCCCCTAGAGCATGGTAACGAAATAGGTGTTCATTGATTAATTGATTCACTCTCCACTTAGATGACAAATCAATACTCCTAAAATATGGATTCTGAGTACATTATCCCCTACTCAAAATATCTTTAATGAGTCCTTCAATGAGCCTACAGGATAAAATGCAAGTTCTTCAGCCTAGCATCTACAGCCTATCACTGGTCTTCTTTGAGAATGAAGGATGAACAACAACAAAGCCCATCACAATCTGGGTCCCACCTACCTTTGTGATCTTAACTCCTAGTATTTGGATGAACATTCTCTCTGTTCTGGTCAAAGTGACATACTAGCTGCTGTCTATGCACAACATTCCATCTTTTCAGAGGCTCCCCCATGTCTGGAATGCATTTGTAACTCCTGGGTGTTGCTGTCACACTGACAGTTTTTCTCTAATTTCTTTTACATGACTCATAGTCCCAGCCAGAAAAGGGGAGGGATAGATAGTTAAAGGCCTCATTGACTGTCCTGTATCCACCTCAAGGGCCAACTTTTTCCTCTAGTCTTTTCCCCTCACTCTCTCTTCCTTCCTTCCTCTCTCTGGAGACTGAGGGAGAGGGAATATCTAGACTCAGGAGCCTAACAGATGGGTCACCACAGTTGGTAATTAAAAACCATAGAAATGAAAGACAAACTCATGGTCTCAGGGACAGACAGAAAGCCCCAGATTCCATTCTAATAATGCCCTTGGGACTTTAGCTTTATATAGGAGAAACAATTCAGATACTATGACCCACAGGTGGTCTCCTTGACCTTCAAGTCAAAACAAGGTCTTAGCTTATAAATTATGTGAAATTAAAACCATCTCAGAGTTGCCCCTCTTCCTGAGCACACTCTAATGGCATTTATTGTCATATTCAGTAAAACAGTGGCGAACACAAGATTAACATTAACAACAACCATTGCAAAGTGAAACAGCTATGTTACAAGAGAGAGAAACTCCAGGAGAAAAAAATCTTCATGTGTAGACAGAGGGGAGGCAAGAGAAGAAGAGAGTAGTCAGGCTGAGTTCCTTTTTTTACGCAGACAAAAAAAGAAGAAAAAGTCCACTCTTCATTTGTACTTTGCATCAGGAGCCACTTTTTACAGACTCTTCTCTGGAGGAGAGGACCTAGTCTGTGGACATCTGCTCTCTTTTATCTAGTCTCTCATCTACCTGTGATCCCCCCTCTTCCTGCTCCCCTCATCTCTCATTGCATCTAAATTTTGTGCAGCAAAGACATTCCCTCCGAATCCAAACTTGGCTCAGCCACGATTACACCTTTGTGGAAGTTGCTATTTCATTAGTCCCTGGAAACTTGAACCAGGAGTTATGTATTCCCTTCTCACCATTGCCCCTTTACAGCCTCTAAATTCCTTCAAAGTACAGTTAAGGCACCATTCCTTTGTGAATCCTTTCCCTGTGCCTCCCGTCCCCAAATCTATCATTGCCTCTCCCCAAATTATCTCATATTTGTTTACTTTGTATCTTGTATATATTTTACTGGACTTATAGGTGTGCATGTCATCTCTTTCAGTAGATCTCTGCTTCTTCAGAAACGGTTCATTTTTCTCTGTATATATCCAGATCCTAGAACACATAGTAGCCACCTAATTACTAATCATTGTTTGATTAACCAATCATTGCTGGGGTGGCTAGGTGGCACAGTGAATAGAGCACCAGCTCTAGAGTCAGGAGGACCTGGGTTCAAATCCACCTCAGAAACTTAACACACACACATAAAAATTAGCTGTGTGATCTTGGGCAAGTCAGCCCCAATTTCCCTGCCTTACCCCCTCTGAAAAGCAAAAAAAAATTTTTTTAAATTAGCTGATCCTTGTTGCCTTAGGGACTCAGAATGTAGGCTCCTTGAGGGCAGAATTTTTTCACTTTTGTTGCTGTATTCCCCAGTACTTCGAATGGTACCTGCCAATAAAATGCACTTAATAAATGTTTAATCAGGTGACCAGGCTTCAAATCCCAGCTCTTACTAACTATATGACCTTGGACAAGTCACTTTAGTTCTCTGACCCTATTATCTCATCTTTTAAAATGAGGGATTAAAAATACTGACACTAACAAACAAATTGGGGTTCTCATGAGGAGAAAGTTTTGTAAACCTTGAATTGTTCTACAAATGTGAATTAGTTGAAGAAACAACTTAGAAAGCTAGACCTGTAGTCAGGATGACCTGAGTTCAGATCTCACTTTAGACAATTGCTAGCTGTGGGACCCTGGGTAAGTTACGCTCTATCTGCTTCCATTTCCTAATCTGTAAAATGGGGATAATAATAGTAGGACTGTTGTAAGGATAAAATGAGATAATATTTGTAAAACAATTTGTAAATTTTAAGGTGCTATACAAATATTATTATTATTATTACTGCCACATTCTGAGAATTCACTTCAATTAGAATAATAGCAGTAACACTGTGAAGCAATGGAGAGAAACAGTAATTATGTCCACTTTCTCTATCCTCCCTCCAGCTCCACCACTTCTAGCTCCCTGCTCTACTCTGGGAAAGGACAGAATCATTCCTGACTGCTGAAAAACCAGTGCCCAAACATAACCACCTTCTGTCTCTCCAATTTAGCTCTCTGTCTAGATAACACCTTTTCTGAAGATAAGGAAATAATAGTGTTTTGTCATAAAAGGAAGGAACCTCAAGTTTCTTTTCCATCTAGCTTCTGCTGAGATTCAGGTCAAAATTAAAAAGAGATTGGAGAGATGCCAGAAAGAAGTTATGTGTTCTGAAGAGATGTGATGTCATAAAAAATTAAACCAAGCAAATGAGCAAAAGTAGCAACATTACATATTGTCTTCATTCTAAAGCTTTATTGGCCTTGGACTAGAGCATATAGTCTGCTCTGCACCCTGGATTTTTTGAGAATGGATTCTAAAGAGTTTAGAGGAAAACAGGATAAAAGACCTAAAATGCTCCAAGGAAAACAGGATGAGGAGGGATAGCAAGCTTTAAAAAAAGAGAAATACTAAGACAATTGCAAACAAGTTCATGAGAAAGGGAAGAGAAGAATGCTCTGTACAAGGTCCCTGGTGAGGAGTCATCCAAACTTTGTTTGAATAGCAAGGAGGGACCCACTGTCTCCCAAGGGAACCATTCCATTTTGGGAGAGCTCTAATTGTTAGGAAATTTTTCTTACATCAAACTGATACCAATCTCTCTGTGGCTTCCATCAGTGAATGGTTCCTAGTTTTGCCTTTTAGATTTGCAAAATCGTAGAATTCATAGAAGTTTGGATAAAGTTTTCATTGGTGATCTAGTCCAACACACACTAAGCAGAATAAGCCAAATACTTCTTTCAAACATTTGAATGTCATGTTTGTGCTAGGTCATTTCTTCTCCTGGATAAAAACTCTGTTTCTTCCATCTTGTATGGTAGGTCCTCAAAACCTTTAATTACTCTGATCTTCCTCTTCTGGATGTTTTCTAGTCCTTCTTAGATATAGTTCTGAGTACTGAATAAAGGACTACTACTGCCCTTGCACTCAGCACTGTGGTTCTCTTAACACAGTCTCAAATTGTGTTTGCTTGTTTTGGTCGCCAAATCAGGCTGTTGGCTCATATTGATCTTACAATTGTCTGATAAAAGGCCTGGGTGTTTTTCACATGAATTCTTTCAAGCATATGTTCCTCATCCTAGATTTGTGAAGTTTTTTAATATCAATATAAAAATTTACATTTAGATCTCCATTAATTAGCATTAGATTTGCTCCATTGGACTAAACTGTTGAGGTCTTTTCTGATCTCCTCTGCCATCGAGTGTGCTAAGCTCTTCTTGCCAGCTTCATGCCATCTTTGATTTTGATAAGCAGAGTTTCTATAGATGCATTGATAAACATGTTGAATAGCATGGGGCCAAGAACAAATCTTCAGAGTATTTCCCTTGAGCCTCCTCCCCCATAAAAATATTGACCTGTTATTGAATTCTCTTTGTATCTAGTCACTAAGCAAGTTCCAAATGTGTCTCTCTACACTATTATCTAGCCCACATCTTTCCATTCTGTCCACAAGGATAACACTAGTTGGTATTGTTGTTGTCATTGTTGTTGTTGAGTCATTTCAGTCGAGTCTGACTCTTTGTAACTATATTTGGGGTTTTCTTGGTTTGCTGTTTGCTTCTCCAGCTCTTTTTACAAATAAGAGCGTTATATATGCTATATACATTATATATATATATATATATACACATACATATATATGCTGTTTCCTTCTGCAGCTTACTATATATGTGTGTGTATATTTGTATATGTATATATACATACATACATAGACACACACATATGAACATTGAGGCAAACAGAGTTAAGTGATTTGCCCAGTTAAGTGATTTAGACACAGATAAGTGTCTAAAACTGGATTTGAACTCATGAAAATGAGTCTTCTTGACTTTGGTTCCAGTACTCTATCCAATCTGCTCCCTAGCTGCCTTTGTTGAAAGCAATTGTTTGTTTTGTTGAATGCTTTGTTGAAAGCAATTCCCCTACCATCCTCAAGATGGATCATTCTAGTTACCCTAGTCAAAAAAAAGACTGTAAGATTGGTCATACAGGACCTGTTCTTTTTTTTTCTCAGCCAAAGAAAAGTAAAGTTGATTGAAAGTTCACCATATTGATAGACTCTTAAGGAGCAGAGGTATCTGTAAGGCTTTCATTGGGTAAGCAGGCCAGAATAAGTCTGTGCTAGGTCATCCTATGGTGCTCTCACACCACAGGACCCGTTCTTGATGACTGTATTCTGTCTTAGTCATCACTCTGTCCCTCTCCAGATTCTCACATACTATTTCATTTCTTTCATGAGATTTTTCGCTTTTCCAAGAATAGACATTTGTCCTTCTTTAGTCTTGTCATACTTTCCCCTTCTTCAGAGTCTTCCACAGATCACCAACAGCACAGAGCATTCACAGCTCCTAGGTCTTTCAGGATACTAGTTAGTCATTTGTACTGATCTGTGAACTTGAGCTCACCAAGGACAGCCAGGAACCTGCTTACCCACCATCTTCTAACTCAACTTCTTTCACAATTAACTCCCTATTAAAAATTTATGCTCTAGTCTTCCCAGTTCAAAGATAATTTTCCTTGGCATACAAACTCTGGTTGTAAAATAAAAGTGGAGTTTTTCTAGCTTCTCATTTTCATCTAATATCATTATTACATCTCCTCAATTTCATGTACATCCATTTTAAAATCTCTTTTTCCCCGGTATTGATAACCACTCTCCTTTTTCCACTCAGATTTTTTTTCACAAATCATATATAGAAGATGGAAGTAAGGGCAGGTAATGAAGGCTGAAGACAAAGGAGTAGCACAATCCTATGAGAAAAGTGTGAGAAGGAACAAATCTCAAAATGAACTGAAATAAGCTATGAATACAAAAAGAAGCAAAGAGACTTTTTTTTAGTACTTGAGACACATGAAAGTGACCAAGGAAAGAATAGCACCACATTGTTCAACTTGAATGGGATAATGATAATGTACAACAAGGGGTAGGATTTTACTTAGTAGAGACAGTGTGGAGAGGATATTCCAGGTATAGAAATAACATGAGTAAAGGCCCAGAGTCAAAAAATGGGTTGGGGGAGGGGGAATTAAATGGTTTAATTCTGATGGAGTATAGAATACATAGGAATTAGGGAAGACCTTTCCCCATCTTAGACGCAAGTGGACAATTTTGAAGGGAGTCCACCGCCCCCCACACACACCCATATACCCCTCCACGTGCTATTTACAAGAAAGCCAGTTTGGGGGCAAAGAATTCAGGAGACTTGGCAAAGAAATCAAGAAATGTGCTCTTCCCCTTGAACTTGTGAGTCTGAGTGCTCCCTCAGGGCAGAGGATGGATTCTGTCTTTGATTAACCTCTGCCACCAAGGGTCTCATATAGTCCCTTGCATTGGATGGTTACTCAGTAAATGTCTCTCAAAATGCCTTCATCTGGCAGGAGAAGTGCTCACTTTCCATTTTCCACCCAAATCCCAGGGTATAGAGTGACACCTCATTAACAGGATATTAGTTCATTCAATATCAGGTTTAAATCTGAGCAAGTGCAATTCCCCAGCTAACCAGATAGGAGTTTCCTTTTTAAACTGTCTGCTCAGCTTGAAGTAGCCTAGCCCAGTGGCTGGCCTGATGAGAAATTTAAATCTTTGTATAAAGAAACAAGAAAAAACATCTTTTGTAAAAGGTTCCTACTGTTCTGGTAGAACATTAGCTTTGTAACAGGAAGCTCTGTATGAGAAGGCAGTTCCTGAGCAGTAGCTGTTGCTAAGAGCAATGCTATTACCCATAACAATCCTAACTCCATCTGTGTAGAGCTCTCAAGTTTACAGAGTACTTTCCTCACAGCAACCCCATAGGTAGGTAGCAGGAAAATTATTGCCCCCATTTTACAGAGGAGGAGAGCAAGACAAAGATATGAAGTGATTTCTGCAAGGTCACATGGTTGGTAAGGAACAGAGAAAGTACTCGAACCCACATTTTTCTAGGACCAAGTCCAATGCTCTCTGCACCAGACCACCTCCTCAGCTACACAAAGTCAGTAGTTACCATCAGAAATACCTATGAAGAAATATGATGCTTGACTGTTAAAATTTAAAGTGGAAATTATACACAACCTTTTGTTAGAGAGCAATTTATTATGGTGGGGCATACATAATAGTTTTATTCTTTCTTCTTTTCAATTTCTGAGAGAAATTATGCTATGGAGATTAAATCAATGCACTGTCCCATGTGCAGCACATGACTCCCTGCCTCAGAGCCTTGGATAAGTAAGCAGTGGTGTTATAGCAGCTACGTCTTTCAAAGAAGTTCAACTTAATTCACAAAACTATGTGCAAGGTACTATGTTGGGTGCTGGGAAACAAAGGCAAAACAAAACAATTTGTGTCTTTTTTTGGGGGGGGGCCGGAAGCAAAGCAATTGAGGCTAAGCCATTTGCCCAAGATCAGACAGCTAGTAAGTATATCAAGTATCTAAGGGTGGATTTGAACTCAGGTCCTCTTGACATCAGGGCCAGTGTTCTATTCACTGTGCCACCTAGCTGCCCCTAGTCCATGTCTTTAAGAAACAACTGGTCTCCGTATGGATGCAATATGCAGGTAAATTAGCAAATACAAATATATAATATATATTTATGTTACACATAGATATAAATTATATAATGTGATATGGTATGAATTACATGTGATAAACTACAAATTTTATAAATATTTCTATGTTGTATAAATTCTAGATATTATAACATATAGTTCATATAATAACATATATATAAATATGCAGCGAGAAACAGACAGACATAGATATCTATATCTTTATATCTGGAGAGAGAGACAGAGACAGAGAGACGGAGAGAGAGGGAGAGCACTAACAAGTAGGGGAGACAATCAGGAAAGGCTTTGTGTGGGGCAGGGGACATTAGAGCTGTTCTTTGAAGGAAGCGTAAGGCTAGAGTTGATCAATATTCAGTCAAGTATCCCCATCTCACTTAAAGTAAATGATAAAATCTTCAACCAAATAATCATCATCTTTAGACTAAGTATATAGAATTAATTTTGATGATGTAAAATACTACCAGACAAGAAATCTATTCAGTGGACTGAGAGACTTGGTCAAACCCTCTGGGTCTTACATAAAAGCATCAAGTTAACCAGAATCTGGGAATATTGCAATTTAAAAAATTTTACTTTTAAGTTTACTTACTTTAAGTTCAGGGGCTCCTCTGCAATGGCCTTGACAGGGTCTCCTCCCCACGTCCCCTTTGGCTGGAGATGCATCTTGCTGACTTTGAAGAATCCAGAAGATTCGTACCTCCTATCTATCTCATCAGGATACTAGCATTGTTCCGCCCGGACAGCAGCAATAGGCAGCAGTATTTTTGTCAGGGGCCAAGGAAAGTCTGGATATAGATTCTTCATACTTAAGAGGGAACATCTTAAGTATCTCATAAGTGGTAGAAAAGGACTTCCAGCAACAAGAAGCTCTTAGACCCTTTGCTATGTGTGTTCTCTAAGCTTGAATCCATTTCCCACTGTACTCTATTTGTACATGTAGAGGACTGTGTCATGGACTTTGGGGAGCATGTTTTGTACCAAGTGTTTTTACCATACTACTTTTATAGTATGACTTAAGTTATTTACAGCTGACTGACTAGTTCTCAATTTATGATCTTGAAGAGAAGCACACTGGTGGTGCCTCAAGCCAATGGCATTAAAGAATCTTCTCCAGTCCCTCACAGTTACCTCTAGAATTTGGAGGGGAAAATGTAGCTTTGCTTCATGACTGGAGACTCATCAAAGTATTCCTTCCTCAACTCCATCTCATAAATTCCCCAACTGGTTACTTATTCACAGACATGCGAAGATAATCACTTTTTTTTCCCCTACTGACCAGGTACATTCGGAAAGTCTTTTGATTGAAATGACAGAAATAGGTTCTGTGAAAATAACAGAACCATGGAATTTTTAGAGCTAGAGAAACCTTAGAAAACTTTTGATAAATGGGTTCTTAGCCTTATTCTAACTCCTTTTCTCACAGATAGGTCTTTAGTCAGGAAACAAGATTGTATTTCCCTCCCAGGGTTCTAGGGGTAGCCCTGAGGGGTTGATTCATGGAGGTAATTCTCTAACGCTCTTGATTCCTTTGTGTCATGGACCCCTCTGGCAACATACTAAAGAATTTGAGTCCCTTTTCAGAGTAATGTGGTTTTTAAAAAAAGATCATAATTGAAAGAAATGTTAAATGTCAGCTAAATGTTAGTGAAAATGAAGATGTAATTTTTTTCTTGCCCAAGTTCAGAGGCCTTCTGAAATCTATCAGTCTTTGGACCTGAGGTTAAGAACCCCTGATTTCGTGCAACCCTTTCTTTACACAGATGAGGAAATTGAGACTCAGATATAAAATTCCTTTCTCTACAACACAGAGCTAGTAAAGGCCAGAGATGGCCCTGGGAGTGGGAGGCTCCTAACCCCTGACCTGGCCCTGATGCCATGATGACTTCAAAGTTGAAGTATGTGATGAGGGATTGATTCCTCGTATTTCTAATTAGCAAAATTTTCTTGCATGTTATGAGTGGATAATTGTGTGCTAACATATTTTAAAACACTAAAGATTAGCAGACCTGGCTGCTGCTGCTGCTGCTGCTGTCTTCCAAACAAGAGATACTGCTGATTGTTGTATTATATATAGTTGTATGGGACATATCAATGAGGCTTTCTATGGAACTCACTGTATTGTTCTACATCCTGATCTTCAGTATGTAAAGAAAGAAATCGCAACCTTAAGTATTGGATATATTAATTAACCAACAGTTATAAGCACCCACTATGTGCCAGGCATTGTGTAAAGCACTGGGGATATAAAGCAAGTTATATGCAGGATTAATAGGAAATAATTAAAAGAAAGAGGACACTAGAATTGAGTATATTCTCCTAAGGGAGTAGCAGCAAGGACTTTGTAGACTATGAGGGAGATAAAAGTGAAGAATGGATTACTTAAACAGTAGTTCATTTGTGCTCCATATCTTTGGGAGGGGAGAAATCTTGTATAAGAAAAGGAAAATGATATATGTTGGAGAAGATATAAGAAAATTGGAACACTAATACATTGTTGGTAGACTTGTGAACTGATCCTATCATTCTAGATAGCAATTTAGAACTATGCCCAAAGGACTATAAAATTGCATACCATTTGATCCAGCAATAGTGCTACTAGGTCTGTATCCCAAAGAAATCATTAAAAAGGGGAAAGGACATATATGTACAAAAATATTTATAGCATCTCTTTTTGTGGTGGACAAGAATTGGAAACTGAGGAATTTCCAGCAATTGAGGAATGGTTGAACAAGTTGTGGTATATGAATGTAAAGAAGTACTATTGTGCTATAAGAAATGATGAGCAGGTGGATTTCAGAAAAACCTGGAAAGACTTAAATGAACTCATGCTGAGTGAAGTGAGCAGAACCAGGAGAACATTGTACACAGCAAAAGCAACACTGTATGATGATCAGTTATGATAGACTTAGCTCTTCTCAGCAATACAATGATCCAAGACCTTTCCAAAAGACTCATGATAGAAAATGTTATCCATATCCAGAGAAAAAAATTATAGAGTCTGAATGTACATTGAAGCGTACTATTTTTACTTTTTTGTTTTTAGGGTTTTTTTCTCATGGTTTTTCCCTTTTGTTATGATTCTTCTTTCACAAAATGACTAATGTAGAAGTATATTTAATATGATTGCACACATATAACCTACATCAGATTGCTTGCTGTCTTGGGGAGGAGGGAGGGGAGGGAGGAAGGGAGAAAAATTTGTATCTCAAAGTCTTAGGCAAATGTTTGTTGAAAACTATCTTTACATGTAATTGGGGTGGGGAAAAATCATGTATAATAAAAAGACAAGAGACATAACTATTATTGTTTCTATAACTCATAAGAATTGGCATCAGAAAAAGGTCAAAACTTGTTGCTTCAGTTGTGTAGGGGAAAAAAACCTTCTAAAGCTTTCTGTATTTAAAGTCAAAGCTATCTCACTTTGCATATTGGTCACAGACAAGTACTGGAACTTCTCTCCAACACTATTTTCCCCAGATCTAAATAGAGAATAAAGTAGCCCTACCAGGAGGCCATTCGATAGTGTTCCATTACTGACACATCTAAATGACCTCATCATAAGGCCATTTCATCTATAAGAGAACCTTGTGGCATGGATGCTAAGGATAATGTCTTAGTGAATTTCACGATCATTAGTATAGAGGAATTCATCCCTTAATATAATTCTGTTATTGATATTAACAACAGATGGTTTATAAAGGAGTAAGCCCCAGAGACCCTTACTCATTATATTTTAATTTGAGTTCAGGTAATAAATGAATACTCTTGGCTTATAGCTATGCTTACCTCTTGTTACAGTGATTTCACAGCCAAGTACCATTCAAGATGCCTGGCCTAGAGTTTGGCCAGATTATTGTTTCAGAGAATACTGAGCATAATTATGTGGCAGGGTTACTTTCAATGGGTTATCAGCTTTTTCCCTTTCCCTATTTGATATTTCTAGTGTTTTCCTAAGTCAACTGTGAGCCTCAGTATAATCTGGTCCCAAGAGAGGCAGAGATAAAGAAGAATAGAAGACAGAAAGGGCTGCTAGATGACACAGTGGACAATGTAGTGGACTATGCTCTGGCCTGAGAGTCAGGAAGACTCATCTTCTTGGGTTCAAATCTGGCCTCAGACATTTACTGTGTAATCCTGGGCAAGTCACTTCACACTGTTTGCCTCAGTTTCCTTATCTGTAAAATGAGCTGGAGAAGAAACTGGCAAACCATTCCAGTATCTCTTCCAAGAAAGCCCCAATGGGGGCAGCTAGGTGGCACAGTGAACAGAGCACTAGCCCTGGAGTCAGGAGAACCTGAGTTCAAATACGGCCTCAGACACATAACACTTACTAGCCGTGTGACCTTGGGCATGTCACTTAATCCCAATTGCCCTACCTTCCCCCCTCCAAAAAGCAAATAAAGAAAAGAAAGCTCCAATCAAGAGTCCAATAAGACTGAAAAATGATTGAACCACAACTAGAAAGGGGGAAGAGTCCTTTTTTTTCCCTCTTACCCCAAAATACTCAATGGGAAGTGCCACTATTACTACTGCTGTCATTGCCACTATCACCACCACCACCTGGCAAATTAGGTGCTGCAGCTCCTGCATTTAGCAAAGAAACTGAGACACAGAAAGATTAAGTCACTTGCCCAGAGTCACACAGTTTGTAAGTATCTGAGGCTTTAGGATTAGAATTCAGGTCTTTCTGACTCCAAGTTCCATGATCTATCTATCCTCTGTGACACTGAGCTCTTCCCATGCCACAAGTACTATGTGCAAAAGCTTTATAGGAGAAATATTTCATCACTGCTGTTCATGTTTTGCTCCTTCAGTAATGCTTTTACTTTGAGCTAATTGTGTCAATCGACTATTAAAGGTTAAAATGAAGTTAGTAGGGACCCATGAACCAAAGTTTTAGAAGTATGTGCTTACAGAGTACCTTGAACCTGAAGTAGTAACTTCCTGCCCCCCAAAGAATTGAACCCTTGAGTTCAAGTTAGAGGAAATGGTCCCAGAGGACTCATTGCATCTTTTATGCATGGCACAGTGGCAAACACATATAGTGCTTAATAAATATTTGTTGATCACTTGATTGATAGGGATTTCATTAGTGTGAGTACTTTCTCCACTAACATAAATCACAATTCCTCCATAAACTAGTAGATGATTTGTCAAGCAATTTCACCCAAAAGTATTTGTCACCTGGTGTCCAGTCTCACCTGGTGATGAGGCTCTCTGATCTTAGCAAGCCTGATCCTCAAATCATCATTTGTCTTGGGATCCATACCCAAAGCCTTTTTAAAGTTTAAACTATAGCATAGCTTCAAAAACAATAATAATTGATATATAATTGATAATAATTGGTACCCAACTAGTGCTTTCAAATCTGAAATAAAAAACATTTCAGGCTCTTTTAAAAGCAATCAGTCAATTAGTATTTATTTAACACCAACTGCATGCCAAACTGGTCACTATGTAAGGTACTAAGGATATGACACAAAATGACAGTCTCTCTTCTCAAGGAGCTTATATTCATTATCTTATTAAATCCTCCCAATGGTTCTATTAGAGAGTTGTACAAATATTTATTATCTTTCATTTAAAATGCCCCAACTAAGCCTGAAGTAACTAATCCAAGGTCACAAGTCTAGAAAACATCAGAATCAGGATTCAAACTTGACTCCAAGCCCAATGGAACAAGTTCATCACACCAAACTACCTCTGACTCTCAGTTTCTTCATCTTTAAAATGGGGGTAATCATACTTATATTACCTACCTCACAGGTTTTTTGTAAGAGAAATACTTTGTAAAGTGCTATAAAATCATTATGAGTTACTGTTATTGGGGTGATCTACCTACTGACCTAAAGCTTGAAGAATCTCTAGGGAGAGTTAATGACAGACGCAGGCCAGGGGCAAGTTTATTGGCAGCCATTCTTGCTTAAGAATCGGTCATTGCATCCTTGTTTGGAATGATGAATGGAATATTTGTTTCTCTGAAAACTGTTGCCTAGCAGCACCCGATCAGGCCCATAATCTGTCATATGCCTGAATCCTGTTATTCATCAGTAGTAAAACTCATGCCTGTACCCATAAGGCTGTCTAGGACAAAGAGAGGAAGGAGTCAACCTGTTTATTTTATTGTAGAGATTGTCTCACATGCCAGTTGTAAACCTAATAAAAAGTGAGTGTAGAGATAATGAAGTCTGATGTCAAAAGCCCTTTACAAACTGACCAGCCAGGATTATAACAAATGATATGGGTAAATTGATTATTATCTTAGGGACGCTTCTTCCTCTAGGGACAAGACCACACCACAGTGGTCAACAAGGGGGAGAATTGGGTCATTTCACTTTATCCCTATGCCCAAACAGTGTAGAATCCTCCTGCTGGAATTAGCTTATTTTGAACCCTGGAGTCATGAATCTTAGGATCTAGGGTTGATTTGTGGGACTGAGTTGGAGCCAGCTTGCACCTGGCTCACAGAGCCGATTGTTAAATTTTCAGTGTGAGTATTTGTATCTCAGAGCTACAAATTAGGGTTGATTGTCTAGACTAGGGGTCGGCAACTTACACAGGGCCTGAGTCAAATCTGGCCACCACTTATTTTTTTTTACAATCAATAATGGTTTGAGTTTTTTTCCCTGGTTTTTAAATAAGCAGCTGGATTTGGTCCTTAGTTTGTACAAGAAAATTTGTACAAGAAAGTGGCGGGAAAACATTAATAAGTTAGATTAAATTCAAAAGCATATCATTTGTACATTTTTTTTCTCCCTAGAGAACAGGTTGTTAAACATTTATTGACATACTCCTGGTTGGTTGGGGAAAGAAGGAAGGAAGGAAGGAAGGAAGGAAGGAAGGAAGGA
>CM053596.1:107654767-107671334 GCA_028646575.1 Pseudocheirus occidentalis
GGGAGGAAGGAAGGAAGGAAGGAAGGAAGGGAAAGAAGAAGAGAAGAAAGAAGAAAAGAAGGAAGGGAGGGAGGGAAGAAGGAGAAGTTATTAAGTACTTGCTGTGTTCTGGGCAATGGGCTAAATGGGAGAGATACAAATACAAAGATGAATAAAGATGAAAGACCATCGACAGTATTTTAAATACCTACTGAGTGTCTTCCCCTGGGAGACTGATTTCTTAAACTTTTATGTCCTGGAGATAAGGAGTCACCCTCGTGAACACCCTTCAAAGTTCTCTCAGACCCAGAATCTCCTTATCTCCAAGGGAGGAAAAGAGGAGAACCAATCACTCTGTGCTAAGCCCTTGAGGGTCCCCTCAGTCCCTTTCTTCAAAGTCAAGGCCTTGTGTGATCGGATTCCTTTGTTTCACTACGGTTCTGTGTGAAATTCATTCTACTACTCTTGCCAGGAGAAAGTAATTAAGTTTCCTAAAGCAACTATGGTTTTGAAGCCTTCTTCAATTTAAAGCCACAGGGAGGAAGTAATTAAATTGAATAGAAGTCCTAGCATTTAAAATGCTGATATACATCGGGGACTTAAAAAAATTATTTCCTTCTTTTCGGTGTATTTGTGAACAAGATTAATCAGAAGGCTTTTTATGGTGGCTGCTATCTGAGCTTGAGCTGAGACTGAATGTTTTGTGTGCAGAGAATTTTCTCAGTTATTCAAATAAACAGTGACAAGATTCCATCTAAATGCATAGAGTCTGCTATATCAAGATTCCTCCATTCTGGCAGGACTGGGGCACCTGGTTGAATACCTGAGCAACACGAAGAGGTTGTATCTGGAACAGAGTATGTGAAAATGAACCATTCTTATTCCAGGGGGTTTATAAATAAATATAACGGTAAAAAGAATCTGCCAAAGTCAGCACACGCTGACCATAAAAGGGCTGTTTGACCTTGTTTGCCTATAAAAAGATTTATATAATGGTTCTGTCAGTCACCTGTCCTGCCCTCCCTCTCTGTGTGTCATCAGAGCAGCTGCTGTTGCCTTGGCAAATAAACATGTTGCTCTATGGCCATCTGGGTCCAATCAGGATGATGGCTGACTGAGCGGCTTAGTCCCCTTGGCTGGGTTGAATCTAGAAGAAGCCAGGCGTTGTTACTTCTACTTTCGGGTAGATACACCCAATCCACCGGTGGTATTCTGAATGAGAAAAATATCGTACAGGGGACTATAGTATTTCTAGGTAGCTACAAAGGCTACTTAACTACATTTTAAATGACCACTGACAAAGCCCATTTTTCTAAATTTTTCATTTACTGAATGAGAGATACTAGAGATTGTTTTTTTATATTGTGAGTGGTTAAGCAGCAGTTCTCAACCTATGGGTTACGTTCAGTTTGTAACAATGAAAATACATCCTGCATATCAGATATTTACATTATTATTCATAACAACAGCAAAATTACAGTTATGAAGTAGCAATGAAAATAATTTTATGGTTGGGGGTCACTACAACATGAGGAAGTATATTAAAGGGGCTCAGCATTAGGAAGGTTGAGAACCACTGGGTTAGACCAATGTGCTAATGTTCTCTCCTTCTACAGGCCAGGATCATTCCATAAGCTCCTTGAGGACAGAGATTTTTTTTTTAATTTCATTTTTGTCTTTGCATTTCTGACACCCATCATGGGCGTTTTTCGGTTTTGATCCCCACTTCTGATTTTACAGGCATAGGAAATGTCTGGTGAAGAAACTCCCTCTAGCAATTTAGATGAACAACAGTTCTGAAAATTGTACTGTTAGAGAATTGTCTAGACCAGAAGACCTAGAGGAAAACTGTCTTGCCTAGTCAAATAGTTATCACATCTCTGACATAGTGCTTAGACCCAAGGTCTTCCTGGCTTCCTATCAAGGTCACTTAGAATGTGATGACCAAAACTGAACACAACACTCCAGATATGGTCTGAATAAAACAGAATACTGATAAACTGTCGCTTTCTTATTCCTGAAAACTGTGCCCCTCTTAATTCAACTAACTTAATATTTGGAAGGACTGACAAGGAAGACAAAGGGAGAAAGGCCTTGACTAGGCAGAGGTAATAATATACTCTACTATGTAATAAAAACATACATAAGCTGTTTCAATCATCCCAAATATATGTTAGGGAGATCTCATTCAAATTATAGTAAGAAGTTCTTTCTCCTGGCCAGACCAGGGGAACAAGTCAATTAGTCTTATTAATCTTGATTGGCGTGTATAGAAAATGTCATGATATCAAAACATGATGAGTTATTAGTGTTTGTGTGTATAATGACCTTGTGATTCCAAATTATGTTTTTGAGTTATCAACTCCAGCTAAGACAAACTAAGTTTTTATTTCTTGATTTCTTCTATATGTCTCATATCAATGGCCATTCCTCTCCTGCCACTGCCATTGCCCTAGTCCAGGCCTTCACTTCCTCACAGTAGTCACCCAAGTGGTTATTCTACATTTTTAACCCCTTTTCCCTCCTGTGTTTCCTGCATACAACCACCAGAGTCACTATACTAAATCACAACTTTATGTTACTTTCCTATTCAAAACCCTTCCATAACTCCCCATTGTGGCCCCAAGTTATGTTTCCAATTTCATCTATTATTTCCCTTCACCTGCTCTATATTACAGCCAAAAGAGACTACTAACAATCCCCTTGTAGCCAGACTCTTGCTACTCTGAGAATTTTCTCAGCTTTGAGTTCAAAATAATTCAGTTAAATCCCATGACCCCAATCATTCTGAGTTTTCTCTTTCCCAGGCCATTTGAGTTATATGATTCCATAGCTCCTGAATCAGAACAATTTGCTGAAAATAGAAAGGCAATGAAATACCAAGTCATCCAACAGCAAATAATATCCAACACTCATCAATTTTATATCTCCTCTATGCCCTTGAGGCTAGAATCCAATCTCTCCACATTCTTTGTGACACATCCACACATTGGGAGGGGAACTCATGAAGTTTGCTGTGTCCCTCATTGACTCCTCTGCCTCCCAACATGGTCCTTAATGAGGAGAATAGCAAAGAACTTTTCTGGACATCTCCAGCTTTGATGATTATCATGAATGCCTCAGATGCTCCTGACTGGTGCCAATGTGCTGCTCTGCTTACTCCCAGGCCATCTATCTCTTTCTTCTTCTTTTATCAGGACCTTCCTCCAGTCCTGGGTCTAGAAGACTTGGGTTGTTTTTCAGTTTGTCTTTGAATCCCAATGACTGAAGGCTGTGTTACATGCTTATTAGGTGCTTAGTAAACGTCTATTTTCTTGGAACTAGATTAGATAGATCATTATGGATTTGGTTGACTTGCTGTGGGTAAATGCATTGCTGTCTGAGAAAAAGTCCTAAAGGGGTCACTTTTCCCTCTTTTGACATTTTACCAACTTTTTCTACTTCTACCATGTCATTCTCAGCTCCTCCTCCCACTTCTTCCCTTTTCATCTCTGACTGAGTCACTCCCAAAAGGGAGACTTTCCTATTCCAAAGCATCATGAAATGCGTAGTTCAAATTGGTCTCCCAAAGAGCATGTCTCCCTGATCGCAATGTATCATGGGAATATGGAAAACAACACCTTCCAAAAAGTCAACACATAACACAAATATCTCTTATATTTTTTCTGCTGATAAACTTTTATTCATTTTGGACCCTTAGCTTATAAGGAATTTCCTCCCCATTGTCCTAATTCATAATCTTCACTCCACTTCCAAAGTGAGGTCTACCTCACCTGAATTCTCAAAGTCTTTAGCCTTAGGGACTTACCACATGCTACTTTGTAATATAATTATCTGTGTATATAATATCTCCTCTACTAGACAGTAAGCTCTTTGAGGGCAGGGATTCTATCTTATTCATCTTTATATCTCCTTCATTGCATAGCAGAGTCCCTTGTTCATAAGAGGGATTCAATGAGTGCTTTTTGAAAAATGATTAAATGAATTGTGTAAATGCAGACACAAGGCCCTTATTGTCTAAATGTCCATTTGCCATTGTTTTCCTCATTAATTAACCTGTCATTTTTCACTTTAAAGACTTCCTTCATTTGTTATTCTAACACATGATGAGAAATATGATAATGGCTAAAAGACAATGAACACTTTATACAGGGCCTCTGGTGTTCTATTTTCACCAGGGACCCAGCCAGCTGAAGAAACATAAGTTAGCTCAGAAATCCCATCCCTGGAATGCCAGGCTCCTGCTCCTAGGATGGTGCCATTGGGAGAAAGATAAAACAAAGTCAGCCTAGCTCTGTGGATTCTGATCCTCTCTACCATAGGTCCAGGAGAGGGGAGAAGAGCCACCATGAACTCAAGTTTAAGTAACATTTGGTGGGAAAAATGTGCTATTCCAGGAGTTCCCAGAGAAGACTTCAAGCATCAGATTTCTTCTTCCCAACTCCCCTGAAAATCTGTAATGGAGACATAGACTATTATTAACCTTCTCCTACTCAACTAGTACATTTTCTCATACTCAATCAGAATATCTCCTGGTCTCTTTGATTGTGTGAAGGTAGGAAGGAAAGTCCTTCACTGATGTTCAGGGGCAAAATGCAGCCTCTCCAAAGTAATTCTTCCCACAAAGTGCATGGGTTTTCAGGTTTACTTCAACTGGCTGTTATACTGGCATATGTGGAAATCAGTTTGTTCTAATCTAAACTCAAGATGTGTAATGATGAGAGGGTGAGGAGGAAAAAATGTTCACATGCCTGTTTTTTAAACAGGTGTCACAATGGAAAAACCACTGGATTTGTCAGTCAACAGTCAACAAGCTTTTATTAAAACATTTACTATATTCTATGCACACAAAAGAGGGAAAAAATAATCCCTGCCCTCAAGAAGTATATAGTCTAATGGAGGAGATATATAATAACTAGGTCCATAGAATATATACACAGAGTAGATTAAGGTAATCTGGAAGAAGCATTTAGAGTATGAAGTCCTGAGGTCGAGTCCCAAATCTTCCATTGATAAGCTGTGTGCCCATAGACAGGCCTCTCACTCTGTCTGTGCCTCAGTCTTATCATCTGTAAAATCAGAGTAACAATGCCTCCTCTCCCAACATGTGCAAGTTTTTTGTGTGGATGAAATGAGATAATCTTTGTGAAGGACTTTGTGAACTATAAAATGACAGAATCTTTCCTGCCTTATTGCTCCCATAGAAACCTATCCCTAAAGATCCTTACTACCTTCCCCTTTGCTCCCAAACAAATGGAGGAAAATGACTCCAATTATGATAAACACGGGCAGCTAGTTGGTAGAGTGAACAGAGTGCCAGACTTGGAGCCAAGAAGATCTGGCTTCAAAACCTGCCCCATATATTAGTTTTCTGTCTTCTGCAAATCACTTGACCCCTCAGTCTCAGTTTTCCTCATCTGTAAAATGCAAACAACAACAGAGCCTGAATGTAGATTGAAACAAACTATTTGCTATTTTCTTTTTTTCTTTTGTTTTTTTCTTTTTTTGTGGTTTATTCTATTAGTTATAATTCTGCTTTATAACATTACTGAAGTGAAGATATGTTTAATGTGAAAGTATATGTAGAATCTATATCAGATTACATGCTGTCCTGGGGGAGAAGGGAGAGGATAAGGAGGGGGAGAAAATTTGGAACTCAAAAGCTTGTGGAACTGAATGTTGTAAACTAAAATTTAATTAATTTATTTATAGAAATGCAAATAATAATCATATCTACCTTATAGGTTTGTTCTGAAGATGAAATGAAATACTATTTGTAAAGTGCTTAGGATGACATATAAATGCTAGCAATGATGATGGTGATGGTGATGGTGATGGTGATGGTGACGGTGATGGTGATGGTGGTGGTGATGGTGGTGGTGATGGTGGTGGTGATGGTGGTGATGGTGATGGTGGTGATGGTGATGGTGATGGTGGTGATGGTGATGGTGATGGTGATGAGGGTGATGGTGATGGTGGTGGTGATGGTGGTGATAGTGATGGTGATGGTGATGGTGGTGATGGTGATGGTGATGGTAATGGTGGTGATGGTGATGGTGGTGGTGATGGTGGTGGTGGTGATGGTGATGGTGATGGTGGTGGTGATGATGGTGATGGTGGTGATGGTGGTGGTGGTGATGGTGATGGTGGTGATGGTGGTGGTGGTGATGGTGATGATGGTGATGGTGATGATGGTGATGGTGGTGGTGATGATGGTTATGGTGATGGTGGTGATGGTGATGGTGATGGTGGTGATGGTGGTGGTGATGATGGTGATGGTGATGGTGATAGTGGTGGTGATGATGGTGATAGTGGTGGTGATGATGGTGATAGTGGTGGTGATGATGGTGATGGTGATGATGGTGATGGTGATGGTGGTGGTAGTGGTGGTGATGGTGATGATGGTGATGGTGATGGTGATGGTGATGGTGATGGTGATGGTGATGGTGATGGTGATGTATGCAAGGGTCTCTAGTATTTGGAATGGTACACATGTAGGACAAAGCCCCAAAGGATGGTCTTTCCTTAGCTTTACATAGGCCATGGGGCTAGAACCTGACAAAGCATTACCTTCAATAAGCCATGAGCATGTCCATAGTCAAAGGAGGTGAAATCACTTGAAGTCATCACAGGATCACAGGAAGCCATAGATTTAGAGCTAAAGCAGGAAGGGAAGAGAATGAACATTTATTAAATGCCAACTATGTGCTAGACATCGTACAAAAAGCTTAGTCTAAGCCGCCCATTTTACAGATAAAAAAACTGAAGCCTACAGAAACTCAGTGACTTGCTAAAAGTCTCATAGATAACAAATAACAGTGGGAATTTGAACTAGGGTCTTCTGCAAGGGTTCTGATATTACAGGGAGAAGAGGCAAGGACTTTGTCACCACTACACTTAACTGATTTTTTCCCAGGCACAGTTTTATCTAGTCATGGTTTTAGCAAGAATGGAGGGAGAAAGCATTCTCTTGTCCTCTGGGGACATAAGTCCAAATCTGGATTTAGACACTTGATACTTAATAGCTGCGTGACCTTGGGCAAGTCACTTAACCCCAATTGCCTTGCCTTCCCCCTCTCCAAAACAAAAAAAAGAAAAGAAAACGAAGAAATTAGATAAGCATAAGTTCCCCAAATGGGAAATACCACTCCCTGGGGAGCACTGAAATGATCCAGGGATGTGGTAGTAGCCTCAGGTACAATGGAAGCATAAGGAAAGAAGAGAAGAAAATTTTGAAAAACTATTTGTACATGTTTCATCTGTTGTGTAACAGAGATAAAGTCATACTGATTACATTATTTTCCAAATAAATGCACAAAATGCAAGTTATAACTATCAGTGGTCAAGTCCACCCACAGGTCCTAACAAGCAAGTGTTGGCAGGTAAGTGGGTCATGCGTTGTGCACATGCATCAACAAGAGTATGTGTGTGTAATGACTTGTTTACAATATGGTACTATATGGTTACATGATGTAATATTTCATCATCAAAATTTCAAGGCAGGAAAACCCCACAATTTTACAATAAATTATTACATTTAAGATGTGTCATTTAAAAAAATTATATTTTCTTAGAACGATATACATTTCAAAAACAACTTTAAATGTTAAAGAAAGTAGATTTGGGGGGGGTAAAGGCTCAGTAATTTTTTTTTGCTTTTTGGAGGGCAAGTGGGGTTAAGTGACTTGCCCAAAGTCACACAGCTAATAAGTGTGTCAAATGTATGAGGCCGGATTTGAACTCAGGTCCTCCTGACTCCAGGGCTGGTGCTCTATTCATTGTGCCACCTAGCCATCCCTCAGTAATTTTTTTAAAAAAGGGGCAGTAGGTCAAATAAATTAGGAACCTCTACACTAAATGATCTCTAAGGGACCTTCCAGCTCTGAATCTACCATATAATACTATGATCCTAGATCCATTGACTTTTCAGCTTTAAGTCTATAATTCTATCAACCACTAAAAAAATTTTTTCAGAGAAATACATACAGCAGCTGGGTGGTACAGCAGGTAGAACTCTTGACCTGAACTCTAGAAGACTGATCTTCTTGAGTTCAAATCTGACCTTAGATACTTACTAGCTATGTAATCCTGAGCAACTCATTTAACCTTGTTTGCATCAGTTCCTTGTCTGTCAAATGAACTGGAGAAAGAAATGGCAAACCATTCCCTTATCTTTGCTAAGAAAAACCCAAAAGGGGTCAGGAAGAGTCAGACATGACATAACTAATCAAAAGCAACAAAACCCCCAATACTTCAGTCCCAACAGGCTAGTAAGAATGACAAAAAGCTGAGAAATCTCATTGTAGAAAAGCTTTTGGAAGGCAAGTCTACCAAAAACTGTTGGCAGAGCTATGGATTAGTTTAATTATTTTGAAAGACTATGTGGAATTATGACAAAAACCAAGAATTCAAAGAAACGTGGAAAGACTTGTTTGAACTGATTAAGAGTGAAGAAAGCAGGGCTGTAGGAACAATGACTACAACAGCCTAAATAAAAACATGGAGAAACAATACAATTCTGGTCAATTACAATGGTCAATGTAAGTACAAGACAAGTCCCTTTTTCTGTTAGCATTCATTGAATTAACTGGTTTAGGGAAGGTGTTCTTTGTAAAGAAATTTTTGTTATTACTGGGAACTGTCTTTTGTGCCAAAACAAAATGTATTACTAGATAAATGTTAAAAAAAATTTAGAGGCAAATATAATGATTAATGATAGTACAATGCCATCAAACTTAAAGGACACATAGATCCTTTCTGTTGTTTTTAGCTGTTATTGCTGAGACCTGTGACTTCATTAGGTTTAAGAAACTCCTTCTACCAATAAGACATATCACCTTCAGTTTATAATCTTAAAGAGTAGCTGGGAGTCATGGGAGAAAAGACTTGCCCGTGGTCACACAATTATTATGTGTCAGAGCAGGACCTGAACCCAAGTTTTCTGACTCTGAAGCCCACACTCTGTCCACTATACTGCACTGTGTAATGATCTAGAATTGACTATTTATTACTATTAATAATTTGTTATAATATATACTGTTAACATTTAGCATATTTTTCAGGGATTAAAAAGAAGAAAATCTGAACATCTTTATAATTCTGTCTCCCCCTGCTCCAGCTCATATTTTTTCTATATTTGTTTGATCAAATCCAACTGTTCTTCCTCACTTCATCTTTTTGAATTCCATTGCCAACTGCTCACTGAGTATGTCAGGAACTGAGACCAGCAAGGCAATGGTTCTACTGTGGGAGCTGAGGAAAAAATGCCACAATGTTTGTTCCATTTCTACTCTATTTAATGTCTACCTTCTAATGCTCTTGGCAGGCATCATGACAAGTTCTCTGAGAGTCAATTTTCCCTTCATCGCTTTTTGCTCTTTTATAAGACAATACCGGGCATGTAGGCGACACAGTTGATAGAGCACTGGGCTTGGAATCAGGAAGAGTCATCTTCCTGAATTAAAATCTGGCCTTAGACGCTTACTACCTGTGTGACCCTGAGCAAGTCACTTGCTCAAGTATTAGTCTCACTTCCTCAACTGTAAAATGAATTGGAGAAGGAAATGCAAACTGCTCCAATGTCTTTGCCACAAAAATCCCAAATGGGGTCATGAAGAGTTGAACAGGACTGAAACAACTGAACAGCAGTGTGATGATACTACTCATAATTCTCTGCCATGCACCTTGCTATTTGAACGCTTACTCTAGACCACTGTTGCCTTTGGCTACCATTGTTCTACATTTGGCAAGGAGATGAAGTATTTGCTGACCAAGGTGGTTTCTGGGTTCTTTCTGTTGCCTCATTGAAGTTCCTGTTTTGCATCAATTAAACATCTCTGAGACAAATGGTAATAGAACCAGTGTGTGTACTTTTGTCAACTCACTTTTTTTTAATGTTTTTTGTAAATGACTTATTTAAACAGATTGGGTGGAAACTACTGTAATAGCACACAGGAATGGCCTGTATTGAATTGCTTGTCTTCTGAGTGGGGGTGGGGGATGAGGGAGGAAGGGAAAGAATCTAGAATTTAAAGTTTTGAAATCAAATGTTTAAAACATATATATTATTATTATTATTATTATTATTATGCAATTGGGAAATAAGATATACAGGCACTGGGGTAAGGAGATCCAACTTGCCCTACTAGAAAGTCAGATGGGTGAAGGGGAGGATATAGGAGAAGACAGATTGGGGCTGAGGCATACAGTGGGATCTCTGTTTTGGGGTGGTAGATAGGGGAAAGACAGGAAGAAATTTTGTAACTCAAAATCTTGTGGAGATGAATAATGTAAACTAAAATAAAGAAATATCAAAATTTTTTAAAAAGCACACAGGATCTTCTCCGCCCTTATCTTTTCTTCTAATTTGGTATTGATTTATTTTTACTCCTACTCTAACTAATCAATGATCTTATTACACAGAGACAGCTAACTCTACAGTGACTCCCACATCAGTTTCCAGTTGTTTCCTGACTGTTAAGATAAAGTCAGTTTTGCTTTTGTAATGCTGTTCAGTTTTTCCACATTCAGGATCTTCTGACTTTATGATATTAAAAAAAAAGATCATGAAGTTTCTAAGCACAAGCTTTTGGCCTTTTTCATTTATTGATTGCAAACTGCATTTTCAGCATATTGTCTCCATCCGCCTTCATGCCTACTTTTGCGCTACGATAACCGATTAGTAAGCAAATTATACTTATTGGTTTATTTTGGAGAGTCTAGTAAAATTCTTTATAAAATTATTTTTCCTATCTTCTGCCACAGTTATACAGGCTATAATTATCTCCATGGTAGTTCACTTATTTGTGCTTATCAAAGACATTCAAAGTCAGATGACCAAGTGTCCCATGTAGTAAAGTGTCTTGTTGACTTTGGATGAAAGCAACACCCCTAATTCCTGTGTTCTTTTGTCTTAGAAAAACTTGTGATCCATCCATCCTTTTAGTTACAACTTTTTGTATGTCTATCCCATCATCCAGGTTCAAAAACTAGATATTCTAGAATCTTTACTTTCACCTCCCGTGTCTAATCTGTTGCTAAGTCCTGTTGATCCTGTCTTCACAACATCTCTCTTTGTCTCTTCTGACATTGGAATTCTGTTGCAGACTCTCATAAATTCATATCTGTTCTAATTCAAAGGTCTTCTAGTAGTTTCTTTGCCTTAAATCTCTCCTCACTGTAATCCATCTTCTGCTTAGCTCTCAAAATGATCTTCCAAAAAAGCATATATCTGACTATGCTACCCTCCAGCCCAATTCAATAAGTTCCACTGGCTCCCTGTTCCTTCAGAAGCAAATATAAAATTATCTCTTTGGTTCATAAGTTAGTCTTTTGCCTACTTTCCAGTCTTCTTATACTTCATTCTCTTTCACATACTCAACAGTCCAATGACAATGGCTTCCTTGATGTTCCTTACAAAGGACATTTCATCTCTAGATTGACTCTATGCCATTTCATTGGCTGTCTCCAATGCCTGGAATGTTTTCCGTTCTCATCTCTGCCTCCTACCTTTCCTAACTTCCTCAAATCTCAGCTAACATATTATTTTCTTCAAGAAGCCTTTTCAGAAGCAGTTTGGCATAAACTAGACATAGACCATCATCTCACTCTATATTTCAAAATATGGCCAAAATGGGTAAACGATTTAGACAAAAAGAATGAAATCATGAGCAAATTAGGGGAATGTGGAAAAATATACTCATCAGATCTATGGATAAGAGTTTATGGTCAAATGGGATAGATGATAATTTAAATTATGTGAACTTTAAAAGAGTTTGCACAAACAAAACCAATGCAGCCAGAATTAGAAGGAAAGCAGGAGAATATGGAAAATTTTTACAAGTTTTTCTGATAAAGGCCTCATTTCTAAAATATGTAGGAAACTGAATCAAATTTGTAAGGTAAGAGCCATTCCCAAATGGAGATGGTCAAAGGATATGAACAAGCAGTTTTCAGAAGAAGAAATCAAAGCTATCTGTAGCCATATGTAAAAACAAAACTAGATCACTATTGATTAGAGAAATGCAAATTAAAGCAACTCTGAGGTACCACCTCACACCTATCAGATTGACTAACATGATAGAAAAGGAAAAGGAAAAATGCTAGTGGAGATGTGGAAAAATTGGGACACTACTGCACTGTTAGTGGAGTTGTAAATTGGTCTAGCCATTGGTTCTAGCCAGAACAATTTGGTACTGTGTCTGAATGTCTATAAAACCGTGCATATCCTTTGACCAGTAGTATGATTACTAGGTCTGCATCCCAAAGAGATCAGAGAAAAGGGAAAAGGATCTTTTTTTGTGGTGGCAAAGTATTGGATATTAAGGGGATGTCCATCAATTAGGGAATGGCTGAACAAGTTGTAGTACATGATTGTGGTGGAATACTAACGTGCTACGAGAAATAATAAGCAGGATGGTTTCAGAAAAACCTGGGAAGACTTACATGAACTGATGCAAAGTAAAGTGAAAAGAATCAGTAGAACATTGTACATAACAACAGCAATATTGTAATGATGATCAACTCTGAAAGACTTAGGTACTCTGATCAACACAATGAACAAGACAACTGCAAAGGACCCATGATGAAAAATGTTACCTTTCTCCAGAGAGAGATTTGATGAACTTTGAGTGCAGATTATAGCATATCTTTTTCACTCTTTTTATTTCTTGATTTTTATCATTGTTATTGTTTTGCAACATGACTAATAAAGAAATATGTTTTTCATGACTTCACATAAATAATTGATATATTCTTGCTTTCTAAATGGGTGCGGAAGGAGCAGGCAAGGAGAGAATTTGGAACTCAAAATTATTTTCAAAAAGAATATTACAAACAAATCAATGCATAAATAATAAAAGGAGTTTTCCCTGGTTACCTTAGCATTGATATCTTTCCTCTTATTTTATTTCTATGATGTTCTGTATAAATCTTGTTTACACATAGATATTTGCATGTTGTCTCCACCATTAGATTGTTAGCTCCTTGAGAAGAAGGATTTGTTTTTGTATCTGTACTACTAAGCACAGTATCTGGCACATAGTAAGCATTCAATAAATAATTATTGACTTTACTCCTATATTACAGCCATTTAAATACTTAGACATAGCTATTATGTTCCTCCTCTTAAGTCTTCTCTTCCTTAAGCTAAACAGCTTCATTTCCTTCAACTACCCTTGTAAGGTAATGAACTCAAGGTGCTTCAGTATCTTCCTTGCCCTCTTCTGGGTACTCAACAATTTGTGTATTTGAACACAATACTGAGAGGTGGCCAAGACCAAATGGAACTGTCACCTCCCTAATCAGTTACTTAACGAGAATTTATTAAGTATATCTGTCTGTCGAGCCCTGTGCTAAGGGAACCCAAGAAAGACTTCTTGTAGAAATCAAGATTTTAATTCTGGGTCTTCTGACTCTCTGAATGCACCCTGCTATGGCATTGGCTTTCTTGGTTGCCAATAGCACAGTCTCAATGCATATTGAGCTTGTGGAGGGGGAAAGGAACAAGCATCTACTATGTGTCAGACACTTGCCAAGTGCTTTCCAAATCTTTTTCAGATAAAGTTATTTAACTATGCTTCCTCCATCTTATCTTTTGAAGTTGATCTGGGGAACCCAAGGGTAAGACTTTACATGTCTCCCTGCCCTCTCATTAAATTTCATCTTAATAGATTTGTAATAGTAAAATATAAGCTCTTCAGTTCTAGAAGTATTTTGCTTTAGTCTTTGTATCTCCAGTGCTTTTCCCAGAGCCTATCCCATAGTAATCATTTAATCAATATTTGCTGAATTTAATTGAATTGAACTAAAATGCAAGTCCATAAAGATTTTTTTTAATTTTTTGAGACTAGGTTTCACTATTTCAGGGATAGCAAGGTGGCACAGTAGATAGCACACCAGGCCTAGAGTCAGGAAGACTTATCTTCATGAGTTCAAATCTGGCCTTAGACACTTACTTCCTGTGTGACACTGGACAAGTCACTTCACTCTGTTTGTCTATTTCCTCATCTGTAAAATGAGCTGGAGAAGGAAATGGCAAAAATTTGTAGCAACAAGAGCCCTACTACACCAAGGATGGCCTGCTAGCACAGGTTCTTTCAATGTGTTTCATAAAGGAAAGACAGGGTTAATTAAATTATTTAACTAATTAATTAAATTAAAGTTAAATAAATTAAAGTGGTTAATTTAAGGGATTAATCCTACTTCAATTTACAGAGAAAAGTATAAAAAATGCCAGCAGAGAAATTAGCACAAAGACCAATAGACAGGGCTCCAGTTGTCTGAACATAGCAATATTACTATACACTTTATATACATGACTGGATTGAGGGAGCACAGACAACATCCAAGCAGTCAGCAGGCTTTGAATACACCACTCAGAGTCATGACCAGGAAATCAAAAGCTCCTTCTCATGGGTGAACCCTCAAAGTAAAATGCAAACCTCCCAGAATACATAACAAAGACTTGGCATCTGATTGACGGAGTGCCAAGGAGCTTGAAAATCCTAGTGCCCCGGCACTTAATTGGGAACTCGGAGCCTGATTAGCTCTGGACCAGGGCTCTATTGCCTATTAAAGGGCAGGGGAGATCTTCGGATTCCCTTAACATTATACCACTCTCGTATCTTTACCTAGAAACCCCCAAAAGGGGTCACAGGGGCTCAACCAATACTGAAACAAATCAACAATAGTAACAAGAACAAAATTTCCCATCTCACCCTGGCTAGAAGTACAGTGGCCATTGATAAACATGGGGGCTCTAATCTGCTCCATCGCCCACCTAGGCCAGTTTGCTTTTCTTTGGGTACCCTAGTGGGTCTCTCATCAAGTTTATGTACACTTGTTTTCCCTCTGCTGCTTTTCACTGTTTTATGAAGTGATAATTGCTCATAATCACATACTAACCTCCATCTTCACATTTTACAGATTTGTCTTCTAAATAGGTATTGCTATATCCCTCTGCCTGGCCAGGAAAACAACATGGTAGGAAATAGGAAGCTATTGGATCACAGGAAAGTGGAGTGGGGAGTAGAGGAGGGGGCTGGAGGGAGGAAAGAGGAGTAAGAGAAAGAGTCCCAGCAGCCTGCGCAGGATGGGAGGGTGTAAGGCTGGAGACAGTGAGGCCAGCTGGAAAGCTGCTTTCCTAGTAGTAGATATAGACTAGAGTGTCTGCTGGGGGCACGGAGGAGGGAAGATGCACTGAGTTTGAAAGACTTTCCAACAGTATTCATTGCCTTTACTATAAGTGCAGGTGGCTACAGGAAGCATTTACTTGTCACCATCTCTTCCTGGCCCAGTCTATTCTAAGAAATCTCTGGCAGGTCCTACCTAGTTGGTGGGATAATGAAATCTTGTCCTTCTTCACCATCACTTCATTATGTGTTGACTCAAGAACTTTTTCTGTCTAGCTATAAAATCCCTCTCTATTTCCCCCCTTTTACTGTCTCCCTGACTGGAAGGAGGTAGCTAAAGTGTGTGAATGAATAGCGTGCTGGGCCTGGATTCAAGAAAATCTGAATTTAAACCTACCCTCAGCTACTTCCTAGATGTATGACCTTTGGGTAAGTTTTTAACCTCAGTATGCCTCTATTTCCTCAACTGTGAAATGGGGATAATAATAGCACCTCCCTCCCATGATTATTGTGAGGATTAAATGAGGTAATATCTGCAATGTGCTTAGCACAGTTTGTGGCACATGGGAGGTATCTAACAAATGTTTATTCCCTTCTCCTTAGTCCTAGAGAGAAATTCCTTAAGGAGGTGATGTAGTGTAATGATGAGAATTCCTACTGGTAGGAAGTGGCAGAGTAAGTTGCTTAACCTCTCTGGTTCTGTATCTCCCGCCATTAAGTGAAGACAGAGGATTAGGTGACATCAAAGGTCCCTTCCATCTCTAAAATCTGTATGAATTGAGGTGATCTAAAAATCTGTCATTTTCTATTAAAATGCTTTCTTAATTCTGCAGACTTCCCTTAAGTAAAGCATAGTGGGTAGGATGAAAAGGAAGTCCATCAAGTTGGCATGTTTTTACTGATGTCAGGCATAGCCTTTGGAGCAAGTGGAGTAGGTGGCTGCCTCCAATGTCTCTCCCATAAAACACACGCACATATCTCTCCTACCGCCCCTCCTCGCTGACACCTGGAATCCCACATAGAAAGACTCATCGCTTTGTCTTCTCTCACAGAGTAAATACGTCAAAATCACAGTGACAGACAAAAGGTAATTCTTTCAGAATGGAAATCTCTTTCCTAGCTGTGAACAATGGTTCTGTGATTTATGGGCCACCAGTAATGAAGAGCACATTTTTAAAAGAAGATAATATTCTCTCTCTCTCTCTCTCTCTCTCTCTCTCTGTGTCTCTTGTCTCTGTCTCTGTCTGTCTGTCTGCTTCTGTCTCTCTGTCTCTCTCTTTCTCTCTCTCTTGTCTCTGTCTCTCTCTGTCTCTGTCTGTCTCTCTGTCTCTCTCTCATCTCCGTCTCTCTCTGTCTCTGTCTCTGTCTGTCTGCTTCTGTCTCTCTCTCTGTCTCTTGTCTCTGTCTCTGTCTCTCTCTGTCTCTGTCTCTGTCTGTCTCTCTGTCTCTCTCTCTTT
>CM053596.1:107681518-107707707 GCA_028646575.1 Pseudocheirus occidentalis
GCAAACCCTAACCCTGTGACCACAGTTCTTTCATCGAGTGAGCCAAATGGTCCTTTTCCAAATTCCTGTCTGCTAGCACTGTCCTGTGCCCAATGATCAGCAGAGTTTCTTGAAAGCACCAGCTTTCCAGTGTTCTTCCCACCTATTCACTAGCTTTAGTTTAGGCATTCTTCACTACCACCACCACCCCAAATAGTGATTGCTTTAGTGGACGGGGAAAGGGGGAGCTATTGACTTAGTTTTGCAAAATGACCCAAGGGTTTCATGCTAGTAGTCTGACCCCTTCCCTACCTAGACCCAATATCTCTTGTCTAAGTCATGCATAAAATGCACTAGTGTAAAATCCCATTAACTGAGAGAGAGACAGAGAGAGAGAGAGACAGAGAGACAGACAGAGAGACAGAGACAGAGACAGAGACAGACAGAGACAGAGACAGAGAGACAGAGTCAGAGAGACAGAGATAGAGAGACAGAGACAAAGACAGATAGACAGAGAGAGACAGACAAAGACAGACAGAGACAGACAGACAGAGACACAGAGAGAGAGAAAGTGTAGACACCACTTTTCTGACTTCATTCAAAGTTTGGTGAGGAGAAATAACCCTATTAGCCTGTTAGTCTGGAAGTCCCCCTGAGTTGTAAATGAACTCTACCTGAGACTGGAGAATTCAGGAACTGTCTATTATTACCATGGCCCTGGGATCCAAGGAGAATGTATTTGCCAGACAGAGGACGGGAGGGACTGGAGAAGAACAAGGAAGAGATGCTGATTCTACTTCCTTATGAAAGGGGAAGAATGACTTCTCAGAAAACAAGGAATTTGGGATGGGTTTAACTCCAAGGACTGACTGAGTCACACAAGAAAAGAGAAAACAAAAAGAATAAAGTCTAGTTCTTGGTAGTACCACTAGGATTCACAGATAAACTCTTTTTTCTGCATTCTTATGTAGTAAAACCCTTAAAAATAACTTTTTTAATGTAAATAATAACAGTTCATGATTATATGGTGCTGCTTTAAGGTTTGCAATGTATTTTGCATATATCATTCCCCTCAATCTTCACAACAACGCTGTCAGGTGCAGTAGAGGTCACCAGAATCCTCATTTTACAGATAAAGGAACTGGGGTTCAAAGGGATTAAGTGGATTACTCAGTTGTGTCTGAGCTAGAATTTGAACCCCCGTCTTCTGAACTTACAAGAACATCACTTTACCCACTATAGCATTCTGCTCAGTAGAGGGCAAGGCAGAAAAGAAGATGGATTTCATTTTTTCATCCTCATTCACTCTCTGCCTGTGAATTCAGACCTCCAAGGCTGGTGGACGCCCAGTTCAGATAAGAGAAACAGTGGCAAGGAGAAACCAGAAGAGGAGGCCCGAGAGCCAAATCCTGGGGCTTGTTGGTGGAAAGCATGAGGTCAAGACATGTAGTAGGCCTTTGGCATCATGCCTCCCTTCAAAAACTCTTCCTCAATCCACATTCAAATTAACTGTGATCAACTGGTAAGCCTACCTGGGTCAAAAGTTTCCATAGAGCAGGAAGCTGGAGTGAGGAAGCTTGCTTTCATCAGGTAAGTTAACATAATTCCATTTTGGTTAAGTGATTTGCTTGTAGCAGCACTAGATTGCCCAACGGGCATCTGTGTTTTTCTGATGAGGATTATTCAGTCGGCTGGAAAATTGGCCTAGCCCATGTTACCAGCAAATGTGATTATCACAATCAAAATAGCCATTTAATTTACTTGAGTGTTCTGTGTGTCCTCCTGTATCCAGAGTTATTACACCCAGCTCTGAGGAAATGATGTTAATGTGTATTTATTGCATTCCCATTGAATGTATAATATGTCTGTTGGGCTTCCCTTGGGCACTGAGAAAGCCATGAGAAGTATTAGGCCAAGTTCTGAAACCACAAACACTAATGGGAGGCCTCCCACGTGCTGCTGCTTGCTAACACATGGTGAATAGTTATCTCCTATCTTGCATCCAAGATTCTCTATTGCTTCCATGAGTCTGTCAAGCATAGGCTATTAATTCCTTTTTGTGATGACTGATTAGAGCTGGCCCACTGAAAAGTGAAAACAGCAGGTATATTAGCTGACTGTATTTTGTACATCATGCCAACTAACTTGTTTGACTGATTTTTTGGTCCATTCAGGTAACTGGATTAATTATTTTGGCATTGTATAGACACACCTGAGACTCCCCACTGTAGTGGAGCTACTGGGGACTGAAGAAACTTGTTTGCATTCCAGCTATACCTACACAACTCCATGAAGGGATGACCTGGAGCCATCTTGGACCAATTCTACAAAGTTAATTGTTCATTTTCATTGTGAGCATTTGTACCTCAAGAATGGGCAAACACCACATATCAGGGTTTGATTTATTATTTTGCTGGTGGTCTAGACTTAAGAAGGTGATGCAGCAAATATAAAGAATGAGGACTAAATCTAAAAGTGTGTGCTGAATTCTTTTTGGAGAGTTGGTTGTTAAACATTACAAGAACAACCTTGCTTCCGTGGAACATCACATTCAAACCATTTTGGTCTGTCCTATCCAAGGAATGTAGACAAAAAAAAATTGTTGGCTAGCTGATGAAATTGTCATTTCAATGAGTTATTTTAGTGCTAGGAAGACTAGTTTTTATAGAAAAAGAATAAAATTCAGTCTCTTGATCCATGCCATGGGTACCATGTTTACAAGAGGGTCAGAATCTCCTACTTGAGGAAGCAAATAGCCTTCTGGAGGTAAGTAAAAGCAATATAGAAGACTGATGGATTGAGGGGCATGGTTTAGAATAGTACTTGAACTTACTTGAGCTTTCTTTTAGTATTAAAGGGAGGGAGCTTTTAATCAAAACTTGTAGTTTTTGAACTGGAACATTAAGTCTTCCTTTGTGTTATCTGAAGTATCTTGAGCTGGGGAACAAGGAAAAGCCATGGCAGAAATTAGATCATATGTAGGAACATATTTGGTAAACCACAAAGCTCCATAATAAGGTATTAATAATTAATAATTATTATTTTAATTAGGACATAGAGATAACTTTGGATTCTCAAAGACAATGGATTACAAGCTTTGCTGAGTCCTACCAAGATGAACAGACTTTGTGTATGTGGGTTTAGCCACAAGTTGATAACCAATGTGCTTCAGGAAGGTGTGTTCATAGAGCTTTGGCGATCAGCTGATAAATATTGTTGGCTATACCACCTTATCTATCCCACCTTCTGCTAAGGGAAGAAGGCATTGTAATGTCTGTCAATACAGAGATTTAGGTATAAATATGTAATCACGAATCACAGGAGGGAATACTTTGAGTCTGAAGCCCCTCAGAAGCTGTTTAATCCAACTCTCTTGTTTTATATGTGGCAGACAGATACTCAGAGATGTAAAGGGTCTTGTTCAAGGTCACCCATATAGTAAGAAACAAATCACTGGATTTGAATCCAGATCTTCTGACTCCAAATTCAGTAGTTTTCCCACTAAATAATACTGGCTCTCATGGAAGTCTAGGACCAACTGATCCCTGCCTCCCTCTTTAGTGGCTATAGTCACAGAAAGCAAAGGACACTTAACAAGGCAATGAGATTACTGATATGTTAATGAAGTATTCAGCTATAAAGATGCCTCTGTCTTCTGCTGCCCTTCACTTCCTGTGATTAAATCCTGAACTTTTTAGAGTAGGGACTTGGGAAAGCAAATCATAGGAGAAAAGAAAGCCATAATAGATTCAAGAGAGAATTGATGGCAATTGGCCAATGAGAGGCAAGCTTCAGACTAGCCAACTTTAAGAGGCAAGCTGAGCAAGCTGCCTAGCTGAAAAGGTAGGCCTGGGGGGAGAGGGGTAGGAGCTGGGTGAGGACCCCACAAGAGAGAAATGACACTGGGGTCCTGAAGTACCAAAGGCAGGAGTTGGCTTTGGCTATATGTGCTCCCTGAATGTGTACCTCACTCCTACTGTACTGATTTTATGCCCATTCCTCCTACAGATGCTATATTTGTGGGACAGTACTATATACTCAAGGTTTATATGGAGTAGAGATGTTGTATAACTATTCTTTTTACCTTGCCATTTTAGTAAATGACTATGATTTGTGCTAATTATATCTACTGGCTCATTGTTATAGAGAAATGCATTGGTGGGGGCTCAGAGGCTATAGTTTTAGGAGACCTGAACAAACTGATAACCCTTAACCTGAAGGTAGCAGCTGCTCTCTGAGGACCCAACTAATAAGTGTAATTTCAATTTTGGGAGATAGCCCAGAGGATATATTATGCAAGCTTTATCATTATTACTACTTTTGATGGATTTCCCAAACCTAACATAAAAAAACATTGAGAAGAGTTGTGATCTAGGCCCCTACTGTTGAGGTTTAGGGGTGCTGGGACTCTGAAGCAACAACACATGTGTCTTGCTTAATGAATTGGACCCAAGTTTTTTTTTTTCAACCAAAGACAAGATTTATTAGAATACCAATAGAGGGTGAGCATGATTCTAAAAATTCTCTATATTGGCCAGACTCTTAAGGAATATGAGCCCTTTAATGAAGGCAAGATGGATCCTATATCCAGAAAGACTGTGGGGACAGAGGAGTCTAGATGGAATTAAGGGAGTTGTGGTCTAGGGTGGGACCAGGTGCTGACAATGAAGGATAGTTAATTAACGGGAAGGGCTGATTGCTCCAGAGGAACGCAGCACACCTGGGCTACCTGGGCAAGTCTAGAGGCTTTTCCTTTTTGGGGTGCATGTCCAAAGACATGGCCTTTTCCTTTTGGGGGCACAGATCTCATCCCCATCACTGCCATATATCATTATGCATGTGATAAAAGTATGAGAAGAAGCTAATAAAATCTGTATGAGGCGAAGCTAATAAAACATACAAGTTTCTTATTTTTCCCTCATAGAGAACACATTACTTGGCAATCCTGATCTCACCCTCAGCTTCATAATTCTATTAAAGGTAGGAACTGCTTACCTGAGGAGCGCATGATGTAAGTGAATCAACTCTGGACTTGGTGTTAGGAAGAACTGGATTTGAATTTTGCTTCAAATACTTTACTAGCTATGTGACCCTGGCAGTAATTTAATCTCTCTAGGCCTCAGTTTCCTCCTTTCCAAAAGAAGTGTTTGGGGGTGGCTAGGTGGCGCAGTGAATAGAGTACCGACCCTGGAGTCAGGAGGACATGAGTTCAAATCCAGCCTCAGACATTTGACACAAAAACTAGCCATGTGACTTTGGGCAAGTCACTTAACCCCAATTGCCCTCCAAAAAGCAAAAACAAAAACAAAAACAAAAACAAAAAAACATAAAACCAAAAGAAGTGTTTGGTTCCGTGATTTCTAAGAGCTCTACTGATGTGGTCTGAGGGGTCCAGGACTGGACCCAAAGACTGGAATATTGGACAGGGTCATCTAGAATGAATTCACAGACTCAAGAATTCTTTAAGTCATTCTTTAAGTGGCAAAGGTTTATTGTAACACCAATATGGTGGACAGAGCTCACTAAGGAACTCGTCACTTACCAGGAATGATGCTAAAGCATAAATAGGAAAAGTAGTGGATTATCTGGCAGATATGCTAATTAGGTAATAATTTACATCCTTCGTCACAGGCATTATTTACTACTATAACCAGAGGAAGGGGTTTCTCAGGGGTATACTTTTGGTTTGTTATGTCTATAGCAAGATAGCTTTAAGAGCTGAGTTCTATAGCTTGATTTCTGGGTAGAATATGATAACTTTTGGAATCAATACATGATAATTCTGTGGTTACAAGATACTACTGTTTTTACAAGAGAGTTTCTTCAGAGATCAGCTTGTTCTTGTGATGGGCAAAGGTAGTTTGCTTTACTGGGGTCCACTCATGAATTATTGCTAGACATAGTGTCCTTGGGTTGGGGGGAAAACTGTCAGGGATAGTGTTTTGAAGCTAGGGAGAAATGTGAGCTTGGAATTGGGGTCTGATCACAAGCACCCAAGCACCCCATCACTACCAGTCATAAGACTGTGATACTATGATATCCCCTTACTTTGAGGAAACCCAATTTCCACGCATTTTCTTTACCCTTTGGGTCATTTACTTTATACTCCTCTGCTGGCTATTGATGCATGCCTTGACCCTGACACTGGATTATCTACTGTGATCAATGAGAATAAGGCAGCAAAAAAAAAAGTAACAGCATATGATAACTCCGCATGGATGTGGGAAGCATCACCATGAAAATGGGCCTGTCAGCAGAAGAAACCTCAGCTGTAACAGATTTTGGCTAGAAACTATTAGTCTACAGAGCCAGGTGGAGATTCTGAGGGAGAGAAAATGGTGACCCCAGGCCAACCTAGTCACCTTTCCTGAAAGAGTTACAGACAGAACTATGGAACCCAGCAGCTTTATAGCACTGATTCAGGCACAAATCAAGCCTTGGCCTTGTGGTTTTTACCACTTCGTGACATTTGTAATCAGGTTAGCTAGCTGCACTAGTGACTAAACCAGGTTATTCCTGAAAGTAATCCAGTCCCTGGTGACTACCCTTCAGTGGCCAATTTCTAGACTTGTAAGTAACTCTGGAGACTCCCAATCAATGGGTTGTTGGATTATGACTCAAGTGATAGAAGTCAGCTTCTACCTTGCAGTGACAGAGGTCAGCTTCTTGAGGCTGCTGGGACGAAAGTACTTTTTAACCTAAAAGCACTGTGTCAATCACACAATCATCAAAGACATTTATTATGTGCTTACTAAGGTGTCAGGCCTTTGATAAGAAGGAGGCATACCAAGAAAAGCAAAAAAAAAAAAAATCCCCGTCTTCAAGGAGCTTAACAGGGGAGACAATAAATAAATACAAGATACACAGAGAGCAGCTCTGGAGGGGAAGGCAATAGCAGCTGGCTAACAGAGAAAGGCCTCCCACCAAACACTGGATTGGAGCTAACTCTCCCGAGAAGCCAGAATTCCAAGTGTTGGAGGTGAGGAAGGAGAACATTCCAGGAACATAGAAGGAGATGTGACATTGTGTGTGAGGAACAGCAATTAGACCAGTCTGGATGGATCATAGAGTACATAATTATGGCTAACAGCTTATATAGTGGCTTTAAGGTCAGCAAAGCACTTTACAGCAGTGAGGTGGTTCAGTGAATAGAGTACTGGGCCTGGAATCAGAAAGAACCTGAGTTCAAATGCAACCTCAGACACTTGCTGTGTGACCCTTGGTAATCACTTAACCCTGTTTGCCTCAGTTTCCTCATGTGTAAAATGAGCTAGAGAAGGAAACGGCAAACTCCTACAGTATCTTTGCCAAGAAAACCCCAAATAGGGGGTGGGGGCCACAGAGAGTCAAACAGAACTGAAACAACTGAACAGCAAAAAAAAATCCCCAAACAGAAAACTACCAGACTCCTCAAACTAATCTCAATCCTTTAACCACTCCAGACAACAGTTCAACTGGACTTTCTCAATGACCAATGAAAAGCAAGTGTCTCCAAATTTAGACAGACAGTGAATCATGGTGGCAGTGGTCCATGTCACAAGAGGATGCATTGTCCCTTGCCTTGGCATCCCTCCACAGCTGTGGATGCTTCATGCCTGGTCCAGTGGGACATATTTTGCATCTATCAAGTTACTTGAGCCCAACTTTTCAGAAGACAGGCCCCAGGTTGTCTCTTAGTTTTGGACTCCCATTTTCACTGCCTTGCTAATCAAAATTAGCAACATCATTGCTTCATCCATTACCTAATCTACTAATGGCCAGACCAAACTTTAGAGCCTTGCTTCCTTATCTCCATCTCATACCAGGAGAACAAATGACTATGTAGCCCACAGTGAGAAAACTGTAGCAACTCTGTAGGGTGAATGCTCTGGGTCCCACCTTGAACTCTGTGGGATTGTGGTGTCAAACAAGTAGAAACTGGGCCACTAAAACATCCATAAGAATTTCTGTGAGTCACATGTTGACTTAGTTTTTAAATACATTATTATGCATTTTAGATACATTAATACATTTAAATAGATAATGTATTTAAATACATTACAAAGTGTGTTTTAATGCGTTTTTATTTATTTTGTTAAATATTTTCACCCGATTCAAGCCATACTTAAGAGTACTGTGGGCCACATGCGGGCCTAGGGTGTTGTGTTTAACATCTTTTGTATCCCATTTATCAATCCTGCCCTGACAGGTCTATTTCATAAGAAGTTGGTGATTTGGGGAGGTATACCAGCTCTGAACCTGACTTTCTTCATCTTTTTTTTAATTAATTTATTTTTTAGTTTCCAACATTCATTTCTACTAGATTTTGAGTTAATAAATTTTCTCCCTGTCTCTCATCTACCCCCACCCCAAGAGGGCAAGCATACTGAATACCTCCTCCCCCAATCTGCTCTCTCTTATATCCTCTCCCATTATCCTCCCCCTCCCCAACCTTCTTGTAGGGGAAGATGGATTTCTACATTCCATTGACTGTATATTTTATTTTCCAGTTGCATATAAAAAATGATTTTTAACTTTTGTTTTTCAAACTCTGAATTCTAGATTCACTTCTCTCCTCCTCACCCACCCCCACTGGGAACACGAGCAATTCAACATAGGTTGTACATGTGCAGTTATGCAAAACATTTCCCTAGAAGTTATATTGTGAAAGACTAACTATCTCACCCCTTTTTATCCTGTTTTCTCCTTTGATCCTGACTCTTTTTTTTTTGGTTTATTTTAGTTTTCAACATTCATGTCCACAAGGTTTTGAGTCACAAATTTTCTCCCCGTCTTTCCCCTACCCACCACCCCAAAATAGTGATCCTATTGAATACCCCTTCCCCCAATCTGCTCTCACTTATATCCTCAGCCATACCCCCTCTGACTTTCTAATAGGGAAAGATGGATTTCTATACCCCAGTACCTGTATATTTTATTTCCCAGTTGTGTGTAAAATTAATAATAACAATAATAATTTTTTTAACATTTGATTTTAAGACTTTGATTTCCAGATTCTTTCCTTCTTCCCTTATTGCCCAACCCTACTGGGAAGATAAGCAATTCAATATAGGTTGCACATGTATAGTTATGTAAAACATTTCCATAGTAGATATATTGTGAAAGACTGACTATATTACCCTCCATCCTATCCTGTCCCCCACTTATTCTATTTTCTACTTTGACCCTCTCCCTTTTCAAAAGTGTGTGCTTCTAACTACCCTCCCCCAAAATCTGCCCTCCATTCTGTTATCCCCCATCTTGTCCCTTTCCCCCCTACTTTCCTGTAGGGTAAGATATCCAATTTAGTGTGTATGCTATTCCCTCCTTAAGCCAAATTCAATGAGAGTAAAGTTGACCCATTCCCTTTTGTCTTACTGTTCTTCCCCTCCATTGTAACAGTTTTCTCTTGCCTCTTTTACATGAGATAATCTACCCTATTCTATCTCTCCCTATCTCCTCTCATTTTATTCCTCTCTCACTCTTAATTTTATTTTTTAGATATCATCCCTTCTTATTCAACTGATCCTGTGCCCTCTGTCTATATATACATGTACACAAATATGTACACACTCACATATGTATTTATGTGCACATATACCCTCCTATGTAAACATATATATGTATGTATAAATATATATAATATATATTTCCTTCAACTATCCTCATACTGAGAAAAGTCTCATGAGTTACTATTATCGTTTTTCTGTGTAGGAACATAAATAGTTCAACTCTAATAAGTTCCTTATAATTTCTTTTCCCTGTTTACCTTCTCATACTTCTCTTGCTTCTTGTATTTGAATGTCAAATTTTCTATTCAACTCTGGTTTTTTCATCAAGAATGCTTGAAACTCCTCTATTTCATTGAACATCCATATTTTCCCCTGAAACATTATACTCAGTTTTGCTGAGTAGGTGATTTTTGGTTTTAATCCTAGCTCCTTTGACCTCTGGAATATCATATTCCAAGCCCTTCAATCCTGTGATGTAGAAGCTGCTAGATTTTCTGTTATCCTGATTGTGTTTCCACAATATTCAAATTGTTCTTTCCTGTCTGTAATATTTTCTCCTTGACCTGGAACTCTGGAATTTGTCTATGATATTTCTAGGAGTTTCCTTTTTGGGATGTTTTTCAAGAGGTTATTGGTGAATTCTGTCAATTTCTATTTTGCCCGCTGGGTGTAAAATATCTGGGCAATTTTCCTTGAGAATTTCTTGAAGGATGATTTCCAGGCTCTTTTTTTAATCATGGCTTTTGGGTAGTTGTAAAGTCACACACAAGCAGCTTTACAGAGGACTGCTGCTGTGAACATCCTTCAAGGTTCTGATTACATAGTATAGTGAGCTCTCTATTTATTGAATAACAGGCCAGAGTTAAACATTCATAGAAATCAAAATACAGCATTCACAATGTTACAACTTATCACAGAAAAGCAAAATATAGCATTCACCATGTCACAACTCAACAACTTATCATTAAAATAGACACATGCTTTTCACCAAAGTGGTCACATAGTTTTAAACAAAGTACATTCATTTAATCAATCACTAAATCCTTAATTCAATCACAAAGTACAAAAGTCAAAGTTTTCCACCCCTAGATCACAGTAAATCATAATCTTCTCAGTCAGTACACAGTATCCAAGTAAAGTCTTCTTTCAGCTTGACTGGAGGCTGGCTCTCAGCTTCCATGCTTCCTCTTTCATGGTCCCAGCTCCAATTGTCACCCGGGTTCAAAGGCAGTTAGCTCCCAGTTCCTTTTCCAGCTCCTTGTCCAGTTCTTCATCCAGTTGCCATTCCATATTAAAGTTCACAGTATCCAGTCCACCTCAAGTCCTTCACAGTTCCTGTTTCTGGGAAGACAAAGCTTGATAGAGTCACAAGAATGTTCATCCACATTGCCAGCACCATCATCAATTCACTGTCTGCCTATGAAATCAACTCAGACCCACCAACAAGTCCTGAGAACTCAACACAAATCATCAACATAGGAATCAACACAGACCCACAAACAAGGTCCAAGAGATCAGCACAAATCACCAGTAAAGTCTCAGGACCTCTAAAACCCTCCTCCAGAACTTCTATAAACATACAACCAGAAAATCTTCTTTCAGGGCATCCAGTAAGGTCCCAGGGCTTCTGTACAAACTATCACAAACAGACATCAATGCAGACAGAGAAGACAAACAGAGAGCTGGCATACCACAAGTTTTCCCCTTCTTGACTCTGCTACCACAAGAGTCCTCTTTTCAGTTGTGCTGTCCCTAGCCTGGGGTTTTCCTTATACCTCCTCCACAGGAGTTCACAAGTTCTAGGATAACCAAGTTGTGAGATTCGCACATTCAGTTTCTTAACAAACTTGGTACAAGGCTCAAAAGAAACTTGACCTGAAACAAGGTGTTATAATGCTAATGAAATCAGAAGATCTTCCATGCCCCTTTCTATTGGCACCTAGTAAAGGCACTTAGCTCCTTACTTCAAGTTAACTCCTTGGGAGTAGTTAACACCTTAACAGGAAGGGGTAGAACAGAGAGGAGCTATACTGTATATAAGGAAGAGAACAAACAGGACCATCAGATTTTCTCTCAGTTACCACCTGGAGACTGCACCTTTTGCTGAGATCCTCCTTCTGCAGCTTTTATGAGAACTTCATGAGTCTGAGAGGGATCCCTGTTTGAGGGATCCTGTTCTATTTGTGAAGGCTCAGGAATGTGAGTGTTCACTGCATTAACCATGCGTATGAATTTCGTGACCACTATAATGACTTTGGCTTTCTGGTTCTTGGACTTGTCCTTCTGGTTTTGGGACTCAGTGTTTTGGTTTCTGGATAAAGACCTTGGTTCTGCCCTCCATATGGAGAGTTTGCTACATTTTGTGATTCATAACTATACCAGCATATTTATAACCATTCAAAACCATGGGTGTTGTGAATATTGCATTATTGATACAGGTGTTAATTCAATAGGTGAAACAAGGTGTGAACTACTTCTGTGCTTGCCATTACAGTAGTATAATAATTTTTAAATGATCTCTCCTAAATCTATTCTCCAGGTCAGTGGTATTTCCAATGAAGTATTTCACATTGTCTTCTATTTTTCCATTTGTGTGGATCAGTTTTATAGTATCTTGATTTCTTATAAAGTCTTTAGCTTCCATTTCCTCCAATCTAATTCTGAAGGAATTATTCTCTTCAGTGAGTTTTTGAAATTCCTTTTCCATCTGCCAAATTCAGCTTTTTAAGGCATTCTTCTCCTCATTGTTTTTTTGGGCCTCTTTTGCCATCTGAGTTAGTCTATTTTTCATATTTTTATTTTCTTCAGTCAGGTTGTTGACTTGCTTTTCATGTTTTTCTTGCATCATTCTCATTTCTCTTCCCAATTTTTCTTCTACTTTTCTTACTTGATTTTCAAAATCCTACTTGAGCTCCTCCATGGCCTATAACTAGTTCATATTTTTCTTAGACGTTTTTGATGAAGGAGTTCTGACTTAGTTATCTTCCTCCTGTTCCATGCTTTGATATTTTTTTGTCACTCACAAAGGAATCTAAAGTTTGATTGCTCTGCTTGCTTTGATTTCTCTGCTTGCTTGTGTTGCCAGTCAATTACTTAACTTTTGAGCTCTTTGCCATGGTAGAACTCTGCTTCCAGAGAAGAGACCTGTGTCCCAAATTTCTTGGGTTTTTGCATCTGCCTGAGCTATTAGGAGGGCTCCCTCTCTGCAGCCCCCACAAGCTCTGGCCCACTGGCGACACACCCCAGTACCTCCACGCAAGACAGCAATTCACAACCAAGCAGGTTAAAGCAAGAGAAATTCCCCTCTGAATGATTACTTGGTCCCCTTATGATCTGCAGGCCAGGAGCTCTGGAGGCAGCCTCACAGAGGAGCAACTGCAGCCACCACAACTCCACCACCTCTTGCCAGACATGCCCTTCCTTTCCAACAGAACTCCCCACTGGCCTTTTACTTGCTCATTGGCGTTTATGGGTTGAAGAGTCTGGAAACCACCACATCTGCTGATGATTCACTCTCCTTGACTGTACCTTTTCAAAGGCGTTTGCTTCTAACTGCCCTCTCTCCCAATCTGCCCTCCCTTCTATCATTTCCTCTCTTATCCCCTCCCCCCCTTTCCTGTAGGATAAGAGACCCAATTGAGATTATATGTTATTCCCTCCTTAAGCCAAATCCAATGAAAATAAGGTTGACCCATTCCTTTGCACCTTCCTGCCCTTCCCCTCCATTGTAATAGCTTTCTCTTGACTCTTTTATGTGAGATAATTTACCCTATTCTATCTTTCCCTTGCTTCTTCTCTCAATATATTCCTTGCTCAGCTCTCAATTGTATTTTTTAGATATCATTCCTTCATATTTAACTCATCCTGTGCCCCTGTCAATGTATACATGTACACACATATACACACATACACCCACCTATACATACATATGTGTATGTGTGTGTATATACATATATATATATATTACTTTCAACTGTCCTCACACTAAGTCTCATGAGTTACAATTATTGTCTTTCCATGTAGGAATATAAATAGCTCAACTTTAATAAGTTCCTTCTGATTTCTTTTTCCTTTTTACCTTTTCATGCTTCTCTTGTTTCTTGTATTTAGAGGTCAAATTTTCTATTTAGCTCTGGTTTTTTTCATCAAGAATGCTTGAAAGTCCTCTATTTCATTGAATATCCATATTTTCTCCTGAAGTATATTACTCAGTTTTGCTGGGTAGGACATTCTTGGTTTTAATCCTAGCTCCTTTGGATTTCTCTGGAATATCATATTCCAAACCCTTCAGTCCCTTAATGTAGAATATGCTAAATCTTGTATTATCCTGATTGTGTTTCTACAATACTCATATTGTTTCTTTCTGGCTGTCCATAATATTTTCTCCTTGACTTGGGAACTCTGGAATTTGGCTAAAATATTCCTAATTTTCTTTTGGGGATCTTTTTCAAGAGGCAATCAGTGAGTTCTTTCAATTTCTATTTTGCCTTCTGGTTCAAGAATATCAGAGCAATTTTCCTTAATAATTTCTTGAAAGATGATGTCTAGGCTCTTTTTTATCATGGCTTTCATTTACTCTAAAATTTTTTAAATTATCTCTCCTGAATCTGTTTTCCAGATCAGGTCCAATGAGATATTTTACATTGCCTTCTATTTTTTCATTCATTTGAATCTGTTTTATAGTATCTTGATTTCTCATAAAGTCATTAGCTTCCATTTGCTCCAATCTACTTTTGAAGGAATTATTCTCTTCAGTAAGCTTTTGAAATATCTTTTCCATCTTGCCAATTCAGCTTTTTTAAGACATTCTTCTCCTCATTGACTTTTTGGGCCTCTTTTGCCGTTTGAGTTAGTCTATTTTTTAAAGTGTTATTTTTTTCAGTTACTCTGTTGACTTGCTTTTCATGTTTTTCTTGCATCATTCTCATTTCTCTTCCCAATTTTTCCTCTTGCTTCTCTTACTTGATTTTCAAAATCTTTCTTGAGCTCTTCTATGGCCTGAGACCAATTCATATTTTTCTTAGACGCTTTTGATGCAAGAGTTTTGACTTTCCTGTCTTCTTCTGGTTCTATTTTGACCGTCTTTGTTACCAAAAAATAATTCTATGGTTTGGTTTTGCTTCCTTTATTTGTTCATTTTGCCAGCCAATTACTTGAGTTTTGAGCTCTTTGCCACAGTAGAATTCTGCTTCCAGAGTGGAAAGTGCTGTGTTCCAAATTTTTAGGGTTTTGTGCAGCTATTGTCAGAGCTATGATAAGGGTGCCCCCTCTGCAGCTGCCACAAGCTCTACAACACTGACGTTTCTCACTCCAGGACCTTCACACAAAACTGTGACCCAGATTCAAGCAGGTCAAAGCAAGAGCAATTACCCTCTGACTGGTCACTTGGTCCCCCTACCATCTGCAGGCCAGGAACTTGGGAAGCAGCTACCTGGCAGCAGCTGCAGCTGCCACCACCTCCACTCCTCCAAGGACAAGGGCCTGACTGTGCTCTTCTCTCATCCAGTTCCAACAGAGTTCACCCCTGACTTTTTACTTTCTCTTTGGTATTTAGGGTTTGAAAAGTCTGCTACACCTGCCAGTGAATCACTCTCCTGAAGTCTGTTCCAGCAAGTCTGTGGTGGGGACTGGGTTGCTGCTGGTCTGGGCTGGTATGGCTCACATAGGACTGGGCTCTGTTCCCAGCTTGGTGTGACAGATCTTTCCTGTCAGCCTGTTATGCTGCCTTCAGTGGGAAATTTGTTTTTCTCTGTCACTTTGTGGGTTCTGTAGCTCTAAAATTTGTTTAGAGTCATTTTTTACAGGTATTGGAGGTGGTTGAGTGGGAACTCATACAAGTTTCTGCTTTTGCTCCACCATCTTGGCTCCACCCCTTGACTTTCTTCAGATTCAAATTATACTTTGGACTAGCTCCTTCTGATTTCTCAGAAAATAATCCCTTGCCTGCCTTTCCTCTCATTCTTATAACAGCTTTTAGATTTTCGATATAATATGATCTAATATTTGCATGGAACTTTTAGATCTTCAAAGCACTTTGGATCATATCTTGTTTGCCCTAACAATTCTATAAGTTAGATGTTTTTGCTATTCCCATTTTATAAGTGAAGAAACTGAGACTAAGAGAGGTTATCCAGCGTCACCCAGCTAATAATTAGCCAGGAAGGGCTAATTAAATCCAAGAAGTGGCTTTTGTTCTGAGAATTTTAGAATGCTTTAAACCAGTTGAACCTTAACCCTTTTTTCAACACTAATTGCCCCCTTGTTTTCTAGTAGCTCCCCATTGACTCCCTCACAGACCTGCAAAAGACAAAAATAAAAGGGGAGGCAGGAGTGAATTTGCATGCTGCTGAGAAAGAAAGACTGGGACAGGAGTATAATGGAACTAGCTCTGACTTGCGCAATTGTCAAATTTTCATCATGACCATTGACTCCTCAGAAATCAACTGTTGCTAAAATGCTTAATTTGTTGTTTTGTTAAGTATCCAGACTTAAGAAAGTCATGGAGAAAATGCTAATAATATAGATTAAATTGAAAGGCATGTCATATATTTTGAGAGAGCCAGACTTTAAGCATTTGCCATCGAACCACTAGCTGTAGATAACCTCTTTCTATGATTTCATCTAAGAGGGATGAACCTGTGTAGGTACAGGAATAATAGGTAAAATAAAAATGTTAGAGTTAATGGGGGAATATATGTTCATGTATGTGTGTATATATATATCTGTATATATACATATAATGGAGGATAATGATAGTGTTAATGGGGGAATTTGAGAGGCATACAGTAGGTGCTTAATGGCAGTGGTAAGCCCGTAGAAATAGGGAGGGGTAGAAAGTAAATCTAAGGAAAGAAACCCTATTTTCTAAAATACTCAAGTCTCCCTAACCCATCACATTTTGTAATTTCCCCCAAGGGAACCAGAATCCTTCTTTATTTCTCCCTACTTTAAGAAACTATTTCTCAAAATCCAAGATCATGGCTTAGTGGTTTCATCATTTTCTCTCATTGTAGTTGGAGTTGAATAGACCCCAGGTAATAGTTGTATTGTCAGAAAAAATTCTCTTCGGTCCCACTACTCCCCTGCCCCCTTTTTCAAAGAAATTCTGCTTCTAAGGTAGCAGCTGGTAATTGAGCTAAATTTCATAATGACTGACACCTGGTGACTTTCCTCCCCTCCCCCAAAAGAAAGGTACAATGAAGTCTTTATAATAAGAACAAAGCAGACTGAGGGTATTGACGTTGGAACAGGGAGAGCTGTGGAAGTCACTGTGCTTCCCAGAGATTGAAGTTTCCTTTCAAATATGAGCGTAAAAAGGTCCAGACTGTCTTTAACAACCCCTGATCCTTGTGAATATGCTGAATGGGTCCGGAAGTCTAATGAGAGGAGCTGGTTTGTGAGCTATTCAAGGCTCCCTGGTAAAAGCAGCCTTTTGTGGGCTATATCATTATGCTCCCTTTAAACCTAAATCAGGAAAATGAGACTCACAAAAATGAGAAGCAAGTGCCTTTAAACATAGGCCAACAGTTTCAAGCCTTCCAAGATCTACAGTTTGAGTTGAGGAACACTGAGCATATTGTGACAAGGCAGGCAAATTGAAGGGTCTGTTTGTGGTTTAATGGAAGGAAAGTGTTTTAGATTATAGGTAAGAAGATTCCTGGCTCAGACCTTCTTAGGTGCATGACTTTAGGCAAGTCACTTAATCTCTCTATGACTGGATTTCTTTGTCTATAAAATGGGACTGTTAATGATACTAGTTCATAAATTTGACCCAAGGATTTAATTTTTTTTTAATTCTGTGAAACGCTAGATAAAACATCTTGGCTTACAGGATAGAATACTGGGTTCAGAGAAAGACCACTATCCAAATTTTACTTCTGACACTGACTTAGTTCTGTGATACTAGGCAAATCATTTCATCTCTATGGGTCTTAGGTCACTAGGATGTCTCAGCTAAGTCATAGACAACGCCATCTTTGTTGGTGGTGAGTGGTCCCCAAGAATGCCTCACGCTGACAAATGTCATAGAGGAACACATATTGATATTGCAATGAAACCTTTCCTTAAGGAAGCTATTTGTACCAACACTTAATCCTCTCAGACAAGCTTTCATATTCTCTGCCCCCTCTATTACACATAATCTCTCTTTGGAAAAGGGAGCCTATGAGAAGGACTTGTTTAAACAGCAGAACACCTTCATTCTGATGTGGACTTGGTGGTTTTGACAATGGCCACAGTAAAGAGAGATCCAGTTGGGATTTGGGTAGGAAAGAATGATTGAATAAGTGAATGAATGAGTGAATGAGTGAACAAACATTTGTTAAGGATCTACTGTTGAAGTATGGAACTATAAAGTGTTGAGGTTTAATGTTTAGGGTACTCAAGACCCCAAAATACCAACACACCACGTCCTATTGAATGAATTCAACTCAAGTCTTCTCTCAGCCAAAGTGAAGCAAAGTTTCTTAAAGATTCACCTTAATGGGTAGACTCTTAAAGAGTCTAGGTATCTGTGATGCTTGTGTGGGACAAGGCCAGAATCATCTGACACAAAGTGAGTCTGTACTAGATAATTCTCAGCACCTTCATGGAGGCAAGATGGGTCTTATATACAGAAGGGTTGTGGGAAGATTTAGGGGTGGTCTAGAGGAGGAGTTTTGGGAGGGTCTTGAGAAGGAGTCTAAGGAGAATCTTGAGGATTAAGGGAGGGAAGTAGCTGAACAATGGAGGGCTATGCTAATAACAGAGATTTGGGACTAGTGATAATGAAAGGCATATGGCCTTAGGCAAATTCCTCATCAAGTGAGAAGATTCAAGGAGAGTTCAAGGGGGTTCCAAGGGCCTGTAATCCAAAATTCCCCCCTCAAATAGGACCCAAATTCCTTTGGGGTAAGGGCGAAGATCTCAGCTTCTGAAAGTTCTTCCTGCTCTCAGGGGGCATAGAGATGTCCCTGCCTCTCTGGGCACCATTCAAGGGGTCAGACTTCACATTCCAAGGGTCAGACTCCAGAACATGGCTCATGCCAGGTCCAGTGGGCTGGAGAACTTGGATTCAGTCAGAGGGTGGTTTAGCCTAAGTGGTCATCTGGAGGTTGATTGCCTGTACCCTGGAGGAGACCAACCTGGCAAGGAGGTTAAACAAGCAAAGACCAAAATAGGCATAAAAAAAATAGAGAAAGGACAATTTCTCTGGTATAAAAGACAATTTTCCTGGTTGGAATTAAAGATAACCAAGGCAAGGCCAAAACATAAAAGGTCATATCTAATAGGGAAGTTTTTTCCACTGTCAGATATTCCCTTCCTTTCCAAATTGCTCCAAGGACATATAGCACATGGAAAGCAATAACAACCACAGAATCTAATAGTTTTGGAAAATATAATTGGCCTGGGGTCAGTTCCTAAGGAGTGCATTAGGACTCCCAAAGCCTTTCCTCTTCTTTCATCAAGTTAGAGAGTGAAAGGTTTTTCTAGATTGGGTAAAGCTGGAGTGGTGGTCAATTTAGTTCTCAAAGTCTCAAAAACTTTCACCTGGTCTGGGCCCCACTCTCAATGAAGTGAGTCAGGGCCTTGAGTAGCAATTAAAGATTGAAGTTCCTCCCAGGATTTGGGCTTAATTAGACATGGACAGAGCTGGGGAGGACTTTAGGATCTCTGACATGAACAAGGGCTGGGGTGGAAGAAGTAGCTCACCCAGAAACTTCCTGATCCCAATCAATTGACTCAACTATTTCCCACACTTCCAGGGGAATATGGGAAGATGTGGGAGGCTTAACTAGAAAAAAACTAGATTCCCAATTTCATCATCAGATCCCTTCCCAACAAAAGGACAGGATAAGAGGAAAGCATAAGGAAGGAATGTTCAAACAGCACATCCTCAAGTAGGCAGGGGACAGGGTATGTTTGGAGACATCCCTTAGTCTCCTCTTTGATGCCCCTGACCTGACAGGTCAAGGGGAGGGTAGAACCAATTGGTTAGAACAGAGAACTTAACCATAATAAAGTGGGGAACCTTACCTTCAGCCCTGATGCTTGCCCAGGATTCAGCAAGAGAGATGGAAAAAGTGGGAGCACTGCCAGGCCTAGACTTCCCTGTCATTCTGAGTCTTGAGAAGACTAGAGGACAGGGTACTAGAAGGTGGTTCTACCACTTTTCCAACCTTGGAGACAATCCTTCCTCCAATGCAGTGATTTTCAACCTGTGGATTGTGACTCCTTTCACAGAGGTCACGGGGTCACCTAAGACCATTGGAAAACACATATTTCCAATGGTCTTAGGAATGGAGATACTGCTACTCTGTCTCCAGGTGGGTCCCACCTACATGCAGATACACCCACATATGAGTATTAAAGGGTCACGACATTAGGAAGGTTGAGAACTGCAGCTCCAATGTCTCTTCTAGTCAGATGGACATGGTTCTAGAAGAATTAGTTCCTGAGGCTCCCTCGGGCTGGGGGACACCCTAGAGAGGCACTCCTTGGACCAGTGATCCTCCTTGTGACATCACAAGCAGGCTTTCCCACTGCCCAAGTGACTGGGCTTCCTCCAAGGGGGTGCCCTGGAAGGGCTTTTCCTGACCATGGCAGCAGCCAGGAATGTAGCATGTTCTCTTTCTCTCTCTGGGTCATTCTCTCTGTTCTTTTTCCTGCTGCAACTAAGTCTCTTTTGTTAAAGTCTCCAAAGGTTATCTCCAGAAATTGGGTAAGGTGTCTGGGATCCCATTGCCAATTTCTGCAGTTTCCTCCTAATATCTGGGGCAGACTGACTAATGAAATACATGTTAAGGATTGCTGCCCCTACTATAGAGTCAGGATCTAAATTTGTATACCTTTTAATAGCTTCTACCCGTTGGTCTTGGAAAAAGGCAGGGTTTTCTCTCTCTCTCTCTCTCTCTCTCTCTCTCTCTCTCTCTCTCTTTCTCTCTCTCTTAATAATTTCCCTAATTTTCAGATAATTTACTTGCTTTTGAAGTACAGCTCTTAGGCCTTCTAATAGGCAAAGTACCATTTGGTCTCTTTTTCCCCTATCCTCATGAGTGTGATAATCCCATGCTGGGTCACTAGTGGGAACAGCAGCTGTTCCTGGGGGGGGAGGATTTTGTATGGTCATTGCTCGCTAAATGATCCCCAAATTTTAGGGCATGTTCCTAGATTCTCCTCTTTTCCTCAGTGGAACAACAGGTAGAAAAGAGGATATGCAAATCACCCCAAGAAAGCTTGATTGTAGGGATATGTTTCCAAAATCATCAGTAAACTTTGTGGGCTCTTTGGAATATCTCCCCAACTTCTCTTTAACTTGAATGAGATCCCTAATGGAGAATGAAATATGTACTCTAGTTGTCCCACTGGGCAAGACAGGAACTTCCCTTAGGGGAGAAAGCCCAGAAGGCTCCATAGGAAAGGGAGATAGGAAGTCCCACTTCTTGTGAGGGAGGGTTTGGGAGATGCTGGCTGAACCAGATCAGACTGCAAGACTGGAGGATGGCTGACAAGGGGGAAGGTCAGCTGGCACCTAAGGAGGGGAAGGGGTCAGAAGAGGAGATACCCCAAAGACTGTTATGGGGATAAAGACTGAGGTCTGAGAGGGAGTCACCTCAGGGGGAGGGGCCACAAGAGGAGATGCAGGGTAGGAGAGATGGATGGTATAGGAGGCAGGAAACAAAAGGTATTGGCCTAGAGGAAAAGGGAAGGGAAACCAAGGGAAAAATGGTTGGGGAGCAGCAGGAGAGCTGCCTTGGCATGACTTGTCACTGGGACTGGGGGGAGGGGCTGGGGCTGAAGCCCTAGGGGCCATAGGAAAGGGGTCATTTAGTTGGCCCTCATTGCCCCTTTGTGGAGGGGCTCTAGCTTCAAGCATCTTACAGTCTTTCCTGAGAACCATGTTCTGAGAGAGGTCAATGAAGGCCATTATGTAGGCAATTTCTATCCATCTTCCTTCTTGGAGACAGTATAATTCTAACTGCAAGAGAATATTATCTTTTAAAGTCCCCAAAACAGGCCACACTTCATGGTCCTCTAGGTGATACTGAGGCCAAACAGTGTTGCAAAAGAACACCAACTTTTTCTTTTTAAGTTCTTTAGAGAAACTAGATTTTTTTCCCCAGTGTTGTAAAAGACAACCCAAAGGCGAACTTTTGGGAACAAAAAAAGATCAACCCAACATAGGCTTAGAAGCTGGAAGTCCCTGCCTCCATAAAGGAAGATCTAGGAGTAATCCTGGAAAAACAAACAAAACAAAACAGGACAAAAATACCATAAAAAGGTACCTGAAGTTTTCCCAATTCCCTAGCACTGAGAAAATTGTAAGAATGGGGCTTCCAAATTGGGTGCCTGTCCTTGTCCTTCATTCTTCAGAAACTGCATCCAGGTCCATGTCCTCCAATATAACCAAACTGGACCAAGAACCTGAGAGTGTCAGGCTGAGTCCAAGACAGCTTCCTAGCTTTCTGACCTAATGGGACCTGAGAAGTCAGGCCCAAAAAACCTCTCCAAGGTACTTGGAGAGCAAGAACAGAACAGGGAAAGAGAGAGGCTTATGTACCTTCCAGTCCTGATTGGAGAAGAACTTGAGATTAGCAGTGTTTCCTGGGATCAGGAAACCATAAAATGCTGAGGTTTAAAGTTTAGGGGTGCTTGAGACCCCAAAATACCAACATGCCAGGTCCTGTTGAATAAATTCAACTCAAGTCTTCTCTCCTTGAATCTTCCCACTTTATGATGAATTTGCCTGAGGCCATAAGCCTTTCATTATCACTAGACCCAAATCTCTGTTACTAGCATAGCCCTCCATTGTTGAGCTACTTCCCACCCTTTATCCTCAAACTTCTCCTCAGACTCCTCCTCAAGACCCTCCCCAAACTCCTCTGCTAGGTCATCCTTAAATCTTCCCACAACCTTTCTGTATATATGACCCATCTTGCATCCATGAAGGTGCTGAGAATTATCTAGTACAGACTCACTCTGTGTCAGATGATTCTGGCCTTCTTATGGTACACAAACATCACAGACTCCTTAAGAGTCTACCCATTAAGGTGAATCTTTAATAAACTTTTCTTTACTTTGACTGAGAGAAGACTTGAGTTGAATTCTTTCAGCAGGGCCCAGCGTTTTGGTATTTTGCGGTCTGTAGCACCCTTAATCTAAACCAGTGGTTCTCAACCTTCCTAGTGCCGGGACCCTTTAATACAGTTCCTCATGTTGTGGTAACCCCCAACCATAAAATTATTTTCATCGCTACTTCATAACTGTAATTTTGCTACTGTTATGAATCTTATTGTAAATATCTGATATGCAGGATGTATTTTCATTGTTACAAATTGAACATAACCCACAGGTTGAGAACTGCTGAATTCTAAACCTTAAACCTCAACACCACTATGTGTAACACATGATGCTGAACATTGGGCAAAGGAACAGAAAAAGAAGACTCTCTCTGCTCTCAGATGTCACACTTTAATTGTAGAGAACATATAAATGAGTTCTGCTGTAGAATGAATTAAAAGGGTTAGGGGTGGGTATAAATGAAGGTTGCAAAACCCAAATGATCCATCACCATTGAAGAGAAAGTAGACCTAAAGATAGAAGTAGAGTGGGGATTCTGGGTTCCCCCAAAAGAGGTGGGAATGGGAGATGGGTGAGGCAAACACTAGATGAAGTAGATTTTAGTAGGAGAACTGGAAATACTAGAGGTCCATAATGGAAGAGGCACTGAGGAGAGCCCTTAGCTGGTGGAATCACTCACCAGCTTATCAGCACATCAGGAGTTAGGTTAGAAGATAATAGTAATATTAAAATCATAATGGTAATATAAATATTAATATAATAATCAAAAATAATAAAATTTTGTTAAATACCTACTACGTACTAAGCACTGTGGTAAGTGATTTACAAATACCACATTTGATCCTCACAATAACCCTGGGAGGCAAATACTATTATCTCCATTTTACAGGTGAGAAAACTGAGGAAAATAAGAGGCTAAGTCACTTGCCCAAAGTCATACAACTGGTAATTGTCTGAAATTTGAACTTTCTAACTCCAGACCCAGTACTCTGTCCTCTTAGCTGCCCCAAAATGAAGTATTTCCCTACCACGCTCATTGTTGAAAGCAAGAGAGCAGCTAGCTGAGAGACAACCAGGGATAGAAGAGGTGAGATAGTAGCAAATAGATGAGGTTAGGAAATAAATCATTTCTTCCTGCCAATCCATAATTCATTTTAACTATTTCTTGTTTTGGTAATGAGTTTGGGAGGACTCGTTCAGTTGTTGTACATGTATAGATTGACAAATGGATATATTTGCATATTATTGAACAATAATATAGAAAAACAGAGGTCTAGAATTTGGAGAGGTCTGAGATTAAGTCTTGCTTCTGACGTTTATCAGCTATGCAGTCCTGGGTAAGTCACTTAGCCCCTCATTGCCCAAGAAAACTATCTTAAGACTGCAAATTACTAAGCAAGTGCTGATCTGCTTTAGTGGAAGGACTTAGTTCATCTGGGAGGTACAGTAGATAGAATGCCAGGGATGACAGCAAGAACTGAGTTCAAATGTGACCTCAGACACTAAGTTCGTGACCCTGGGCAAGTCACTTAACCCTGTTTGCAAGTAGTTACTCAAGGGATGGTCCCTTTAATAAAAAAAAAAAAAATCCAGATGGGAGGGGAAGACCCTCAGAGTTCCTGACTAAAAGAGAAACAGTTACTATTTAGTATTTACATTTATTCTGTACTAGGAGGGCAGATACCTATTGTCTAATCTATGAGCTCCGGAGTGAATTCAGTTTAAGGCTTGGTCTTTGAGGAAGAAATCTAGCCAGTAGACACAAGGAAAAAAAAGGCAGCTTTTGGTCATCCAAATGTACCTTCCCCTGGGCAGAACACCCCTAGGTAAGGAGGAGAGGAATGCTACTAATTCAGTGGGTGAAGTAGAAAGAGCATGGGTCCTGCAGGGCAGGGAAGCTGGCCTTAAATCCCAGCTCTCCTACTTACTAACTTTGTGACTATGGACCAAGTCACTTAATATTGCTGAGCATCATTTTTCCCATCTGTAAAGTAAGGGTAATCATACTTATATCTCCAACCTACCTTACACTGTAGGTTGGCTTAAAGAACTCCCTTAATAAAAACTTGGGAAGACTTATATGAACTGATGAGTGAAGTGAGCAGAACCAAGAGAAAACTGTACATGGTAACAGTAACATCCTACAATGACCAACTACAATTGACGACTCTTCTTAGCAAGAATCTTCTTAAATAAGAATCCAAGACAATTCCAAGAGATTCATCATGGAAAAGACAATCCACATCCAGAGAAAGAACTAAGGGGTCTGAATGCAGATCAAAGCAAACTACTTTCACTTTTTTGTTTTTGTTTGGATTTTTGGTGATTTTTTTTCCTTTTGTTCTGTTTCCTCTTTCACAACATGACTACTGTGGATATATGTTTTACATGATATAAATGTATATGTATAACCTATGTCAAATTGCCTGCCATCTTGGGGGGGGGAGAGGGAAGGAATGGAAGGTAAAAAATTTGGAACTCAAAATCTTTCAAAAAATGAATGTTGAAAATTATCTTTACATGTAAGTGGAAAAAATATAATGTAATTAAAAAGGAACCCCATAAGTCATAAAAATAAGTTATTAAATGTGAACCGACTGCATCCTTACAGATTAAAAATATATTTTTAAGTCCCAAGCTAAGCTGATAGAGGAAGAGAGAATTCTGAAATTCATTATTAGCCAATTGGTTGGAAACAAGCCTGCTACAACAAGACATGGATATTTGTTGTTTTTTTTTTTTTTTCCACATTGGGGAATAAGCGTCAAAGGCAGCTTTACCCAACACTATCCAGTGAAAGAGAAAGGAAGAAAAGGTATTGAGGGATTCGGCTGGAAAGAGAAGTTGGAATAGCTAAAGACTGATGTAATGCCAGGCCCACTTAAGACCAGTCTTATTTCTGTAACTGCTAAGTCCAGAGAAATATAATCTTAAAGTTATTTAGAAAGCATTGATGCCATTAAGTTAGAGATAAAAATGTAGAGAACATATCTAAGGGAGAGATGCTTGCAAAATCTGAAAACTGCTGTGCATTTGATTTCAGCTGTAGAAAATTGAGGTATCTTGGGATAGAGTCCCTGATCTCATCTTTCAGATATCCAGAAATATAGGCTTTCATTAAAACTAGGTTGGAAAAGAGACAAAAGGGATGTATAAGGCTTGCTCTTTCTTCCAGAGCTCTTCCCTGAAGAAGAGAAACACTATAAATAGTTTCATAAAAAGCAAACAATTTGGGTGAGTTTTTAGTCTTTTGTTTTTATGTCATAGTCATTTCTGAATACACTCACACAAAGAGAAAACCAGGAGTCTTGTGAGGCTTATGTGAGTTAATGGGCATAAAGCACTTTGCAAACATGAAAGTGCTATATAAATGTTGTTGTTACTGTTGTTGTTGTTGTTGTTGTTGTTGTTGTTGTTGTTGTTGTTGTTGTATAGCATCCAGTCACCAGGCCTCCAGTCTAGTGATGACTTCATTCCGTTGCCCTCCTGCTGGAGCTAGCAATGTTTATAGAGCAATTCAGGGGTGAGCTGGTAAATATTTAACAACAGGGCTTCCTGGAAAAAATAAAAGTATGCCCACATCCTTTTAAGTGTAATTGGCTTTAGTAACACTTTCTAAAGTCTAGATAATTAGCAAAGCAATAAGTCAAACCTTTGTTT
>CM053596.1:107707807-107722880 GCA_028646575.1 Pseudocheirus occidentalis
ATAGCATCCAGTCACCAGGCCTCCAGTCTGGTGATGACTTCATTCCGTTGCCCTCCTGCTGGAGCTAGCAATGTTTATAGAGCAATTCAGGGGTGAGCTGGTAAATATTTAACAACAGGGCTTCCTGGAAAAAATAAAAGTATGCCCACATCCTTTTAAGTGTAATTGGCTTTAGTAACACTTTCTAAAGTCTAGATAATTAGCAAAGCAATAAGTCAAACCTTTGTTTATAGTGTTACTGATGCCTGAGGCATAAATGTTCACAGTAAAAATTTAAGAATTGGCTGACAAGTCCAACACCCCTCCACAAAACCTAGAATCCATCCATCCTAACAAAGAAAAATACTTGAGGTAAAATAACTAATTCAGCAACAGTGTCTAAAAATGTTTATGACATATTGCCTCTCTAATCCTATAATTTCCCTTCCAAAAGGAGAAAAGTATGTTTCATATATTTTCTGGGACAAAGATAATTTATTATAATTACTTAGAGTTCATCCTTCTCTTGGTGATCTTTTTTCTGTGTTCTAGTCACTGTATATATTATTCATCTGGTTCTTCTTATTTTATTCTGTATCAATTCATACAAGTCTTCCCATGGTTCTCTGAATTCCTCCTGTGCCTCATTTCTTGATTTTTAATAAAATTACAATACATTCATATATATGGCTTGCTCATTCACATCCCCGATCAATAGACCCCTGTGGTTAGCTGGGGAGGGGGATATTGTGATCAAGTCCTCCCAGCCTTTTGACCTAAGTACTGTATTCTGAGGAATCTTTTGAAAAGTCTGCTTATTCACAACTACCTCTCCCATGTATCCTGAGTTATCTCCAATCATTCTGATGATTATCTGGTCACTGGATCCAGACGGCTCTGCAGGAGACAGTGAGGCTGGTGACCTTGCACAGCCCTCCCTCACTCAATTCAAAGTCAACTGCAAGTCATGTTATCATTTCGAGGATACCATGGTCTTCTTTGAAAACAAAAGACAAATACAACAATTTTTCCCACAGCCTGCCATGGCAAATGAAATTTCTGCCACTATAGTGATTCCTTAAGGTACCTCCTAGAGAGAAGAACATTGTATGGGGGTAAAGTACATTGTTAGAGAGCTTGCTTGATTAAATTAGTGGCAAAATAATTTTCTTCAAGTGCAGCCCAGTGGATCCTTCTTACCTTCAGGATCAAATATAAAATGTTCTATTTGACATTTAAAGTCCTTAGCAACCTTATCCCACCTGTATTCCCAACCTTCTTACATTTTACTTCTCTCCATGTACTCATTGGTTCTGCAATCCCAGTCTTCCTGCTCTTCTTTACACATGATACTCCATGTCCCAACTCCATGTTAGTTCACTGGCTGACATTCCATGCCTGGAATGCTCTCATTCCTCACCTCCTTTTATTCAATTTCCTGACTTTCTTCAAATCTCAGCTTAAATTCCACCTTCTGTAGGAGACCTTCCCCTGACCCCAATCCCATTGCATTGTTAGCGCCTGCTCTCTTGAGATTACCTTCCATGTGTACCGTATATATCTTGTAGATACATAATTGTTTGCATGTTGTCTCTTCAAATTCCATGCAATAATGGGGTAAAAACTCACGTAATGTAATTTCTCACTGGATTTTTTCTTAATCGTTAATTGGCCTGGAGCAAACTGGACTGAGCCTAGAGATAAAAGAACAATGAGATAGTATTGGGTATGACAAATTCTTTCACAATTAATGTAGGGGGCTAATTTGCAACAAGAGGAAGTATGGTGTGCTGCTATGGAGGTCACTGAAACATGCATAAGGATCCTTGTCAGGCATGTATTGACTTAGAAAACCCACATATCAATATTATTTATGTTTTTTGTACTTTTATTTATTTTGTTAAATATTTCCCAATTACATTTTAATATGGTTTGAACCACTCAGGAGTGTTGCAGTTGACGGCCTTGTATTTGACACCTGGTGTAGAGGATCAAGAACAGCCTTGGAAATGGGAAGACTTAGGTTCAAGTACTGTCTATTATACATACCATCTATGGCACCATAGAAAAGTCACTTAAACCACTGGCCCTGGAGTCAGAAGGATCTGAGTTTAAATCCAGCCTCAAACACTAGCTGTGTGACCTTGGCAAAGTCAGTTAACCCTAACTGCCTCAAAAAACAAAGAAAAGAAAAAAGAAAAGTCACTTAAAATCTCATTTGCCCCCAGGAAACTCTTTTAAGATTGTTAAATATGCAATTAGCAATTATAAATTGCTATTGTGGAAAAGGGAGTTAACACAATACAAAATCCCCAAACTGATCCTTCCAAACAAAAAACAACACATACACACACACACACACACACACACACACACATACACACATATACACACACACCAATCTGAGTGTAAAATGTGGGTTTGATGGTACATTTCTGTGTAGGTATTTCATTGTCCCTCAAGAATGAACTCAAAATAGAATGTGAGTTTACAGGCATAGAACAATGTCTGACACCACATACCAAAACAAAGTACAAATGGATACATGATTTAGATATAAAGGCTGATACTATAAGCAAATTGGGGGAGCAAGAAATAGTTTTTCTGTCAGATTTATGGAGAATGGAGGAATTTATGACCAAACAAGAGATAGAGAACATTATGAAATGCAAAATGGATAATTTTGATTACATTGAATTAAAAAGTTTTGCACAAGCAAAGCCAATGCAGCCAAGATTAGGAGGGAAGCAGAAAACTGGGAAAGAATTTTTACAAACCAGCTTCTCCGATAAAGGGTTCACTTCTAAAATATATAGACAACTGAGTCAAATTTATAAAAATACAAATTATTAACCAATTGATAAATGGCCAAAGGATATGAACAGGCAGTTTTCAGAAGAAGAAATTAAAGCATCTAGTCATATGAAAAAAAATGTTCTAGATCACTATTGATAAAAGAAATGCAAATCAAAACAACTCTGAGGTACTACATCACACCTATTAGATTGTCTAACATACACCAACAGGAAAATGATAAATGTTGGAGAAGATGTGGGAAAATTGGAACATTAACTCATTGTTGGTGAAGTTGTGAACTAACCTGACCATTCTGTAGAGCAATTTAGAACTATGCCCAAAGGGCTATAAAAATGTGTACCCGGCAATACTACTTCTAGGGCTGTATCCAAAAGAGATCATAAAAATGTGAAAAGGATCCACATGTTCAAAAATATTTATAGCAGCTCTTTTTGTGTCAAGAACTGGAAATTGATGGGATGCCCATCAATTGGGAAATGGCTAAACAAGTTGTGGTACATGAATGTAATAGAATACTATTGTGGTATAAGAAATGACTAACAGGTGGATTTCAAAAAACCTTGGAAAGACACAAACTGATGTTAAGTGAAGTGAGCAGAACCAGGAGAACATTGTACACAGAAACTGCCATGGTGTGCAATGACTGATTTTGATATTTAACCCTTCTCAGCAATGCAAGGACCTAAAACAGTTTCAAAAGACTCATGATGGAAAATGCCATCCACATCCAAAGAAAGAACTATGGAGTCTGAATGCAGAACGAAGCAGACTGTTTTCTTTTTTTTGTTTGTTGGTTTTTGTTTTTTCTTTCTCATGGTTCCTCCCATTCCTTCTAATTCTTCTGTAAAACATGACTAATGTGCAAATATATTTAATAGGGATGTACATGTTGTCTGGGGGGGAGGGCAAGGAGGGAAAAACTTATGGAAGTGAATGTTGAGAACTAAAAATAAATCAATTAACTTAAAAAATAAAATAAAATGAGCTAGAGAAGGAAATAGAAAAAAAAAACAGAATATGAGAGTTTAGGACTAAGCTGGACCTTCCTTAATCCATCACCACCCCAAGCTTGATCACAGATCTTATCACAGAATGTAGAACTTCAGGTGTCTTTAGAGATGACCTAGTCTAACCTTTCCATTTTTCAAATGAAAAAACTGAGGTCCAAAGAGAGGAAGTGACTAACCAAAGGTCACACAAGTAGACTTCAGATCACAAGAGGTCACCAAAAGAGAGAATGTAAAGAGAAGGGAGCAACTCTGCTTCATAGCTGGTAAAGTGATTAGGGAACTGGGCTTGGAATCATTAAGAACTGAGTTCAAATCTAGCCCCCAGCAGTTACTAGCTGTGTAGCACCAGAACAAGTCACTTAACCATCCACCATCTGCCATTTTCCTCAACAGAAATATAGAGGTAGTAATAAAACCAAACCCACAGGATTGCTGTAAGGATAAAATGAGGTAACATTTGTAAAGCAATTAATAAACACTTATTCTCTTCAGTCTTGAGTGCGGTGGCATTAGCTTCCATAGGAAAGCTGTAAGGTTCAAGATTTCGACATAAGGTTGGAAAAAACTTTTGAGGTCCAGTCCCATCCCTGTATTTAATAGATGAAGGTGCCAAGGCTGAGAGAGGTGAAAGTGATTTTGCCCAAGAATATGCAGCTAGTAAGAGCCAGGATGCCAGTCTGGGCCAATTCAATTCAAATTTTCTGACTACAAATCTAATATCACATCGTTGTCCCTGTTCCATTTTCAAGTTGTGGTGAATATAGTAGTAGATGAATAGATCCGGGGTGTCATTTCATTTTGCACAGTGCCTTGGTCTGTTCTTGACTTTTCGTTTCTTCAACTAAGCATCTTCCTATTCCAACAAAGAAAGTCATCATGATGCCTGGCTAACTCCTCTGGAGTTTGTGCACGGTCCTTCTAATTCCCACTCCTTGAGGAAACCTACAATGGCAGGATTTGCATTTTCTGTCTGACTCATTCTTGTGTGAGTACTTGGAAACCAACCTCTCAGGCTAAAGATACGTTTCTTTTTTTCAGAGGGCTCTCAACAGATCTTTTTCTTATCTTAGACATCCCTAACCCAGATCAGTTTATCACTTATTTTATAAGTACATGAGAAATAAGCTAGATGGCACAGTGGATAGGGCACTGGATTTCGAATCAGGAAGATTCCTCTTCATGACTTCAAATTCAACCTCAGACACTGAATTTGAAACATATCTTTACCCTGTTTGCCTCGGTTTCCTCATCTGTAAAATGAGCTGAAGAAGGAAAAGGGAAACCAGTATCTTTGCCAAGAAAATCTCAAAATGTGGTCAAGAAAAGTAGAACACAACTGAAACGACAGAACAATAAAGTAAAGAAATGCCAGTGTCTATTAGGTACCTTACAGAAATCATAGAATTTTCAAGCTGGAAATACCTCCGGGATCATGAAGCCTTTATTTTATGAATGGAGACACAAGGTCACAGAAATGACTTGCTCAAGGTCACACACACACAGAGAAACTTAGTGGAGACTCAAGCCCATGAGAGGCAGCAATAGTCTATAGTGGAAGGAGATCTACATCGTTGAATACCTTTGTGACCTTGGCCAAGGGGCTTTGCTTGATTGCATCTCAGATACCTCATTCGTAAAGTGAGAAGGGTGTACTAGTTCTAAATCTATGATCATATATGATTGCTTATCTTTTCATCTCCAGATCTCTTTCTAAATCAGTTGTTTCCTTATTCCTCAGCTATGGATTCAGATCCTCTTTGATTCTTAGTGTAGTTCTATCTCTCCATATAATTCAATCAATTGATGAGCATTTATTAAGCACCTACTGTGTCAGGCACCATACACAGTAGGTACTTAATTACCTAATAAATGCAAAGACAAAAGTAAAATGGTCCCTGTCCTCAAGGAACTTACCTTCTTTTGGGAGAGAAAACATGTACAGACATAGGTGTATTCAAAATAAGAACAAAATAGATACTAAGCGATTTGGGAAGAGAGAAAAAGACCAGCTGGTGGGATTTGGAAAGGCTTTATGAAGAAGGTAATCCCTAAGTTGATCCTTGAGGGAAACTAGTTATTTTAAGAAGTCTAAGCTTTCTAATTGCTTGCCTAGGTGTCAAACTCCACTCACCCTGCTGGTGTTCTATGTCTCTCCCAGACTTCTTAATTCAATTATGACCCTTTATTCCCTGGATTTTTTGTTCCTTTCTCACCAGCCCTTTGGCCTGTGTGCCTAACCCTTTGGTCTTCTAGCCTGGGCTGCCAATCCATTACTCCCTCAAATTAATCCCTGATCTCCCAGCCCCTACTGTGGCTGCCTGTTCTTCCTGGGTTTTCCTCACCATTGGACCCCTTAAATTATGTAAGCACCTTGCTCCTCTTTCCCTCTAGCCACTTCTTCCAAATGGAAAGACTACTGACCTTGGCTCATTCCAGTCCATTTTCTCCTGTTGTTGCTCATGTTCCAGAATGACAGCCACATTGCATTAGGCCAGGAACCTCCCAAAACCAGCATTATGTCTCTGATAGCGCCAAGGGATATTGTATGAGAGGGTACAATTGCCTTCTTCGCTGTTAGATGAAATGGTTAGGGGAGCATACCACTCTAAATCTCGAGTTTCCCTTTGGGCATATGAAGAATGTGCTTCCTCTAATTGATTATCCAGACCTTCCCTAGCCCACAGGTTAGTTTTCTCTGCAGTTTAAATATAAGTATTTAGTGTTTCTGGAACTTTGCCTATAGGTTATAAAAAATATACTAAACATTGTGACCAGCTTATTTTTTAACCTTACCTTTAGAGGGACATGAATCCCTTACAAATTGCACATGTGGTTTGCAATTTCAAGATTCTTCCAGGATGGACCCACAAAAATATACTATTTTTAGCTACCACAGCTTGAAACAGCTTAAGTTGAACATAAGACTGAATCTGAAAAATGTCAAATTGTTCAGAAACAGTACATCCATCCATCCATTAATCTAACATTAATTAAACATTCAGTTCAGACCCATTAATTGGTACAGGGGAAAGAGCTACAGAAGCAGAGAACCTGGGTGCAAATCTTGTTTCATATACATTGACTCCCTGTGAAGAGTCATCCTGATGAGTATCTGGCCACTGGACCCAGATGATTCTGGGGGAGAAAGTGAGGCTGGTGACCTTGCACAGCCCTCCCGTACTCAGATTGAAGTCAACTGCAAGTCACTTCATCATTTCCCTTATGTCATGGTCCTCTTCAAAAACGAAGGACAAACACAACAACCACCTTGATCAATACATTCAGATCTCAGTTCTCTTATCTGTAAAATGAGACAGTTGCACTGGATGGCCCTGAGGTCCTGTGATCCTGTGAGGCTCTGTGACCTTACAAGCATTGGCTTCTCACCTAGACTACTCTAACAAATTCCTTTCTGGTGATTCAGTTTCCTCATCTGTGGAATGGGGACATTAGACTCAATGGTCCCAAGAGCCTTTTCAGCTTTAACTCTAAGTCTAAGGTTTCTACTTCCCTCAAGGAAGCTGCCCTTGCCAGGCTTACAGACCTGCAGACCTTTCAGACTTGCCATTCAGGCATTATTCATCCCATTTTCCAGATGAGGAAAGTAAAGTTTAGAATCAATTTAAGTGATTTGCCTTGCATCCTATTCACATTCTCGTCATTCTGTTTGGGAAGTAGGATTTTAACATATGACTTTCTGGTTACAACTATGCTATGCTTTCTTGTTTGGTTTTTTCAGTCGCATATGACTCTTCATGATCCCATTTGGGGTTTTCTTGGCAAAGATACTGGAGTGATTTGCCATTCCTTCTCCAGTTCATTTTACACATGAGGAAACTGAGGCAAACAGCATTGAGTGACTTGCCCAGGGTCACTCAGCTAGTAAGGGTGTATTTGAATTCATGAAGATGAGCCTTCCTGATTCCAAGCCCAGGGCACTATTCCCAGCACCACCTTGCCACTCCCATGCTGTGCTGCTTCTCATCAAAAGACAATCTGCAAGGAATAACTCCAACAGCTTCTCCAGGATCCCAAGCCTCAAAGGACTGGGAAACTCCGCTCCATGTCTGGCACAGACCCATAGATAGAACCTCATGGTGTCCATGAAGCCACATTTGCTATAATTTTGTACATATCTAATAATTACTCACATTTTTATAGATCGTTAAAGTTTACCAAATTCTCTACTCACAACAATAACTCCATGAGGTGGAAATAAACGTGTTGTACTCCTTCAAATGTTCTGGGACCTTTTCCCATGCAGGTCCTGCCTCTGCCAATGTAGATCATATACCTCTCCATGCCTTGGTAGGCAGATTTTAGGAGCTGTTGTACATCCCCTCCATCACCATCACCCTCTCTTAAAAAAAAATAAAAAGCATCATTTGGCAGTCAGCTCCTCCATAAAGAATTCCTCCAAACTTTGCTACGTTAATCCTCAAACAGACACAGAAGCCATCCCAGGTCCATACTTTTAGCCCGTCCAGTATCACCCCATCTCCATTCAGTTGCCATATCTCGCCAATTCTACCCCCACAGCTTCTCTACCATCCCCATGGCCAGTATCCTAATTCAGACCTTCATCACCCCTTGATCACATTACTGGAACAGTCTCCCACTGAGTTTCTCTGTCTCAAGTCTCCCCCCTCTCCATTTCTGCTCTTCACACAGATGGGAAAGCATTTAAAGTACAAGCCTAAGTATATCACCCTTCTTCTTGATAAATTCCAGCGACTCCCTATTATTGTAAGGATCAAATATGAAGTGAGTGACCTTGGATAAGTCACTGTACTTCCATAAGCCTCATGCAGAAAATCAAAGAGCTGGAACTAAAGTCCCTTTGTCCTCTAAATCCTGTGGTCCTGAGTTCAGCTCTTTCTTTAATATGACCCAGAGAGGCAGAGGAAGGTTGGGTTTTAGAGAGTAAAAGGTGCTTGGCAGTTTCTTTGACTGAATAAAGCCTATGACTTAGTTATAGAATAATAGGAAAGAGATAAGCTCTTAGTTTGTCTTCCCAGTAACTGTCACAATGGCAGCTGCTCTGGGTTTTCCTGTTTCTGGCTCTCCTCAGAGCCCTGGAGGCTCTGCTGCTATAAATCAGATGGCTGGTTTTTAATGTCTAATTCAGCTACTCCAGGGGGAAGATTAAAAATTCATTTTTATCAAAATAGAACTAAAATCAAATCAACAAACATTTGACTAAGCACCTACATGTAGAGTGGAAAGGTAATATGATACAGCCGTGGAGAGAAAGTTGGGCTTGGAGTCAGGAAGGTCTGGGCTCACGTCCAGCCTTTGATTGGCTGGGTGACCCTGAACATCTCTCTGAGACTGCATAGTGATTGCTGGCCTCCATTGGTAGAGCAAATTTTAACACTAACAAAATCACATGTATGCACCCAAAAGAAAGTGTCAAATACTAGAAACACTGCATAAAAACTTAAATAAGACATCAAAGAATGGCTGTCTCCAACAGATGGCTTTAAGAGCCAATGGATGTGACTGCTGAAGTGCCATCAGAAATATGTGAAAAATTATAAAGAAGAAAGGAAGAGATGCTACAGTAGCAAAAAAGGCAAATGTTCTAGTTCTCAAGAGAGGGAAAAGAAAAAAATTCTAAAATCTACAACTGGACTTCAATTTCCAACAAAATTCTAGAGCTAATAAACTATTTATTTAATAATAATTAAAGGGCTGAGTTATGAACCCTCAGAAAGGAGAGGAGTGATTATATTGTTCAAGAACAAATCATACCAGACAAACTGTATTTTCTATTGTAGTGTAGCGATACTGGTCGGTAATGTGAATGCCATAGATATCCAGGATTTCCACATTTGACAGCCATTATACTTGCTTTTGTGACATATAAGAGGTTAGAGAGACATAGTTTCTGGGTAATCATTTTATTAATAATGCTAGCATATTAGTAATAAAAAAATGACTTAGCTGTCTCTCATAGATCAAACAACAATTACGGAACCCACTCAACAGTTATATACCCCTGAAAGAGTGGGTATTCCTGAGGGTAAAAATCAACTCTGGTTGGTTAGCAAGTAGAGAGGTGGTGAATATTATAATGAGAAGGCTATTCTATTCTAATGAGGGGTTGGGGAATGTGACTTTGATCAAATCATCCCCAGCTTTGGGCAATTTAATCAAAGAATTTATCCCCATCCAAACCTGAGTAGAACACAATGAGCTTCCCTACCTGTAAAGGGTCTGAACGAGACAGAGGAGGAAGTCAATCCAATCTCATTATTAGCAATGTCCTTAAGAAGATGGCTTGACCCAGTATAGAATTAGTTTTCAGAGAGGAATATATTCCCAACATTAACAATTAGTTGTTTAATAATTATTTCTCTCACTTTGAAGCTAAGATACAGAAAAAGTCGTTAGAGGTTAGTATAGTTAGGGGGATTCAGGATTAGTGTAAGTATTAGACTGTGTTTATAAAACAGACATTAGGAAAAAATTGTCAGATTGGAAAGAGATCAATGATGAAGAGACTTAGGAATCTGTCTTTGGCCCTTTACAGGGCCAATGATTGATAAATGCATAAATGACCTTATCAAGTTTGCAAATGACTCAAAGCCGAGGGATAAGAAAATGATACAAAATTATATAGGCCTTTAGGTAACCTGCAATCTCAATATGAGTCAATAAGGGATAAAGGATAGGAGACAGAAAATAGGGATTGGACTCATGATTTCATTGGTTCAGGGAACTTCCAGGTGAGGAAGTTCCTCTATCAGGTCAGTGCCTCCTCTACAACCTCTGTTCTTCGGGAATTCTATTCTAGAGAACTGAGAGGTTTAATTAACTTTGCAGGAGTCACACATTAAATGTTTGAAACAAGATTTGAACTTGGGTTTTCCTGACACCACAATCAGCATTCTATTCACTGAGCCCCCTAGCTATGGATTACCCAGCATGAGTAGCATCATAAAAATAATAGTAATAATACATTCCCCTGATAGACTTAGGGCACACTTTACCACAACTCCATACAGCATTAGTCAGAAAAGTAGGCACACATAGAATGTACTAGTATTGAGGTGCACAAATGGGAAAAACATTTGGCCTAAGCAACTCATACCTAGGGAACTATAAAATCCTGATGTCCTCTCCCTTCTCGTGGTGTCATGCTGCTTCTTCCTATGGGTACAGAATCTCTGCTGGGCAGGTCACTCATCTGGGCTCCCCAAACCTGCTTCTCCCAGTAATTCAATTCCCAAGAGCCAGGACTGGCCTGGCTCTCTTTTTAAATTTATTTTATTTTCAATTCACAGAACAAAACAAACATTTCCATAACATAGTACAATAAAAAAAATGATTGCACATGCAAATCTACCACATACAATTTACTATTCCCTCCAAATATATACAAGTTGTACATTTCTTTTCCCCTCTTTTTTTCCTTCCCCCTCTGTCCCTCCCCAACACACACTAGAGATGGCTACCATCAGATACAAATAGGTGTGTGTATATGTCTCTGTGTGTATGTACATGTATGTACATGTGTGTATACAAATATATGCATATACTTATGTATGCGTATGTGGATATCTATATATACACATATACATATATATGTAAAATTATTCTATACATACTTCTATTTATTATCTTCTTGGACCACAGAGTTCACAGTCCTCAGAGATGTCACCTATCTCAGATCTTTCCATGAGAGTATAGCTTCTGTGACTTTTTAAAGGTCCAAGAAGTTCATAGTAGAGCTTTCATACTTCCCAAGGCTAGCCACCTTCATGTTACATCAAACATGACTAAAAAACTTATTCATGTTAAATAAAGGGGTAAGAGAGGGCAAATACTTTGCACTTCATTTAAAGTCTTAATATCTCATTATCTTTTATCTGCCCTCTACCTTCTATAATTTCATCACTTGGTGGAGAGGAGGCCACCTCCTCCCAGTACACTATAATTTTTTTTCAAAAGAGCTAAATGTCATTTTTAGCCTTTTTGCTGTCATGTCAAAATTACACGAACATTTATCAACAGATTAAACTTTGAGAGTCCTCTGATTGTTACTATGAAATGATGTGTGAAAAGAGAGATGTGTATTTGCCAAAGGTGTTTGTCACTGTTTGGAGGAAAGCCAGCACAAAGTCCAAATTCCCTATAAATGATGAATACTTCCAAATGTCCCTTTATGAGAATGACATTTTGTTGACCACATTAAACCCTAGAAACACATAGCTTTCTAAACAAAATACATAATAATTCAAAAGACTTTTTGTTTTAACTATATACACCATGAAAAATCAAGGGAATGAAGATTGCAGGTTGTCCAGGTTTTGTTATGGGATTGGCTGAGCCACCCATACAGTACAAAATATTATATATATGGCATATGCACAACGACATAGCTTGAATCTGTGCCCAGAATTGAACAGGAAAGTGAAAGCTGACTTGATCATCTTTAGAAAGTTGTACAACACATTTGATGAGCCCAAGCTTCTCCCTAAAATCACGTCAGTCTTTTTTTTAACAATATTCTTCCAGTGATGCTATATGATTATGTCATGAAATGCTACAGTCTACAAATAATTAATTGTAAGGGTTACCTGAAAGGCAATGGTGAATATGAGTTGGCTGCAAGGTTACCAAACCCAAATGACATCATGATTGAACACTAGGGGCTGCTGTGCAGTGTGAGCCTGAGCCCTCTGGCTTTCCCTTCTCCATCAGAAAGGGATGGAATCAAAATCCCCAGAGACTACAGGGCTAGATCAGAGGCAGAACTTTCTTCCCTAAAGCCTCCTAACTTCCCCTTCCTTTCAGGTAAATTAGAGCCTTGTTTGCACTCTGCCACTTGTGCTCTCATTGTCAGAGGCACCACTACTCCAAAGATTCATTACCTGAGTTCAGGTTTTAAGGTTCTGTTGATCATTCATAAAACTAAACTGTAACTTGATAACCCCTCCAAAAGTAATCTATTACCCTGTAATGCCAGAACTTTGGGGACTTGGCAAAGATAATGTGTGAAATACCAAGCTCCTCAAATCCGTTCTTTAGAGGACACCCTGATTTCACATGGGCGCAGAAGATAGAAATAGACTCTTTTATAAAAAGAAAATTAAGCTTTCGAAGTAACGTCAGCACTGATGGACAGAAAAAGAGGACTTCGTTTTTTTTTGTTTAATTTTTCCTGGCTCTACTCTAAGGACAAAAGGAAGAGAAAGAGGAATAGAAAAGAAGCTTCCCTTTAGCCCTTGTGCTTCACAGCCTCAGTCCCCTTTCTGCTCTGTTAAACTAGTCCCTATTTTCCCATTTTCCTACCAAACCACTGGCTCCTAATCCAAGCATCAATTCTACCTACCCTCTCTATGCTGACAGATCTTATCCTCTCTTGTCTGAAACCCTTCTACCTCAAATCCGTGGTCTCGAATTCCCTTCCTCCACGAAGCTTTCTCACTAATCCCTAGAAACGTAAGGGAGAGGCAAATCATCCTCGTCCTCATCACGATCATGCTAGCTAACATTTGAGGATTGCAAATCTTTTCAACAATATCACAGAGATGATTAGAAAAGAAGATGGGTCAATCATAGAGTAAAAGGTAAGTAAACTTTGGGACATTCCTTAAATTGTATCCTATAGGGGCGGCTAGGTGGCGCAGTGAATAGAGCACCGGCCCTGGAGTCAGGAGTACCTGAGTCCAAATCTGACCTCAGACACTTAACACAAAAACTAGCCGTGTGACCTTGGGCAAGTCACTTAACCCCAACTGCCCTCCAAAAAAAAAAAGCAAAAAAAAATTGTATCCTATATGGTCAATTAGGTGACACAGTGTTATAGAGCAGCAAGCCTGGAGTCAAGGAGACCCGAGTTCAAATCCAGTCTCAGACACTTACTGGCTATGTGACCCTGAGCAAGTCACTTAAGCCTGTTTGCCTTGGCTGCCTCATCTGTAAAATGAACTAGAAAAGGAAATTGCAAACCACTCAAGCATCTTTCCCAAGAAAACCCCTAAATGGGATCATGAAGAGTCAAACACAACTGAACAACGACATGAATAATCATTTATTCTACCTCTGGATAGAAACAGCCTGGATTTTATTAGGGTGGCAGGATATATTGTAAGTATTCAAATGTTAACTACCACCTACTGGCAGGAAAAAAAAAAGCCCTTGGTGGTACTCAACTGCATTTTTCCTAGTCAAATATCAGAAATGAAGACTGGATTTCAGCACCAGCTTTGAGTTATCAGCAGTCTTTTTATAAGAGTTTCAAACGCCCATGTGTCAGTACTTCATTGCATGCCTGAGATGACCTTCTCTCTACTCTATGTCATGCATCATTTTGCTCAGTCCTCTCTGCTACTTGATCTATTAATTCTCTGCCACACAGCAATTCAGATTAAACAGCCCCATCTGGATCTGAATATGCTCCATGTCTCTCAGGGGACGTTGCAGGAATCAGGCAGGACAGAGGAGATGACACTAGCTGTTTTTCTCAGCTATGCTAGAAGAAACCACTTTTCAAAGGTGTGTGGCCAAGCACTTCCTGGTTTAACAATTATCTTTGGTAGGAGCACATGGGAGAAAGATTCTCACAATAAAAGAACAGCCTTTTAAACACTGACCGAGGTATTATTGTTGCTTTTCCTTCACTAGGGCTCAACTACTCCGAGTGACTGTCAGTAAATGGTGGTTACTCAGGCATGGCAGGGTCTAGAGAGGGTAAATGTGAGATCTGAAACCAAGCAGAGGAGGAGGATTTGAAAGGCACTACTATGATGGGAGGGGGATATACAAGGAACTCCCACTCACCCCACAGGGTGGGGGAAAGGTGTAGTCTGGCTAATTGAATATTCTGGTTAGCTGAGAACAACCATATTTATTTACAATCTATCCCTATGCTTTGCATATGGGGAGTTTTCTACTTTTATGCTACACATATTTATTTACAAGCCAATTTTCAAGGAACACAGGATAAACAAAACAAAATCCTAAAATGTAGTAAAACTTTAGTCTTTCTTGGATAGTTCAAAAGGTCCCATGGGATCCAATAGGGTCTTGGGAATGTGAGTATGACCATCAGGTCTCATAGTATAGCACTGTTGATATAGAGGGTATATGAGACTGGGCAAAATCTGTACTAAACTTGTTTCCAACCTATCTTTCTAGCCTTATCTCATGCTATTGCCTTTGTTTGCATTATTCTAGAATCAAGGAATCTCAAAACTGGAAAAAATCTCAAAGGTCATTTTTTCAACAAAAACCTGAACAAAATTCCATTCTAGAAC
>CM053596.1:107723380-107738807 GCA_028646575.1 Pseudocheirus occidentalis
ATTTGGGATCAGACAAAAGAGCACATACAACATGCTCCAAAGAAATTATGTCCTCAGTAATATTTATGGAGTGTGAGAGGGAGAAGGAGGCAAAAGTGTTGGACAGCTGCTTAGTTACATTTATTTTTAAGTAAAAATAACAAGCACAAATTCTAGATAGTACAAATCCCCTCCCAAAAAAACTCAGAATTTTACTTAATACATTTATTATTTGTTACAGTTACCTATGGATATATCTTATACCTCCTCCCCCACCAGTCTGGACACTTCGTGATGATGAGATTTACACCCTGTGTGACCTTGGACAAGTCACTTAACCTCCCCAGGCCTCAGTTTCCTTTTTTGTTGTGTGTGATTTGTCCTTTGTTCTCAAATAGGGCCACAACATCAGTAAGATGACTTGTGACTTGTAAGTGAATTGAATTTAAGTGAGGAAGGATTGTTCAAAGTCACCAGCCTCAGCTTTCTCCTCTGGAACCATCCGGGTCTAGTGGACAGATATAGATCAGGATGACTGGAGACAGCCCAGTTCCTCTTTTGTAAAGTGAGGGGATTGGACTAGATAACCCTGAGGTCCCATCTAGCTCCAGATTTTTTCCCTTGTGTTTGGCACTGTTCTCTGCACACTGTTGGCATTTAATAAACTTTCATTGAACCAAACTGAACAGACTACATAAATATAGAATGTGCTGGGGACATCTTTCATGGGAATGCACCATTGTGAAATCGACCTAGTTCCAGCCACTACTCAGCACTATTTTAAAACTTCCCATCCCTAACAGGGGTTTATTAAGCATGAACATGTGTCAGATGGTCAGTCATTCCTTCTGTTGCCTTAACCACCTCTTCATGCTTGGCCCTTCACCTCGGGCATTCCTTAGTGGTTTTAGCTCTTTCAGCACCATCATTTCTCTCCCAGACCTATTTATTTTACAACTAACCATGTTCAAGTATGTGGGTTGCAGAGCTGATCTGACTAAATAACAGACTGACATTTCTCCCAAACTTCCCTCATGGCAGGATATGGTTTGCCCTCAGTTCCCTCAGCTGTTTACAGTAATTTGTTATTCATCTGCCTCAGAAGAATCAAAAGCCTTTCTATTTGCAATTTATCCATTCCAGAGCAGTGGGATTCCTGGGTATCTGCTACAACTGGTGAAGCTATAATTGTGGGGTCATTCGGACCTAAAATCTCCAGCCACATTAAGTTTAAATGACATTGGTGACCCACAGGGAGTCCACTGGGACTCTTGTTAACTCCTTCCAAAATTCTGCCTGATTCTGTCTAGGGTGTCTTTGTCTAAAGGTACAAATTCCCAAATATTAATGATTTTCTTCAGATGTGTGTTCTACAAGTAGTAAAAGCTAAGCACTAGCTTGCTGAGATCGCCGTGAGCACCAAAGGGGCAGAAAAGAAAATATGTTTACTACCTCTTCTCAGGGCAATTGAATTTCCTACATGGGCCCTGTAGGGTTTCCAAAAGTGTGTTGGCTAAGCTGAGCACTTTGCCAGAGTCAGAAGTGAACCAAGACATCCAAGGACCAAAGAACTCTCTCTAATCAGAGAAGATGACCCAAGATTTGTCATTTTGAACTCCATGCTAGATAAAGGGAGAACAAATCTCTTCCTCAGTCGTGTGAGACTCATTTGAGAGCCATGAGACAAAATTTCAGAAAGATGACACTCTAACCTGAATGAAATTAATGAAAAACACACTCTGAAATCTGGAGGGGATGCCAACAGGGAGAAGAGAGGAAAGAGAAAGTAGATGCCATAGCTGGTCATAGTGGCAGGAGCTAAAGAAAGGGTAATTAGGAAACCAGGTGAGGCAATCTCTGAAACCAAGTAGCTAAGAAGATTCACCAAACAGAAAGGAGCTTGGTCCATTGAGTCAGGGGTAGAGGTCAGTGAAAGTATAGATATTTGTAAAAGAGAAAACTCTGCTTTGAGGTCAAGAACAAGGTCCCCAAAACCCATTCTGAGAAGAGGTCAGAACTATAAAAAGTCGACTTGTTTCAGTAAGGTCTAAACCACAAAATAAGATCCTATCAATTCCAGAAAAGTTTGACTGATGCTAGTGAAGTTTCCCCAAGGGCATTCACCCCTGTTCCTTCTAAGGCTTACATTGTCTTTCTTTCCTCTTTTAAAATTCAATTCAGTGGTGAAATAAACTTCCTTGCTCTTGGTGGGGAGATGCAGAATGTTGTACATGCTGTTAGCCTCTATTCCTTCCTCTCCTTTGTTTTGCCTATGGGTTAGTTTTGCTCAATTATTTTACCTCATAAATAGGTAGAAATGCAGAGAGGAGGACAATACTGGGAAATCATTGTGCTATAAAATAAAAAGGACTTTAATAAAATAAAAGAATTGAATTAAAAATTAAGAAAGTTCATCCAATGCTTAGTCTTCAGTTATACCTATATATCTATATATCTACATATAACTTCTATATATAACTATATATATATATATATAACTTCTACATACATATATATAAAACTATATAACTTCAGTTATATCACAATCTGAAAAATTCAAAGTTCAATTTATCACCCAGCTTGTTTAGACTACATGATATCAAAAGAGCCTACGCAATGCTGAAGGGAAAAACATCTGGTTGAATGAAAAATCTCAGTCCTACTGGTTCCTTGGCACCAATGAATCCAAATCTCCGTCTCCTGAGACTGAGCCTATTCTCTTGCCACAGGGGAGTTTCCAGTTTCTCAGGAGGAAGTGTTTATACCTGGCTGCTCTTTTCCTCTTGCAGTGGTAGCTGACCAGACTTTTCTTGAACCTCTTGAAAAAAGAACTCTTAGGCTATTGAGAGCTTTTTGCTCTTTGAAGAGGTTAGTTCTTTCTGAAGAGTTTGAAATGTTTCAATGAGATGTCCTCCAGGCCAGACTCGTAGGGGACTCCCTGCCCTACTCCCTCTCTGAGCCTTAACTCTGCCAGGGCTCACAGGATTTCTCAAATGGAAAAGAAGGAGCCAGGGACATAGGGGACATTTGGCAGATCCCAAAAATTCTGCCAATCAGAAAACTGTCTAGCATGAAGGATTTAGCCTCTTAAGTCCATCTCCTCTACAATTATCTATGTACTCATAGAGCTGGTTTTTGGCTTTTCTTCTGCATAGCTTCACAGTTGCAAGAACCAGTTGGGCCTGGTAAACATAGTTTACTGAGAAATTTTCTTTTTCATGTCGACAAAACCATGGGAAATAGCTTTCACTTGGCCTACCCTTAGAAAACAAGAGAGCTGAAACAATTCATTTGATAATTCAGCCCCTCCCAACATACACTGGGTTCAATTATCTGGCTGTTTAGGAGCACTCATTCTAAAATTATTCAAATTTAACTGCATTCTTCACCTCATTTTGGGTCATAGGATATCAAAACCTCCAGAGGAAAACTGACACATCTATCAGTCATTCAGAAACTTTGTCTTAGCTAATACCTAGACAAACAGGACTATCCAGTAACTTACTGTTTCACTTTTCATCCCATTTTTGGCCTCACAGAAGCACAAACCTTGAAGAGGTAGGCAATGTTCCATCCAAGCTTTCAGATTAAAAGAAAATCTATAGAGTTCTATTTGTCTGTCCTACTAGTAATGGTGGCACTGGGGGACGAGGGGAGTTAAATGTCCACTAGATTTCTCTCTGTATCTTGGCCTGAAGACAGTGGCAGTGGATTGAAGGGTATGTGGTAAAATATCATGTATAGCCTTTGTACATTGTACAGACAATATATTATACAATGCAACTGGTATGAGAAGAACACCTCTAGACCAGATTTCTTAATGAAAGGTTTTTTTCAAGGATTTGTCTTCTCACACTATATCGGTTCAAATCCTACCTCAGTAACAGTGTGACTGAAAGATACTTTACTTCTCTATACCTCAGTTTCTTCTGTAAGATGAGGAGGTTGGATTTAATGGCCTTTAAGATTGCTTCCAGTTCTAAATCTATGGCTCTATAATCTGAAATAGATACCATACATTATTATTATTATTATTATTGTAGATTATAAATAGATAATATGTTATGTGTATCATGTGTTATAATTATGTATATATATATATACTACATATTATTAATAGATAATATATATGTAAAGTAAATCTAGTACAAGGTCATTTTGAGAGGTGGAACCTCTAGCCATTGAGGGTGTTGGTTGTTGTACTTCATTCTTGAGTCAAATTAAGTTGTGTCCAGCTGTGACTGATGAGACCAGTATGAACACACTATGTTCTGCCACACATCAGGTACAAATGGTCCATGTGAATTTTGGGGGTGGATTCTCTAAATTTGCATATCTCACATTTCTTTTGAGTTACTTCAATTCTGCTTTGCTTATAGAGCACAGAGCCTTCTCTGATGAGGACATGTCCTGCTGGGCAGTCCTGTGTCAATGTCTCCTGTCACACAATACCGAAGTTCTTAAGAGAGACCTTGAGAGTGGCCTGAATCACTTCTTCTGACCACCATGTGAACTCTTGCCCTATATGAGTTCTCCATAAAAATAGCCTTTTTGGCAAGTGTACATTTTGCATTCCAACAATGTGGCCAGTTCATCAGAGCTACAGTCTCTGGAATAGAGGTTGAATGCTTGGCAGTTTAGTTCAAGAAAGGACTTTAGTGTCTGGTGTCTTATCCTACCAGGTGATCCTCAGAATCTTCCTAAGACAATTCAAATGGAAGCAATTCAGTTTCCAGGCATGGCACTGGTATACTGTCCAGTTTTCATAGACATACACCAATGAAATCAGCACAACAGGGGGCGGCTAGGTGTTACAGTGCGTAGAGCACCGGCCCTGCAGTCAGGAGGACCTGAGTTCAAATCCGGCCTCAGACACTTAACACAAAAACCAGCTGTGTGACTTTGGGCAAGTCACTTAACCCCAGTTGGCCTCCAAAAAAAAAAAGAAAAAGAAAAGAAATCAGCACAACAGCTGTGTAGACTTTCACTATGGTAGTCAGTCTAATACCTTTTCTCTCCCACACTTTCCTTCAGAGCCTCCCAAATACTAAGCAATGTGTACAGGAGGAAGGGTGAAGATCAGAAAAAACCTACTCTAAGAGGTAGCCCTTGTGCTTTGAATGAGGCTGGAGATTCTGAGAAGCAGAGGCAAGGGAAAGAATCCATAAATGGGGGACAGCCTGCATAAAATCACAAAAATATGAGAAGAATTGACATGGGTGAGGGAGAGCAAGAAGGCGAGTCTGGTAGCATGCAAAGGGGAGCAACAGCTAATCTGTCTGGAATTTGTCCATTTTGTGAAAGGCATTAAATGACAAACAGAAGAGTTTGGACTTCATCCTAAAGGCAACAGGAAGTCACAGGATCCCCATGTTACAAATGAAGAAACTGGTTCAGAGATTGAGTGACTTGCCTAAGATCCCACAACTAGTCAGTAGTGGAGCCAGGACTAAAGTCCAGGTGCTTCTATTTTCACATTTAATGCCCTCTTTGCTACCCCAAAACAAAGCCAACATTTTAAAAAGTGAAAAAAGGGACATAAATCTGTAAATAATGATATAGATTTGGCAGAATTAAGATGGATCTCTTGTATATTATTTTAATAACAAGTATTGGCCATCACTTTTAGAGTGGGAACATAAACAGTACTGGAAGGTAGGCACCAAAAAGTAACTAAAAAAAATGTATCTATCTATCTATCTATCTATCTATCTATCTATCTATCTATCTATCTATCTATTATCCATCTATCTCCACCATTATTTATACATATTATATTAACAAATACTAAAATCTCTATGTTATAATACATATTATGTCTGTCATATATTAAATATACATATAAGGTAGACATATATATTTATTTGCATATGTGTATATAAACACACATACACATAGATATAGATCTATTCCACCATATAGATGAAGGGGTTTTCATCTGCTCCATTTTATATACTCTTTATGGCCCAGCATAAAAAAAAAAAGTATTGTTATATTCAAAATGCCACATACTGTTACTAAGAGTCATGGGAGTTGAACTCTTAAAAAAGGAACTTCTTTCCCTCTGTTAATCTGTATGAGAAGCTGAGGAAAATGCCAGCCTCCTTTTTGGATCCTTATTTTTCTCAATCTTTGCCTTCCTTGATATTCCAGAAAGAGACTGGGGAAGGAATTTTTCCACTATTCGCAGCAGCAATGGTAGCTTGCAGTCAAGGCAGACAGCCAATGAAAGACACATGCTTACCTAGAGAAACCAGAGACAGGAATCCCCAGACTTTTCAGTTCTGCATGTTTTCTTCTGACTTTGTTTCCTTTTCTGAGCATAGATCAAAGACTAGATCATAACAATGAATGCTTCCAGTCGTGAGATACCTCCCCTGGAAATTCTGAGATTAAGAATTCCTGAGTTCCAAATTTGAGCACCAGCTACCCTGTGGAAGGACTATTTCCTCAACAGCAAGCTCCTCACAAGAGGGTTTTACAGTCAGCATCATCTTGTGGCTGGAAGAATAAATCCATGTAATTAAGGATCAGGAAAGCAGCTCCTTGACTACCCTCCATGACAACTATTGTGAATTACTTGTACAGTACCATCTGAGGTGAATAGGAAATGTCTTCACAAGTCCCAGAAATGCCTTTTGAGGGGACTAATGGGTGCAAAGGACTATTTGTATATTTTGTGTTACTGTGTTTATTCACGTGCACTTTGTAAGCCCTTTGAGTCTTATGCAATTTCTGTGTATGAAAAGGGACACTATTACCCATGCTAAACAATAAGCATGTTTTAGAGACTTCCCCAGAATTTTCTTTCAGGGTAGTGAACCAGAGAGAGAAACCAGTGTTGCCCAAGGTCCAGAGAACTCCCCTCCTGACACAGGGAACTCTGGGCTCACATGGTTCAATCCTGGTATCTTTTCTCTCTGGTTCATTAACGCCTCCCTCTAGATTAAAAAAATCTGAAACTACGTATTGTTCATATTTAAGGTTTTACCTAAATAAAGATAAATCTAACTTTTTTAAAAGAAATTTTCCTGGAGAAATATAGGTAGGGGTAGAACTACAGGACTGAATCTTCATCTCTATGGAGAATATCTCCTTTTCCTTAATATTAAATTCTATGCTTTCATCCTTATCTACATCAAGTTTATCACTCCTCAAACCCTCTCCTTCTCTGCCCCCTCCTTCTATTGTACCCTTTAGAGCTCCAACTTGAACATAAACAAGCTTTTCATTCCCTATCTATCTTCTTGTATTCATGGAAACTTATTCTCCAGAATATATATAACTATATATATATATGTATAATGTTGTATATTCATATGTGTCTATACATACATATGCATGCATACATGTGTGTTTGTGTATGTATGTGTGTGTGCATGTATATACATAAAAACTGTGCTTCAGAGTAGATTCCAACTTGGACCAGTCCAGTAGTTCAGACTCAGAACTGAAACAAAGTGTTAAGGCACTCATAGACAGTATGACACTTAGCAAAAGAAGTTAACTCAGCAATATCATGGGTATTCAACCAGGATGTAAAGTTGGTTCAGTTAGATACCTCCCTTCCCACCTACTCCCACCATTCTCTATAGGGTCATATTAGTCAGAAGGGTATATTGACTCGCAGCAGTGGAAAGTCCATTAAGCCTGAGGATCCCTGCCTACTGATGTGGTGAATATGCCCTAAGTGACTAGGAAGTTATGTCCATAGTTGAAATCTTAGTCCCTCTGGACCAAGTCTTGAAGACAATTTCATAGCCTTTAGAAATAAGCTTAGGGTATGGTGTTGAATTTCCAGCAGCATGGTGGAGCCTGCCGTCATGATTCCCAACCAGGATGTCGATCTCGACATACCCACCCAGGCTGTCCTGTGCTGGTTGCTCTTTTTCTCACATCTCTAAACATACTTGATTAAGAAGAGTGGCCACGCCCATCTGTGTTCCCCACCTTGTTCTTTGTTCCCGACCTTGTTCTTTGTTCTTCACTGAAACTTTTAGATCTTCACTGAAACTTTTAGACTAGTGGTTCTCAACCTTCCTAATGCCACGACCCTTTAATACAGTTCCTCATGTAGTGACCCCCCCCAACCATAAAATTATTTTCGTTGCTACTTCATAACTGTAATTTTGCTACTGTTATGAATTGTAATGTAAATATCTGATATGCAGGATGTGTTTTCATTATTACAAATTGAACATAACCCACAGGTTGAGAACCACTGTTTTAGACCTTTCCTTACATCTCCTCCCCAAGGTTTACTCCATCCTTTTAGATCACCTGATAGGATTCTTATTGCTGTGATGGTTTTGGCCTCCAGGTAAGGTTATCTTCTTCCTTCCTCAAAGAGTTCAGTGTTGTTGTTCAGTCATTTCAGTCGTGTCTGGTTCTCTATGACCCTATTTGGGGTTTTCTTGGCAAAGATACTGGAATGATTTGCCATTTCCTTCTCTAGTTCTTTTTACGGATGAAGAAACTGAAACAAACAGGGTTAAGTGACTTGCCCAAGGTCACACAGCTAGCAAGTATCTGAGGCCAAATTTGAACTCAGAAAGAGGAGTCTTTCTAAATGCAGTCCTGAAGTTCAATCTGTCTTGAAGTATTTCTTTCCAGCCTAACCACAATACAAATGATAATGTCTCCTCCTAGGCCTGGTCTCCTAGTTTATCAGCCTCTTCTGATCCTATGACATATAACTTGCCTGTATTTATCAGCTGCGTAGAGGATTTTAGTCATATCTTAGCTCTCCCCAATCAACCTCAACTAGACCATTTCCTGATTTTGAACTCTAGATTCCATCTCTTTCCTTCCATATTTTTTTTTGTCTTTTCTTCAAGGGTCTGCTTAGGTTGCAAGTCTACCATGAAAGCTTCCATGATCCTCTTGTTAGCACTCTCTCCCCTTATATTTTTATAAAAAAATAAATTTTACTTATTCACAATTTTACTAATTTTTCCCAGTGGAATACAAACTCATTGAAGGCAGAATTGGTTTTATTTGTATTCCAAAGGTGACACAAGAGGAGAAAAGCCTAGTTCCCTCAAGTTTTGGTGGGTTTCACATAACACATCCATTCCATATCAGACACTGGTTGTGGCTGCTTCTCAGCTTCCAGTTTCCATCATCCACTACAGGAATCCACAGGATCATGGAGGAAGGGGAACAGGGAGTGATCCTGTGGCTCAACTCTGCCTCCCTGGTCGCTCTCCATTACTGAAAATAAGATAGACCATCTAATGCTTTTCCAGATTCTCTCCCTTTAGCTTCCAAAAATGGGCCCAGAGAACCAAGTACATTCCACTTCCACAGTAACACCACCCAGAAGGGGAGCCAGGATCATTGAGGAGAAACCAAGGCTATACCAACATACATTTTGACCTTGAGAAAAGAAACATCTTAGCAAGAAACCTCTCTGCTCCATGACACAGAGAACACTGTTCCAAATGAAATGTTTAGTCCCAGAAGACATTTTGGACATTAGGGCAAGCATTTTAGAGTGCCATGAGGAACAAGTAAGTTAATGTACATAAAACATGTTGAAAATTTTAAAGTGCTACATAAATGCCAGTTATTATTATTGCTTTTCTAATTTCTACTGTTGTTTCTAAATGAGCACTAGTCTTAATTGGGCACTGATGGAATGTGAGGATTAACCAAGTCCACAAAGGATGAGAAATGTCCTAAGACAATAGTGACAGTGGGCAACAGTGAGAACACACATAATTCACAAATTCCAGATGTAAACTTGGATTCTAGCCTTTTTGTAAGCTATGCCTTAAATATACATTCAGATTTTGTACCCAGTCAACTCACCAATGGCCTGCTAGGCCTGAAGCAATTGCTTGGTGTAACGGCAGCCATTGCCAGATTCAAGACTTCTTTGCAAAAACCCCTTGCCCTATGGTAAGAGACCCAATTCACAAGCACCACACCTGTTAAAATGGAAATATTAAGTCTCTTAGAGCATTTTATGCATTTGTCCTCTGGATTATAAGAAGAGAGGGTGAAAGGCAAACTTGAAAACATTTATCTCTCCCTGAGACCTGGCAGGAGATGGAGCAAGTGGCTGGCAGCTTCCCATTACTCTCCAATGGGCTAATGAGGTGCTGCTCAAATTATGGCATTCTTTAGCAAACAATGTCCCAGGGCATTAAACAGACTGCGGGGCTAGGAGTATCTTAGAATGAGCTGATTATGTGATTTTAATGGGAATGCTAACCCTTTCATGTAAAAAGCATTTTAGAACATGGAAAACAGGAAGATATATCCTAATACAAGGTATTGAGAAAAGCTATGAGATGTATGGTGCATTTTTTTTTTAACAAAAGGATTTCTGCCGTCCTGGTTAGTCCAAAATTGGCCTCTGAGGTACGTGATTTGGCAAATTTCCCTATTTCACTCATTTACCTAATAGGTCTAGAGGGATCAACATTTTCCATTGACCTAGAATTCCTCCCATAAAAGGCAGACAGCCTACAGAACTCAACAATGAGTCCTAAGTGACAGCAGTATTGAGATAGAAATCTCTAATAGCAATTATCACCATTTACTTAAGGGGAAAGATTCTCTCCAGTTAATAAACAGGAAGGTTTTGACGTTGCTTGTTTAAAAGCTTCCCGTCCAGGTTCCATGACAATACAACCAGAACTAATTGGTCAGCTGTTGAATTATAGTGGAAAGTTGAGAGCAAAGTCAATAAAAATAATTTCACCTATAAAATGGACATGATAATAGCATCTATATCACACGGTTGTTGTGAGGATTAAATGCAATAATGTTTGTAAAAGTGCTTTTTAGTACTCGGCATACAGTAGGACATTTAGCTCTGAATGTGATCACGAGCAATGGGGGAAAGGGTTTATATGGTGCGCTTGCACATTTATATAGGACCTACTATGTTCCTGGCACCATACTAAGTGCTGTTTACAAATATCTCATTTAATGCTCACAACAACCTTATGAAGTAGGTGCTATTATTATCCCCCATTTTACAATTGAGGAATCTGAGGGATGCAGAGGTTAAGTGACTTGCCCAGTGTCATACAGCGAGTACAAGTCTGAGGTTGGATTTGAACTCATGTGTCCTCGACTCCAGGCCCAGCATTCTAAGCACTGTGCCACCTGATGCGATAGTGTATCATAACAAAGAGAATATTCGAAGTAGAGTCAGGAAGATCTTGGTTCAGAACCTTCCTCTCACAATTACGAGCTATGCAACCTTGAGCAAATTCTTTAACTTCTACAACCCTCAGTTTTCTCATCCAGAAGTGACTGGTGGTGCAGTGGGTGGAGGGCTAGGCCTGTAATCAGGGAGGCCAGAGTTCACATTCTGTTTCAGACATTAGCTGTGTGATCCTGGACACCCTTATCTGCTTTGGTTTTCTCAACTGCAGCATGAGTATAATCATAGCATGTATATTACATGGTTGTTCTGAGGATTAAATAGGATGATATTTGTAAATGGGCTTTTTAATATTCAGCACATAGTAAGTATTTTATAAATGCTTATTCTCCTCCCTTTCTCTGCCTCCGCCCGCAATCTGTAATATGGGACAATAATACTTACAAAACCTCCCATGTAGGGTTGTTATAAGATTTCATGTGAAATAATATGTCAAATGTTTTCCAAACTTTAAAGCACTATGTAAATGTCAGTTTTTATTATTATTATAACAATAATGATATAAAATCATAACATTAAATTGCACTTAGGGATATATTTTTTCCACACATTTTCAAAGGCAGGCATATTTTTGAAGTGAATTGGGTGACTTTTGAACATACTTTGAGTCATAAAATATTGTAAGATCCTGGAAAAATAAGGTGTAGATATCTCAAATGTTATTCTTCAATAGCTTTTTCCATAATTTCTGCAAATCAGTCTCCAGTTTGCAAACCTGCTTTTAAGCAGACCTTCTACTTTCTCCCATCTTACATGAGATTTGCAAGTTCTGGAAAGTGTTAGCAGCTCACACTCTGTCATCCAAGAAGGAGGGTGAAGGAGTGAAGGAAAATGTTTCTGGCATGGGGAGAAGCAGGGCCATTCCTGGGGAGATAAGGAATCAGAGATATTAAGGTTAGGGGTCCTCCTCCATTCCTTGCTACTGGTGTTTGGGCAGTACCAGAAGAGAAGGAAGCATGTCTACCATATGGTATTAAACAGGGCCTGAGATTCATATCCATATTTGCCTTATAGGGTTGTAGTGAATGTCAATTTAATTAGTGGATATAAATTGCTTTGCAAAATTTGAAGGGTTAATAAAGATCATCTGTAACTAGGGGAGGCAATAGTGGCTTTGCCCCACAGCAACAAAAATAAAATTAGAAGGCAACACTAGAAGCTTCTCAATGGCATTTTCTCTCCTGTCCATCCCCAGCTTTAGCAGTGTTCACTATCAGCCTTATCTGCTAATGCCCTCCCTCTTCTGCATGCCATGCCCCCTATTTCAAGCAATAGCAAATGTATTTCCTTCATTATCTGCACCCTGACACTCTTCCTCCTCTGTCCAACTTTACTCCTAGTAGAGATGGAAGAATCTTCATCTCAACAGTCATACTTTGAGCAAGGTAGAGACTTCAAGGTACTATGAAGTATCCCATGGTACACTTCCTTCCCACAGCCGCCACCTCGCTCAGGTCATATACTATGAAAGACCAGTCTTTGCCTGAGCCCTAGACACCCTGTTCAAAAGATATGGAACTTAGTTCCAGCTCTAACTGGCTCTAAGACCTTAGACAAGTCACTAAAATTCTCCTGGTCTCAGGATCTTTGTCTGTCAAGAAAAGGTAGGGAAGAGGGGTAGAGCACAGATGGCAGAGTTGAAGCACAAGCTCCGCATGGGTTCCATCTCCAAACGATTCCAGTACCTGAAAAAAAAAATTAAACAAATTCTAAACCTACAGAACCCACAAAGTGACAGAGAGAAACAAATCTCCCACTGAAAATAGCCCGCAGGCCAACAGGAAAGGTCTATTGCAGTGTGCTGGGAGCTGAGCTTAGTCCCCCAGGAGCCACATGGTTCAAGCCTCAGCAATAGCCAGAACAGACTTCAAGAGAGTGAATAACCAGCAGCTGTAGTGACTTTCAGACTTCTCAACCCATAAACACCAAAGTAAAGGACAGTGCAGAACTCTGTTGGAACAGGGGTAGAAAAAAGAGCACGGTCTGCACCACATAGCTGTGTCAGGAGCTACTGGCCTGGAGACTGTAGGGGAACAAAGCAACCATTCACAGGGTAATTGCTCTTACTTTAATCTGCTTGGATCTGGATCATGGTCTTGGGTGGTGATCCTGGGGTGTGTGACCATCAAGCTGGAGCTTGTGGGAGCTGTACAGATGATGCCCTCCTAATAGCTCCAGCAGCTGTGAAAACCCCAGTGATTTGGGACAAAGGTTTCTCTATTCTGGAAGCAGAGTTCTATCCTGGCAAAGAGCTCAAGTATCAAGTAATTGGCTGGCAATATAAGCAAGCACAGTAAGCACAAACAGACCATAGAATCCTTTTTGGGGACAGAAAGGATCAAGACAAAGAGCAGGAGGAAGACAGCAAAGTCAGAACTCCTGCATCAAAAGTCTCCAAGAAAAATATGAACTGGTTACAGTCCATGGAGGAGCTCAAGAAGGATTTTGAAAATCAAGTAAGAGAAGAGGAGGAAAAACTGGGAAGAGAAATGAGAACAAAGCAAGAAAATCATGAAAAGTAAGTCAAGAGCCCACTAAAAGAGACCCAAAAATACACTGAAGAAAATAACACTTTAAAAAATAGACTAACTCAAATGGCAAAAGAGGCCCAACAAGCCAATGAAGAGAAGAATGCCTTGAAGAGCTGAATTTGCCAGATGGAAAATGAATTTCAAAAAATCACTGAAGAGAATAACTCCTTCAAAATTAGATTAGACCAATTGGAAGCCAATGACTTTATGAGAAATCAAGATACTATAAAACAGATCCAAACAAATGAAAAAATAGAAGGCAATGTGAAATATCTCATGGGAAAAACCACTGACTTGGAAAATAGATACAGGAGAGATCATTTAAAAATTATTGGACTACCTGAAAGTCATGATCAAAAAAAGAACCTAAACACCATCTTTCAAAAAATTGTCAAGAACAATTGTCTTGATATTCTAGAAGCAGAGGGCAAAAGAGAAATTGAAAGAATTCACTATTGCCTCTTGAAAAAGATCCCAAAAGGAAAACTCCTAGGAATATTATAGCTAAATTCTAGAGTTCCCAAGTCAAGGAGAAAATACTACAAGCAGTCAGGAAGAAACAATTTGAGTATTGTGGAAACACAATTAGGATAACACAAGACCTAGCAGCTTCTACATTAAGGGATAAAAGGACTTGGAATATGATATTCTGGAGGTCAAAAGAGCTAGGACTAAAACCAAGAATCACCTACCCAGCAAAACTGAGTACAATGTTTCAGGATAAAATATGGTCGTTCAATGAAATAGAGCATTTTCAAACATTCATGATGAAAAATCAGAGCTGAACAGAAAATTTGACTTTCAAATACAAAAAGCAAGAGAAGCATGATAAGTTAAACAGGAAAAAGAAATCACAAGGAGCTTATTAAAGTTGAACTATTTACATTCCTACATGGAAAAACAATAATTGTATCTCATAAGACTTTACTCAGTTGAAGGGAATATATATATATATGTATATGTATACATACAAATATATGTATGTATAGGAGGGTGTATGTGTATATAAATATATATGTGAGTGTGAGCATATGTAAATTCATGTATACACATACAGAGGGCACAGGATGAGTTAAATATGAAGGGATGATATCTAAAAAATAAAATTTAAGAGGTGAGAGAGGAATTTATTGGGAGAAGGAGAAAGGGAGAGATAGATTAGGGTAAATTATCTCATATAGAAGAGGCAAGAGAAAAATGTTACAATGAGGGGAAGGGCAGGAAGGTGAAAGGTAATGGGACAACCTTACTCTCATTGAATTTGGCTTAAGGAAGGAATAACACACACACATACTTAATTGGGTATCTTACCCTACAGGAAAATAAGGGGATAGGGGGTGTAATAGTAATCAATTTGTTTGATATTTAGGGCTAAGTGGATAGGATACTTAGGGCTAAGTAGATCAGATACTTAGGGCTAAGTAGATCATATACTTAGGGTTAAATAGATCCTAGTAACTTAGGACTAAGTATAGAACTCTGTCCATTGGTGAAAAGGTGTGAATTCCCCTGTTGACGTGGAAGAATGCTATTGGCTGAGACACTCCCCTGTTGACTTGGGAGAAGGCCAGTGTTTATAGGGAATAATTTTATGCAGTTAAGACAGATTTTGGATTTGGCTCCTCCGTGACGCTGACTGAAGACATGAACAGGATGGGACTTTGTTTGCTGGTGGCCTGGCTGATCCTTGAGTTCCAGGCAAGAGAAGTCCTGAAGGGTTTGAAGTGTGCTGAAC
>CM053596.1:107739307-107761136 GCA_028646575.1 Pseudocheirus occidentalis
GAATCTTAAAAGCTGTTCACAGTAGCATTCTCTCAGGAATCTACTGCTGATTGGGGAGGATGATAGAAGGAAGGGCAGATTGGGGAAGAGGGTAGTTAGAAGCAAACATCTTTGGAAAGGGATAGGGGCAAAGGAGAAAATATAATAAGTGGGGGGTGGGATAGAATGGTGGGAAGTATAGTTAGTATTTCACAATATAACAATTATGGAAATGATTTGGGTAACTACAGATGTACAACCTATACTGAACTGATTATCTTCCCAGTGGTGGTGAGTGAGGAGGGAAGAAGGGAAAAAATCTGGAACTCACAGTTTTAAAAACAAATGTTTAAAAAAAGAATTTGTTTTCCACATGCAATTGGGAAATAAGATATACAGTTACTGGGGTATAGAAAGCTATCTTGTCCTACTAGAAAGTTGGGGGGTGATGGCGGAGGATATAAGAGAGAACAGATTGGGGGAAGGGATATTCAGTAGGCTTACTATTGGGGGGAGGAGGTAGGGGAAAGACAGGGAGAAAAATTGTAACTCAAAATTTTGTGGAAATGAATGTTGAAAACTAAAAAAATAAAATTTTCTTTAAAGAAAGGGTAATGAAGCTAATGATACTTCAAAAGGTTACAGTGAAAATCAAGTGTGCAAATAGATCTGAAATAAGCTGGAAAAGTTAAATCATTCAATGAATGAAAAAATATGACTATTGGACTCATCCAATATCATTTATTTTACTAGCAGGTATATTTATTTGGGATTCAACCCTGGGCTTTTATGGGTGGCAAGGAGTCCTCTTACCAGATGCTGCTCTGCACTTTGTGACTTAGAGTTTAAGAGAGTTGCAATGGCACTAACTCATGGTCACATGGCAAATACATGTCAGACATAAGAATCAAACCAAGCCTTCCCAACTTCAAGGCCAGTCCTCAATCCATTACTACAGTAAAGAACCTTGGAAATGAATCTCCTCTTCCTAAGAACTGGATTCAGCCCATTCTTGTCAATCATCAGGATCTCAAACTAAAGTCACATCTTCACTGTTTTCAGTCCTCTTGGGTTCCAGCTACATCATCCTATGTAACGAGTCCCAGGCCAGGATATGTTTGCAGTGCTTTAAGATTTCCCCTGTTTAAAGGACCTGAAGGTCAAAATGGGTTTTGAAGATTCTGACAAAGAACCAACAGTTCCTAAGAAACTGGAAAGGCTTCCAACTACTGGCCTGGTGAGAGACTGACACTGGAGGACTTGATGGGTTAAGTTGGAAGAGTCTCATTACTGAAGTTTGCCCATTGAAGTATGTTGCTTCTGCTGTTGTTTTGGTTTGGTTTGGCTTTTTATTTGGGGAGGAGGGGGTTTATAATTGGGGAAGTTGGTCACAGTAATTTATAAGACAATCTACTAACGGTGGATCATAGAATTATATATTTAGAGTTGGAAAGGATCTAATCTTCTTGTTTAAAAATATTAATTAATTTATTTTTAATCAATAAGCATTTATTTTTTTTCTCCCTCCCACTTTTTCCCTCCCCAATGGAAATGAAAAATAAAAGGAAAACAAAACCCTATTGGAAAACAGCTGGATAAATTATGGTACAAATGTGATGGAAGAAATGACAAAGGGGCTGGTTTCGGAGAAAACTGGTAAGACTTGTATGATCTGATGAAAAGTGAAGAGAGAAGAACCAAGAGAACAACTTCTACTGTAACATTATAAAAACTAATCCCCTCATCTTACATGAATAAAACACAACTCTTAGAGAACTTATCCAGGGTCACAGCTACTAAGTGTCTGAGACAGGATCTAAACTCAAGGCCATTCTTATTCCAAGTCCAGTCCTGTATTTAATATATGTTACTACCTCCAGGATTTTAATGCACAAAATATCCTTTCTCACAGTTTTTTCCTCTGAAACTAGTGATCTCCACAGCCTTATATTTAATATAATTATTATAATTAAACTTTATGCAGATTGTCCCAAACATCTTAGTGCTGTTTTCAATTTAAATTTGCACTAAGACTTTTGGGACACACCATATAGCAATTTAAAGTTTGCAGAGTATTTTATGGATGTTTTCCAATTTAGTCCTCACAACACAGCAAGACAGATGTCATTAATTAGCCATATTTTTACAGATAAAGAAATCAAAGCTGAGAAAAGTTAAGAGACTGCCCAGGATCACACAACTGGTAAACTTTTAAGACTAGAACTCATGTCTTCGTGTTGTTATTCCAAGTCCACTATTCTATACACTGTTCAGTCTTACTCCTTTCTTATGGCTCTTAAAGTATACCATCATAGAAACATGAGAAAAGATGGCATATAGAGAACACAACTGTTTATAAGACATGGGGAAATCATTGGTGATTGGTCCTTGTTACCAACCTTTCCTCTAGCACAATTGGAGCTTACATGGTTTGTAGGCTTCCATTCCACTAATTTGCAGGAGGATAATTTGATGCAAAAATTTAGAGACATTTCCATTTTGAATGTTTATGTGAACTACTTGTGTCTAACCTGTTGCAGAGCCTTCCCAGCTCACATTGATCTGATCAGCCATGGTTGGACACACCATATCTTGACCCTGACACAATGATGTCATTTTGATCTTCTTTGAGCAGAAATGAAAACAACCAATGTGTGCAAGGATAAGAAGTAACTTTCCTATGGTGCAAATAAACCTATGTCTGCTTTTTCCACTGAAAAGTTAAAATAACCCCATATACTCATATTAAGAGGAAACTGGACTTGTCCAGATTGGCTTTTAAAATAGCTCACGCTGAAAGAAATGATTACTAACAATGGGGATGTGAATTAAAACTGAAATTTTAAAAATATCTTTTATTACAATTTTTCTTTTCTTGAAACAAACTCTTATTTCAAAAAGCAAGAGAGAGGAGAAGGGATTTTGAAGATATCAACTAACATTACAACTTAGATCCTTCAGGCAGAGGTGGGAAACCTGCAGCTTCAAGGCCATATGTGCCCCTCTAGATCCTCAAGCATGGCCCTTTGACTGAATCTAAACTTCACAGAACAAATTCCAAGGATCTGCATCATGCTTGAGGATCTAGAGCAGCAGTTCTCAACTTGTGGGTCACGACCCCTTTGGGGGTGGAACGACCCTTTCACAGGGGTCACAGGGGTCACCTAAGACGGTCGGAAAACACATATTTCCAAAGGTCTTAGGAACCAAGACACGGCTCCTCTATCGTCTCCAGGTGGGTTCACCCACATACAAGTATTAAAGGGTCGCGGTACTAGGAAGGTGGAGAACCATTGATCTAGAGGGCCATGTGTGGCCTTGAGGCCGCAGGCTCCCCACCCCTGCCAAGGTACTGGAAGGACTAGTCAGTTAATGTTTATAAAGTGCATTCATGAAGAAAATGTAATTAAAATGTCTATTTCTACAATCATTGGATTTGTTTGCAAAACCTGTTTCAAAGTCCTTTTTTATCTGAATTAATGGTCAAGAAGCCTTAGGGAAAATACTGGCTGCATCTGACTTTTCTTTCCAATCTGTTTGATTTCTTTTCTAAGATCTACAACTGTGTTGCCTGTGTTTACATTTGTTATTTCCCATTTTTCTTTTTTGCACAGATTAATTCAAATCTGTGAGGAATGACAATATGAAAATAAAAGGGTTCCTCTCTTCAGAACAGGATAATGATAGTAATAACTAACATTTATATAGCACCCCACCATGTGCCAAGCACTGTGCCTAGCATTTTACAAATATTTTATATGAACCTCACAAGAACCCTGGGAGGTAGATGCTATTATTATCCTTATTTCACAATTGAGGAAACTGAGGCAAACAGAACTTAAGTGACTTGTCCAGGGTCACACAACTAATGGTGACTGAGGTCAGATTTCAACAAAAGTCTTCCTGACTCCAGGCCCAGCTCTCTGCACATTAATCATCAGTCTCAAGAAGAGAAATCATAAGAAGAATCTATTTGTATGCATGCCATTTTTAACTATTTGAAGAATCGTCCTATCAAAGACAGTAAGCTACCTGTCCTTGGTCCCAGAGAACAGAGCTAGAATAAGTGGGTAGAAGTTGTAGATTTAGCAAATGTAAGCTTCAAAGACCAGTTTTCTAATAGTTAGAGATATTCCACAATGACCGGTTGCCTCAGGAGGAAAACCTTCATTCCAAAGCAAGATAAGCATTTGTCAAGTATATTGTAGAAAGAATTGTTATTCAGGGATAGGTCAAATTACATGCACTCCAAAGTCTTTTCCAAACCTGAGATTCCATGATTCTATTAATTTGAAATTCTCAATTTCCAGTCAAGAAAGGTCATTAAGTTCCTACCTTCTCTTCCATTTAGGTATCACTTTCCCCATTGACCCGTTCTTGCCACCTTCTCTTTTGATCTACATTACTAATCTCTACTGCCTACTGAGACTCATTATGGGAGGGGGAAATGAGCTTTTTGAACTAATGTTACGATGCTAATATTTCTCCTCTAATTCTCAGAAACTTCAAGTAGCTTTTGACGAAATTTTTTTAAATGGCCTTCTTGAGCTATGTCTGATGTGCTGGCACTCAGTGGCTATTGTTCTATATCCTTTTCCTATATTCTTGGAAAAGTTGCAGTTAATGCAGGCATAATATTTACTGAGCTATTCTTAGATACAAATTGCATAAGTTCCTTATTTAGTGAATCGCAGAATTTACGTGTGTATGTGAAAGAAGTTTTTCACCTTGACAAATGTGTCCAAGATCTCTTTTACAAAGAGAATCCTTTTATAAAGAAAACTTTTTTATTCTTGTCATAGTTTCCAAAATTGAACCTAATTCCTCATAATCTTGTAGGGCAAGATAGAGTTCCATACCCTATTGCCTGTACATCTTATTTTCCAATTGCATGTAAAAATAATTTTTAACATTTGCTTTTAAAACTTTGCGTTGCATATTTTCTCCTTTCTTCCCTCCCCACCCATCCTCATTGAGAAAGCATGCAATTCAATATAGGTTATACATGTGTAGCTATGCAAAACATTTCTGTAATAGTCATGCTGTGAAAGACTAGCTATATTTCTCTCCATTCTATCCTGCCTCCCATTTGTCCTATTTTCTTCTTTGATCCTGTCCCTTTTCGAAAGTATTTTGACTAACTTGTCTCCCAACCTGCCCTCCCTTCTATCATCAGCCCCTCTTATCCTCTTCCCTCCACTTTCCTATAGGGAAAGCCATCCCATTGAGTGTGTATATTATTCCCTCCTTAAGCCAATTCAGTAAGAATTTTATGTTCTTCAAGGAAAGCAGTACAAATGTAACAAGATCCAGTAGAAAGATGGGAACTTGGAAATATGATTGGCAATCCAAGGCTGCCTTAATCTCATTCAATTCAATAGGATAAAGCTTGGATTGGATGATATCTAAGAACCTTCCAAAAGTGAAAATTAGTACAATCTAATCCAATAAACTTTTGTTAGTCACCTAATAGGTATTTTGCTAGGCACTGGACATACAAAGACAAGGAAATAGTATCCATATTTAAGAAAAGAGGGTACAGAATTATCTAGGTCATATTCCCAGAATAATAGGTCATTCTCCACTTCATTTTTCCAGTCCATTATTCATTCAACTAACATTTATTAGTGTTTCACAGTATTGTAGAGCCACCTACAAATTTGACATTATCGATTGCTCTCCTCTCCTTGACATTCTCTTCTCTCTAGTTTTTATGACACTCTTCCTTCCTGGTTGTTCCCCTGTCTGATGGCTCCTTCTTAGCCTCCTTTCCCCAGTCTTCATCCAGGTTGTGCCCAATAGCTATGGATGTCCTCCAGGGCTCTGTCCCGGCCCCTCTTCCTTTCTCCCTTTTTACTATTTCTTTTGGTGATCTCATCATCTTCAGTGAATTCTATTATAACTTATGTTGATGATTTTCAGATCTATTTAGCCAGCTCTAACCTCTCTCCTGACTTCCACTCTCACATCTCCAACCACTTGTTGGATGTCTAGAAATACTTACAAACATCTTAGACTAAATGTGTACAAAACTGAACTCATTATCTTTTCCCCCAAACTCTCCCTTCTTTCTTATGTTCCTATTGAGGACACTATATTCCTGTCATCCAATCCAGTTACCAAGGTAGCAACCTAGGTAGCCTATATCACTCCTTACTCTCTCTCATCCACCATTTCCAAACTGTTGCCAAGTTCTGTCCATATTACTTTTCTTATATCTCCCACATATGCACCCCTTTTCCCTCTGGCATTGCCACCAGCATGGTGCAGGTCCTCATTATTTTATTCTTGAACTACTGCAATAGTCTTCTGACTGGCTTCCCTTCCTTAAGCGTTTCCCTGCTGTAGTCCATCATCCATTCAGCTGTCAAATAGATCTTCCTAAAGCACAGGTTTGACCATGATACTCCTTTATTCAATCAACTCCAGCGATTCCATATCACTTCCAGGATCAAATATTAAGTCATCTGCCTGTCTTTTAAAGTCCTTCTTAATGTGTTTCTTTCCTCCATTTCCAATCTTGTTACATTTTACTCTCCTCCAAGTACTATATGATACAATGACACTGGCCTCCTTGACATATATGACATTCCATATTCCAGTTCTCTGTATTTTCACTGATTGGTCCCGTCTCCCTTCTCACCTCTGTCTCCTGGTTTCTCTGGCTCCTTTCAGGTCCCAGCTAAAATTCTACCTTCTGCAGTAAGCCTTTCCAAATCCCCCTTAATTCTAGTGCCTTCCTTCTGAGATTAGCTCCAATTTAGTGGGGGGTTTTGATGTCATCTCACCCATTTGATGGTGAGATTTGTGAGGACAGGGACTTGTTTTCATTTTATTTCTTTTTTTCCCCTTCCTTTTTATCCCCAACACTTAGCATAGTACCTGGAGCATAGTAGACACTTAATAAATGCTTGTTGAATTGACGAATTAAATCTTTATTATTTATCATGTTTCCAATGATTTCAAGGGAGTTGCTGGTGAAATAATCAACTCAAATCACCAAGCATTTATTAAGTGCCTACTATGTACCAAGATTTAGATTAGAAACTAAAGATACAAAGACAGAGAAATAGTCCTTGCCTTCAAGAAGTTTATATTCCAAGGGAATACTTCCAAGGAAGTATTACAATATGTACAGGGATAAACAATTATAAAATATATACAAAACACACTCAAAAGGGCAAAAAATCAAGGGAACACAATGAATGGCATACATATTTGCCATCCCCATCTTTACTAAAGAGTATCAGCTAATCAATTTTAATTTAGATTCATGCCAGATACAATCACACCCATACCCACAATCCACATAGACACATACATACACACACACACACACACAAAATCCACACACATACAAAATATTCTCTCTCCCTCTTTCTTCTCTCTCTCCTCTCTACTCTATCTCTTTCTATCTCTTTCTCTTTCTCTCTCCTTTCCTATATTTTCAGTCTTCTTGTACCTTACTTCCACTTCCTCCGACCAAGTACTCTTCCATTCCAGTGACACTCATATCCTTGTTTTTCCTTGAATGACACACTTCAGTTCCCCATAGCATTTTCATTGGCTGTTCCCCATCTCTAGAATATTCTCCTTCCTTCTTTCCACCTCCTGGCTTCTCTGGCTTCCTTCAAGTTCCAGCTAAAATCCTACTTTCAATGAGAAGCCTTTCCTGAACTCCATGAATGCCTTCCTTCTGATTCTCTCCATTACACACTGCATATGTTGTATTTATACATAGCAGGTTGTGTGTTGTCTCCCCCATTAGGCTGTGAGTTTCTTGAGAGCAGTGACCTTTTTTTGTATCCTCAGAACTTAGGACAACTTGCCTAGTACATAGTACATGCTTTTAAAATGCCTGGATGACTCACTGACCTTAGAACTAAATACAGAAAAAATTTCCCATGATTTTCTTGGTTCTTTGTAACTATCTTCCTTATTCTTTTCCAATGTTCACCTCCTATAGGCATTTCAGTGAGCCTCAGGTATGCTCCGTAGAGCTACCTTCTACAATCATCCCAAGGAACACAAATTCCCCTTTGAAGGATTTTTTCAAAACAATAAAAAGCCTAGAAGTTGTCCTCTGGCCACCGCATTTTGGCCCCTGCCAAATGAAACTTTCATCTCTCAAATTTAAACGCAAGGAAGCTTCTTTCCCTAAGAAAGTGCATGTCTCCAAAGCAGTATCTTCCTTTCCAGGCCCAGTGAAGACAGCCTAATATCCCCCTGCACCCAGATCAATGCACACAATTACTACATAGCCTCTCCTCCTGGAGATGCTTCTCCTCCTTTTAAGTTCTCTTTTTACATGTTCTGGTGCATGTTGATATCTTATTTTTGTCCTCAAATTTTCCCCAGGCTCTTAGAGTCTAAGAGAGAAAGAGATTCTAAATTGCACATGATATAATGGCTCTGCAAATCCAACTCTGTAGAGAACATGAGCACATCCCTGAAAATGCCATCATTCAAATCACCTGGGAAGCCACCCTTGGGAAAGGTTCAGAGTTTGCTCCAGTTCTCCAAGAGCATCAGAAACTCAGAAGTTCACTGAAGTTATTCAGATGGTAGGATCATAGATTTGGTTTGAAAGGAGCTTAAAGATTATCCAATACAGTCTCCCTCTAATGAGGACATAGAGTCCTAACGAGGTTAAGTGTTTTGTCCAAGGATCCAGCATTCTTTCCACTGCTCTATGTTGCCTCTAGATTCTTTAACATATGAGCCTTTGGTGATTTAGGAAACAGGGATCTCACGGAGACTTATAGAACACACATTTATATACTTGGAGTGAAAGCTGAGACTAAGTTGAAGATGGACTCATGAGATGGGGAAAATGAAGGAAAACTTGAAATCTTGAGTCTTTTAAAAATTCCATGAGGCCTTAGAAGACACTTGATAAATGTTTGTTGACCAACTGACTCTATTCAGACAGAAGTGGTCTAGACTAGAGAAAGCTCTTGGTTAGTAGTTGGGACTTTCCTGCTCTCTACCTCAGCTTTCATAGAATCACAAATTTAAAGCTCAAAGGAACCTTAAAGTACATTTAATCCAACCTGCTCATTTTATATATTGGGAAACTGAAGTTCAGAAAAATTAAGTGACTTGGCGAGTAAATGCAGAGGCAAGATTTAAACTCAGAGCTTTCTGGTTCCAAGTCTGACACTCTATCTACTGCACCCCACTGCTTCAATTTGCCACCTGTACATGCTGAGGTTGGTCCAGATGACTTCTGAGGCCCTTTCTTACTCTGATGTTCTATAATTCTATTCACGAGTATACATCTTCAAAATCTGTATTTAAGTATTAATACTGATTGACTTGAATTGAATGAAACAGAAGCAACAATCTATCCTATCCCTCTTTGTACCTTCCTCAATAACTGAACGTAGTTGGTGCTCAGTAAATGTTTGTTGGTTTCTTTTTTATTTTATCCACTGAAAAACTGGATCAACATATATCAGTTCCTGACTCCTTTGACATACATTTAGTATTTAATATAATTGCACATGTACTACAGAATGTGTTCTAAGAAGCAAAGATTCTCCAATATATTGCAAACTTTGAAAAAGAGATCCTTTAGAAATGTCCACCTCTAAAAGGTCTTCCTAAAATTTCAAACTGATTTGAAGTGATGGGACTGTCAGTGAGGGCCTGTAGTGCCAACACAATATTCACAGCACCAACAGTGACTGTGAATATGCTGGCATAGTACTGAATCACAAAATATAGCAGATTTTCCACATAGAAGACAGCAGCAAAACATTTATTCAGACACCAGAAAGCCAAATCCCAACACCAGGAAATCAAATCTATCATAGCAACAAAGAAGTTAATAAACCATAACACAACAGAAAGCCATACAATCCTTTAGCCTTCCCACAAACAAACACTCAAACCTAGCTGTCTCCTTGCCTGAATCCTCTCTTCTACCTTTGTCTACCTGCTCTTACTCCCAACTTCCTCTGGGCTCTGCTCCATCCATTCATCAAACTCCTTCCACCACAGGCTCAAAGTAATTACATTCAGCCTAAATGTAAGGGACAGGGAAGAACTTCAAATTTCCATTACCATTACAGAGCCTCACATCACTGAATACAATTACTTACACATCCCATTATGTGGACACTGGGCAGTGATTACACTTGTCCTCTCTCTAGGACACCTAGACTCATTTGGAATCCAGAATTGATGGCTGGTAGTATGTAGTGCTCAGAGAAATTAGTTTTTACTTATCTCCAAGGAGCAGGGGAGAAGAGAAGCTTAATAGCTTGGAGGGTACTCTAGTTTCAATGCTTTCCAAGGAGTATTTGGTGATGAATATTATGTACATATACAATCCTTGTCTAAGTAGATTGGTTGCAAGGTCAGGGAGTTAAAAGACTCTCGACTAAAAGGGAGGGACAAGGTGCTTTTTTCTTGTATCCTCCGCTGGCCAGGGAAGGTTCAACAGGGGCATCATGGCCAAAGCACTGTCAAAGGAGCCAGGAACTGAGATGTGTTGATCTACTTCTTCAGTGGATAAAATAAAAAGGAAATCAACATTTATTATGCACCAACTATATTCATGCACTGAGAAAGGTACAAAGAGGGTTGGGGCAGAGTGTTGCCTTCTTTTTCATTCAATTAAAGTCAATAAGTATTTATTAAGCATCTGCCATATGAAAGGCACAGTGCTACATTCTGGTCATACAAAGGAGATGATTTTGATGTATTCATTTAATCTTTCTGAATTTTTGCTTTCCTTAAACATTGTGCCTCCACACAGGGGCTCTTGGTGTGGAGGTGACTCTGGGTGCCTCAAAGTCCAGGTCAACAGAGTGCAATCTCTGTCATTTCATCAAGCTAAAAAAGAAAGGTTTCTCCACTGCTGAACCATACTATTTACTTACATTATTAATCTTTCAATACACTAAAAATCCCAGATCTTTTTCTGGCTATTATCTCAACATATCTTTCAACTGTGTATTAAGTAGTCAATTATTTGAACCCCAAAGTAAGACATTTATCCCTTTTGCATTTATCTTATCTGATTGGACCTTAGGCTTTGACTGTGAAATTTGGATTCACTCAAAGGGCCATACTTGAGGACCTAGAGGACCATATGTGGCCTTGAGGCTACAGGTTCCCCATCCCCAGCATCTTGTCAAGGATTTTTTCCCCTGCCTTTTTGACTGTCATTCAGTGCATTAGCCTTCCTTCCCAGCTTTGTGTCATCTGCAAATCTGATACATGTGCTTCAGCCCAAGCCATTGATTAAAATGTTAAATGCCACAGAATCGAGCCCAGATCCCAAAGCATTCATTCCAATGAAGAGTTCCTACAAAGTCACCAGCTTTTTGGCTCCAACCATTCAACATGTTCCAAATACAACTAATTGTAAGTTCTATCATCTAATGTGCATCATTTCATCTTTTTGACAAGAATAGCATGAAGGAGAGTTGGATATTAAAGTTAGGTAAGCTATTCCTACCGAATTCTGATTAGCAACCTCATCAAAAATGGAAATAAGATTAGTGTGTGATCTGATCCAACTCTTTTTAAAAATACTTTATTTTTTCCCAATTGCAAGTAAAAACAATTTTAACATTCTTTTTTCTTTTAATTTTGGGTTTCAAATATTCTCCCTCCTTCTTTCACCTCCCTCTTTCCTAAGATGGCAAGCAATTTGATATAGGTTATGAATGTGCAATCACATAAAACATATTTTCATATTAGTCATGTTGTGAAAGAAGAAACAGATGAAAAAAAAGCAACAAAAATAAAGAAAGTGAAAAATAGCCTGTCTCAGTCTGCATAGTCTGATCCTTTTCTGAGGAAGCCATACGGACTCAATCACCATTTTCTTTTCCAAATGTTTACTAACCATCTCTTTATTCATCTACTAAGGATGTTCTTGCTCACTCTTCCTGGAACCATGAATACTACATCTGCCCTTCATCTGCCCCTCATCTTCATTTCTCAACCGGCTACATTCTGGACTTCTCTATCATAACTTGGGAGCAGGAATCTACAGTCCTACACATATACACACACACACACACACCAGCTTTCTTTTATGTGTTGTCTTCTTCCATAATAATATAGGCTTCTTGAGAATAGAGATTGTCTTTCTACTCCTATTTGTACTTTTCATCACTTAGCACAAGCATGTAATAACTGGGGAAAAAAAAGCTTTGCAGCAAATATCTCTTAAAACAGTTTTATTTCCAAGATACAGTAGAAATGGACTCAAATTTATAAGAATAAGAGCCATTCTCCAATTGATAAATAGTCTAAGAATATAAACAGTTCTCAGGGGAAGAAATCTAGGATATCTATTACCATATTGGAAAAATACAAATCCCTACCAATTAGGGAAGTGCAAATTAAGACAATTCCAATATTCTACCTCATACCTATGATAGTGGCAAAGATAACAAAAAGAAGGAAATTTATAAATGTTGGAAAGAGTATGGTAAAATAGGCATATTGGTGGACTTGTGAATGGTATAGCCATTTTGAAAAGCAGTTCAGAATTACACAAAAAAGCATTACTACAGAATGTGTGCCCTTTGACCCAGCTATACCACTGCTAGGCCTTTACCCAAAAGAGATCAAAGAAAAGGGAAAAGGTTTTTTATATATGAAAATATTTATAGCAGTTCTTTCATGGTGAAAAAAAAGCAACCTGGAATCTAAGGACATCATTGTCTTTCAATTCAAGAATGACCAAACCATTTGTAGCATGTGAATGTGATAGAGTATTATTACGCTATAAGAAATGAAGAAACATGATTTCAAAAAGATATGTAAAGAAAGCAGAACCAGAAGAACAATTAATACCATATTGTCAGTATTCTAAAAATGAACAATTCTGATGATTTTTATAAGCTGATGAAGAATTAAATGGGCAGAACAAGGAGAATGATTTATACAATAACAACCTCTACAAACTAAACAACTTTGAAAGCTTTAAGAACTATGATGGTTACAATGACCATTCATGATTCCAGTACACCAATGATAAAACTTGCTATCCGTGACAGAGAGGCACAAAGAGGGATTTAGGGTGCAAAAGTAGACATACAGACATATATAGATATACACATGAACACATGTATGTGTGTGTCTATGTGTATATGTATCTCAAATACACATACACACATGTGTATATGTATATTGTCACTACTGAGAGAATTAATTTTGCTTAAGTGTGCGTATTAATTGCAAGAAATTTGTTTTCCATTTCTTTTCTTCCAGTGGAAGAAGAATGGGAGGGAGAAAAATTAGATTTCATTTAATTTCTTCAAAATAAGAGAGACAGGCAGCCACAGATGTGAAGCGCTGCATGCACTTTCAGAGGGCACTGTATTATGAGTATCATGTAACTGTTCTACTTTCTTATAAGAGACTTCTCACAAAATGGTAGTAATGCATAAATACTTATAAGAGAAAAAGAAAATATATTAATAAAACTTTTTTTAAAAAAAGGAAAAGAACACTGGCTGAGAACTCAAGAAGAAAGCAGTCCCTGGGGTCCAGCTGAATGAAGCATCCAGTAGAGATGCTGCACCCAAGAATGCTCCTCATGAGGAACCTATGAAGATAGAAAGAAATTCCAGGTCCTCTTTGCCACATATGTATCCTGTTTTTGTGACTCACTCTTATTATACTTTAAGTTCCTAGTTGTCCCATGGACAATGTGTATTTGGGGGAAAGTTCACCCCAGGCTTTGGGGGAAAATGTTTGAACCAGCTGTTCTCACTATATGACCTTGGTCAATGTTTTTGTTCAAATCAAATTAAATCTAAAGGCTCTTGGTAATGGGAAGCAATTTACTGGGGACTTGTAAGCTCCATTACTAGGAGTAACCACCCACAAGGTTACCCCTAGAACTTGAGATAGCAGCTGCTCTCTCAGGACCAACCCACAAATGCAAATAAAAGTCAAGGAATATCTCAGAAAGAATGTTAAGTATGAAAACTGTTATTTGTCTCTCCTCTCCCATTCTCCATAATCTTTCAAAGATTATTGATAATGACTTAGCAATCACATTTGCTATTTCTTTCAAGTAAGAACATAGATACTCTCTTATGATCTTCTTATTTATCTTACACATCAATTCCATTTGACCATTTTGTTCTGTCCTTGTAAATCCAATCATTCTCCTTTAAAAAAAATGGTCAGAAGAAATATCCTGATATTTCTACAGTATACAGTCATTTGGTTCCTCCATCATCCTGTGATTTGCTTAGAAGAAAATTACTTCCCTGGCCACCATTTCCTTAGATGTATTGCATCCCTTATACAAAGGTAAGTTCCTTGGTGGGTTTTGCTGTCATACTTTTGTTTGCTTTACTTTTGATAGGTAGCTTCAGTACCTATCATAGAGTCTAGCACATAGATGGTGCTTAAAAAACATTTTTTGATTGATTGAAGATTCCTATCATTTCTATACCAGCAACTTGTTCCTCTATGATGGTAAAAGTCAGGTCCAGAAAAAAATTCCTCTTCTACCTTAAAATGAAATTATTATTAAGACAGGTCAAGAAATTATTAGCTGCTCAGTTTTTGGCAGGAGAAAGGCATAGCAGATGTCAGATAATTAAAATATCCCTTCACTTTTACACCATGCCTCTGGGTCATATCATTAATGGATCAATGTCAGTGATGTCTCCAACAGCGTACCACAGGAATCTATCTGGTCCTGTGTCATTCAATATCTTAATCAATTATGTGGATGAAGCCACAGGTGTCATGCTTTTCAAATTTTCAAATGATGCAAAAAAAAAACCTGATAAAATACATCTCAGATAACAGAATCAGGATCCAAAAAGAGCTTGGCAGGTTAGAACTATGGGATAAATCTATTAAGATGAAACTTAATAGGGTTAAATCTTAAGTCCCAGATTTCAATTTTAAAAAACCAATTGCATCAGTGGGGGCTAGTCAACCTATAATTTCATACTCAAAAAAAGATCTGGGGTCTTCAGTAGAATTCAAGCTCAATATGAATCAATAGTGTGACGGGATAGCCATAAGAGTAAACACCACTCCTGTTTTTCCTATCAAAGATACTCCTGTGAAATGTGATAGGTTAGGCAGGAATTCTAAGTATCTGCTATTTGAGATGAGTGTGGGAGCACTCATCCCACAGTCTGGCCTCTACCTCCCTTTCTATTCTGCCAAGAAGTTCCTTAAAGCAAAGGAGAACGTTTGCTGGTCAAAGAGAACTTCTGGCTAATTGTGTAACTTCTTCACTGCAGCTGTGTTGCGAATGTAAAAATAGACTTGACAATTAGCACCATAAAGTGTAAAATTCATCTTTCCCAGCTACAGAACCAGTGAGTTTTTTAAAATGAAAATCTCATTCTTAATAGAGATGGACTATCTGCCAGCATAAGTTTTCCTTTACTTATTTTTAATAACTAGAAGAGTGAATAGCCATTTTCATCTCTCTTATCTAACTGGAAACTCCGTGAGGACGGAGACAGTGTTATAGCTAAACTTTGCATCTCTTCACACAGTAGACGTATAAGGTTCATCGAATCCAGCAAGCGACTTGTTTCACTTTTGGGGGGGACCCATTGTTGGAAATCTCTGCTTCAACAAAGTGCCTTTTATATTTGTTTGTATACATGTCATACTACAAGCCTCCTTCACCCTTTGAGGAAAATATCAACTCTTGGAGTCGTCAGCATTTAATGAGCATGTATTATGTGCCAGGCACTGTGCTAAGTGCTGGAAATACAAATACAAGTAAAATCTCTGCCCTCAAGGAGTTTATATAAAACAAATGCTGCAAAGCAGGGGTGGGGGCACTGGGGTAAGGAGATCCATCTCGCCCTACCGGAAAGTCAGTGGATGATGGGGGAGGATTTAAGAAAGGGCAGATCAGGGGAGGGGGAATACAGTGGGATCGCTGTTTTGGGGTGGTGGGCAGGGGAAAGATGAGAAAACTTGTAACTCAAAATCTTGTGGAAATGAATGACGTACACTAAAAATAAACAAAAGTTAATTAAAAGCAGGGGTGGTTTAGGACAGGGAGATATCATAAAGTCTGGAAGGTCTAGAGCAGCAGTTTTAAATCTGTGGGGATTGAACTCTTTGGGTATTGAATGATCCTTTCACAGGGGTGACAGGGTTCGCCTAAGACCATCGGAAAACACATATTTCCGATAGTCTTAGGAACCGAAACACTGCTCCTCTATCCATCTCCAGGCGGGTCCACCCACATACAGATACTCCCACAAGATGATATGCCTGGCCTGGGCATTTTCTTTAAAATGGAGGTATTGGGAGGAATGAGTCAGTAAGAGGAAGAGACCAGTCTTTTCTTGTAAGGCTCAGTTCTTTTCCCTCCTCCGTTATCCTTCCCTAACCCTGCTCATTGAAAGTTTTCTCTCTGTCTTCAAATTTTTCCAAATTTCTATTTTCCTTTGTATTATACTTATCTATGTTCCTGTCTTGTTCACCCCATCTCCATTAAAATGTATACACCTCAAAAGCTCCAGCTTTTTCATTTCACATCTTTGTATCATCAGTAACAAGCAGAGTGCCTTGCAAATACTAAGCATGAGCTAAATGTTGCATGTTCCAATTAAGGAATCAGGGAATGAATGAGACAGCATAACCACTGTTCCCCGTGTCCCCACTGCACCTTTATCTAAGACTAGTTACAGCAAACTGAACAAAGTGTCTTGGTCTTGTTTGAATTGTTTATGGTTAATGTAGCTGCGGCCAATGTCTCCACAAAGTTCATGGTTGTGATCCATGGTTCACAACTGTGCTGCTGGACTCTTTCTAACCTTGGAAACTATTCATCATTCCAGAAAGGTAGGGTTACACAATATGTTGAAAATTCACAACATTTCTTTCTCTTGTTGACAATGACCATCAGCTCGGTTTTCCGAGTCCATTCCTGGTATTGGGCCATATTTATAGAAGGAAATCAATTTTCTGTGAAAGCATTTTGAAGGAGGTGGGATCATAACAAAAACCAGGACAATTATAGAATAGAGAGATACGGTTTCTAAAATAGACTGAAACTTCTAAAATAGCCTGAAGACTTTGGAAGAAAGACAGCATGCAAATCCAAAGAACTTCTTTACATAAAATGCCTTTACTATATATATATATACATCCCATGCATATGCATGCACATATGTGCTCAAATGTATTGTCAGGATGGCCTTAGGAGCTAGGGCTCTAGTTAGCCACAGATTTTAAGTTTGTATGTTTGACTTCTGCAGGATTAATTTGTTCCACTCTGAGCCACAGCCACCAAGTTTACTCCTCATACTCTATCTTAGAAATATTTGCCATTTACTTCTTTCTTCTTATTATTTAGGTAGGTAAGGATCATGGAACAAGAGCTGGAAGGGACCTGAGAAATCATTTGATGCTACCCACCCCTCATATTTTATATATGATAAAACTGAGGCCTATGTTACATCTGTATTAATTATTTGAAGTAGGATTTGAACCCAGGCTCTTTCCACAATGCCTAATTTATTCAGCTATATATTTATTTAGGAGAAAGAGATTGAATATAAGGGATAGACTGAGTAACGCTTTATGTCAACATGTACACCTGTATGGAAACCCATGAACCTGAGAAAAGAAAGATAGTAGACAGTATTCAGGTGAAGATTAAAGGAGAGAGAAACAAAAGTGATAATGTTATAGGTATACCCAACAAATGAATTAGAGAACAGGGAGCAGTAAATAGCAGAGATTAGGTTTGAATGCAAGGCCTCTGAATCTCAATTCACTGATCCTTCTATTATACCACTCTGCTTTCTCTCTATTGTTCAGAATTGATACATTTTTGCTTTGTTTTTCTGATAATTTTGTCACTTAAAAGGGAAAGGAAATACTAAGAATTGCTACTTTGATTAACAAGTAGCTTGGGGATGAAATGGAAGGAGTGAGAACCTTAAGAGAAAATGATCATGTGAATTTAACAATTCTCAAAGCCAAGGAGAGACTCCAGTGCCTTCAGTCACTTACTTCTGGTAAATTTATTCTACCCTACAGATTTCAAAAGAGTCAAGTGGAACAGTAAGTGGGATTAATTGTACTGAGATCCTAAAAGGCAAGTTGGTACCTGAGCAATAGGGCAGTTCTCATGGATGAAATTCAAACGCTCTAAGCATAAACGAGGAAGAAAAGGGAGGGAAGTGTCTACAAGGGGATAAACAGGGAGCTCTTCTATGAGCTCAGATTTTTAAAAAGCATATAAAAATGTAGAAGTAAGAACAAGTAACAGAAAATGAATGAAGATTGGCACATTACTGAGGAATAGAGTCAGGAAGCTTCAATCTAGAAGGAGACAAGGCTGGCAACAAATGGTAAGGAATGCCAACAGGACTCTTAATCAGCTAGACTGAAAGCAAGAGAAACAAGGAATGGTTAAGATAACAGCTTAGAATTGATGGAACAATGATAATGCATGACAGAGAGGAAAAAAAAACCTATTCATCTCCTTTTTTACTTCTTTTATTTTTCTAATGAGGAGAGTGAGCTTCAAAGGGATAGAACAAGAATGATTTAGACGGAAGTGAATACCAAGGGAAGTAGAGAGAGCATTCACCTGCCATAAATTATTTCAAACCCAGAGAAACTACATTGGAGGGTACTAAACAAAGTGTTCAGCACAGATCGCTGAGCTGCTGCTGCTGCTAGTGATCTTTGGATTCAAAAACTCATTTGAATTCAATAAGTGTATATTAAGCACCTAATTTGAGCAAGGCTCTGTGCTAGGGACTACTGATAGAAAGATGAACTGAACCATTCCCTGACCTCGAGAAGCTTACATTTTACAAGAAGCACACAAGATGTACATGTATAAGTAAAAAAAAAAGTACAAACAAATTAATACAGAATAATTTCAAGACAAAGTGAGTTCAATAACAGGGAAGATTAGAAAAGGCCACATGTAAGAGGTGGCTCTTGAGCTGTGCTATAAAGGAATCTAGGAATACTAGAAGGCATAGATGAGGAGGAAGGATATGCTCTAGTGACTCCCCCTTATCTTTAAAATCATATACAAACTCTTCTGTTTGAGTTTTAAAGCCCTTCAAAATCTGGCTCCCAATGTACCTTCCTGAGTACATTGCATATTACTTTCCTTTACTTGGCCCAGTCTGAGCTGTTTAATGTTTCCCATACACAACAATCCATCTCCCATCTCTATGCCTTTGCTCAAGTTGTCCACCATGCCTAGAAAATTATCTCATCACATCTTTGCTTCATAGAATCTCTGACTTCTTTTGTAAGTCAGACTAAGAATTTTGTATTGTTTTCCTAGAAGCTGGTCAGTCAGACAGTAAGTCCATAAATATTTACTAAGTGCCTACCTGGTGTCATGCCCCAAGTTAAGCATGGGGGAGATAAAGGTGAAAGATTATCCTTACCCTCAAGGAGTTTATAGTCTAATGGAAGTTTATAATGATAGAAGTTTATAGTCTAATGAAAAGCAACATGCAAACAGAAATAGAAAAGGAATGAGGAGGAGGCATGATGAAGAATCCAAAGTAGTGCAGGCTGGTGGGAAATGAAGACATGGCTGATCTAGGCTCCCTTCTTAAATGAAGGAGGAGAGGTCTCTGCCCTCCAGTCAGAGGGAAGGAGGTACCCCGAAGGCAGAAAAAATAAGTGATCTAAAAAAATAAAAAATAGTAACATGATTAGATCTGTGTTTTTGAAATATCAGGCAGTTGTATAAATGATAGATTGGAAAGGGTGGAAGCAGGGAGGCCAATTAGGAGGCAATAGCAGTAATCCAATAAGGTGTGGGTGTTGAGAGACTCAAGTAGATATTGGTCATGTGTGTGGAGAGAAAAGAATGGATGTGAGAGATGTTAGGGAGTTAGAACTGGCAAAACTTGGTGATTGCTTGGACGTCAGGACTAAGGAGAAGAAAGGTGACTCCAAGATTATGACACCTGGAAAGATGGTATTGCCCTCAAGAAAAAGACAAAAGTTTGGAGAATGGGTGAGAAATTTTGCTTTTGTTTTTTTTTTTGTTTTTGCAGACAAGAGGTGGGAGGGAGAAGATAATAAACGTCACTTTTGGCATCTTGAGTTTTAAATAGTTTGAAAATCCAATGGGAGATTTCCAATGGGAGAAAATCCAATGACTAGTTAGTAATTAAAAATTAGAGCTCAGAAAAGAGAATAGAGACAGCTATATAGAATCGTCCAGATAGAGACAATAATTGTACCCATGGGAGCTAATGAGATCATTGAGAGTGAGAGAAGAGAAGAAAAGGGGAACCACTATAGTGCCTTTAGGGATGCCCACACTTTACAAGTGGGAAGACAATGGTAATTTAGGAGAAAAAATACTGAGTAGGAACAAACAAAAAGGTAAAAGGAGACCAAAAGGAACAGTGTCACAGAATCCAAAGGAGGAAAGAATGTCCAGGAGCAGCAGCTAGTCAACAATACAAAGAGCTACAGAGAAGTCAATATGGATTCCAAGGCGGGGAAGGGGAGAACCATTGGATTTAGCAATGAAGAGGTCATTGGTGACCTTAGAGAAAATAGTTTCAGTTGCTAAGTGGGACTAGAAGCAAGCTGCAAGGGATTAAGAATTGAGTAGGAAAAATCCTGGGGAATTGGAGAGGGAGATAGGCAAATATTCTGATAAGTATTCAGAAAGGGGAAGAAAGTTATTTATTCAAACTATATGTCTATGAACTTGTGTAAATTTGGGGGAAAAAAACTCTAAAATGTTGCTTGTGGGCACTCGGAAGAGGAAGCAGTGATTTCTGAAAGCCACCATTGGATTCATTAAAATGAAATTATGTTAGCAAGCCCATCTAACCTCATTTCCTGTTTGGCAAGGGCTACTTGACTGGTAGATAAGGGGAGTACCACATGTGCAGTATACATGGATTTCAGAAAGGCGTTTTAAAATATTCTCAAAAAACCTTGAGGACAAGATAAGAAATGTGGTATGAATGACCAGACCTAAAGATTGTTAATAAATGTCAACCTGATGTGTGGTCTCTAGCAACCCATCCCAGATCTCTAACCTGTACTTTTTTCTACTAATTCAATTCAAAAACCATTGAAAAAGCTCCTGTTACACACCATGCATTTGTCTTAGGCACTAGCAGCACAAAGACAGTAACAAAGAACCCTTTACACCCACAAAGAGCTTCCATTCTCCTAGGATATGCAACATGTGCCCAAACAGTTGCATCAAGGTCCCAATTCATTTAAATATTGAAGTCCATGAATTGGCCATTTTAGTCAAATATACACTGGATATTTATCCATTGGGCTGGAACTAATTACATATTTCACACAATTATCCTTCAAATAGTGTAAATTTGAATACATGAAACCATTTTGGGGGATTCACTATTTGCACTAATTGGGACTTAGGTGTGCTTATACATACATGGATATATACATGTGTACAGATAAATGCTCACATATATACATGACCTTTTGGGGAGGAGGGAATTAGAGGGCAGAGGGCAGGAGAGGCTTCCCATGAGTGGCAACGCATGAGCTAAGGCATGAAAGAAGCTGAAAAACCTGAGAGATAGATGTGAAGAGGGAGGCATGGGGAATAGCCTAGGCTAGGGAAAGGCAAAGGATGATGGAGTACAGAGTTCTAGGTACAACAAGCAGGCCAGTTTAACTGAAACACAGAGTATTTGAAGTCTGCAAAGGTAGGGTAGAGACAGATTGTGAAGGGATTTAAATGCCAAACTGAGGAGTTTGTAATTTATCTTGACGACAATATGGAAAATTTTTTAAATCAGTGACTAGAATGAAGTTATAGATTGGAATTTATTAAATTTGCAGATGACTTGAAGCCAGAAAAGGTGGCTAATATAGTGAATGCCAG
>CM053596.1:107761236-107783667 GCA_028646575.1 Pseudocheirus occidentalis
TCAAGGAATTTCTACAGTGCCAGTATGTGATAATGAGCCAATGGTGTGACGTAGCAGCCATAATGCTAATGCTGCTTTTTTTTTTAATGTTTTTTTTATTCTATTTTTTTCGGTAATTAACTTTTAGTTTTAGTTTACATCATTGATCTCCACAAGACTTTTAGTTACAAATTTTCTCCCTGTCTTTCCCCTACCCACCCCCTCAAAACAGCAATCCCACTGCATACCCCCTCCCCCAATCTGCTCTCTCCTATATCTTCCCACATCACCCCTCTGATTCTGGTAGAGCAAGATGGATCTCCCTATCCCAGTGCCTGTGTATCTTATTTCCCAGTTGCATGTGAATAATAATAATAATTATTATTATTATTATATATACATATGTTATTTTAGAACTTTAAATTCTAGATTCTTTTCCTTCCTCTCTTGTCACCCACCCCCACTGGAAAGTCAAGCAATTCAATACAAGCCATACATGTGTAGTTAGGTAGAACATCTCCACAATGGGCATATTTTGTAACACTGTCAATATTTCCCTCCTTTCTATCCTGCCCTCCCCTTGTTCTATTCTTCCCTTTGTCCCTGTCCCTTTACAAAAGTGTGTACTTCTAACAACCCTCCCCCAACCTTGCCCTACCCTCTATCATCCCCCCTCTCATCCCCTTCCCCCCTACTCTTCTGCAGGGCAAAATACCCATTTTAGAGTATATGTCATTCCCTCCCTAAGCCAAATTCCATGAGAATAAGGCTGATCTATTCCCTTTTTGCCCTCCTGTTCTTCTCCTCCATTGTAAGAGTTATCCCTTGCCTCTTCTATATGAGATGATTAACCCCATTCTGTCTCTCCCTGTTTCCTTTCATTCTATTCCTCTCCCACCTCTTTAATTTCACTTTTTAAAATATCATCCCTTCCTATTAAATTGATCCTGTGTCCTCTGTCTATGAACACATACATACACACACTCCCATATGTATTCATATGCATATATATCCTCCTATAAGTCAGGCTGGACTTTTATGAGTCATATAGGTCCATATATATGTCAAATTCCAGCTATAGGTCAGGCTGGACTTTTCCCCAAATTTGACATTTCATCTTTTGCTTCCAAGGTCCACTGAAAAGCCCATTAAGTAGGAGTCATTCCCCATATCTGGAAAAAAATTCCCTCCTGATCTCTGCCTCTCAGAATTTATAACTTTAAGAATCCATGAAATTTATTTAAGGTTCAGCTCAGGTGCTATGTCCTAATTTCTTCAGTTCTTCAATGTCATCTAATTTCTTGTATTCACTTATCTAAGTGAATTTACGATTTATGGCTCCCCTCCTGCAATAATAGAAGCTTTTTGTAGACAAAGACTATTTGTTTTGTTTTTATCTTTATATGTATCCATTGCCCAGCAGAGCAACTTACGTACAGTAGGCATTTAATAAGTGTTTGTTGAATTTAATTGAATTAAATACTCAATAGTGTTTGGAATGAATGACTTCTAAAGTCCCATGAAACTCTTAAGATTTTCTAGTTTTTAATTCTATCAATTCCAGATAAAAACACCATCATTAATACATTTCTGGAGACAGGAAGAAATTTTCAAGTAGTGAAGAAGTCCTAATAATAATAATCACAATAACAGTTTGGACTGTTTCAAAGTCCATTCTATCATTAATGTTGAGGTCGGAGGTAGGAAATGGCAAAGTAATGGAAAGCCATCCAAAACGCTGTAAAGAGGGGGCTTTGTGTGGCCAAAGACCACTGCAGGCACAGGAACAACAGAATGATCACTTCAAGAGGGGCAGAGTCACTGAAATTCTAAGTTCTCAGCAGAATGGGAAGGGAGCGGGGTCAAATAAGAGATATAATATTTGGTCCAAACACTCTGCATTGGAGAGACATGGAGGTAGAATACTTAGAACCTGTTGGGACTTAGAATGTGATTGGAATTGAGCATTTTTCCCCCTTTGCTATTTACTCTGTGTATAGCCTTGGGAAAATCAATAAAACTTTCTGAATTGTTTCTTCTTTTATGAGATGGTTGTACTAAATGTCCTTCCTAGGTCTCTTCCCCTTCTAGATCTATGATCTAGATATCTGTGATATATTACTAGCAAGATTTCTATCTAGATATCTATGATATATTACTAGTAAGATACTTTACCAGCTTCTTCTCTATACAAACCTAATTCCATCTTTCTTAACAGTCAATAAATACGTGGGTAGCTAGGTGGCAAAATGAATAGAGCACTGGCCCTGGAGTCAGGAGGACTCTGAGTTCAAATCTGACCTCAGATACTTAACACTAGCTGTGTGACCTTGGGCAATTCATTTAACCCCAATTGCCCTACCTTCCCCTCTCCAAAAAGACAAAAAATTAAAATAAACAGTCCATAAATATTTACTAAGTGCCTACTATGTACTAAGTAGGAGGCATCACATATTTATTAATAAAGATTAGAACATAAGCAACCTCTTCAAATAAAGGCAATTTGTATGTTTGTGTACAAAGTTGGGACAGTTTACATTGCTCAAAAAATCTATAAAAACAAGAAAACTATATGTTGACTAAAGAGCAAAAAGAGTCAGTCAGTCAATGAGGATTTAAGTGGCTAGTATGTGCTAAGCCCTGTAATCTCATGAACATAAAGATCAAGTCATTATTAATTAGGCATGGATGACTGAATAAGCCACCCAGAAGTGTTGTAACATTTATACCACCTTTATTGATTATCACAAGGCCTTTCCCTTAGTTCCACACCCATGACTTAGCTATATACTGCAAATAAATAAAACAGATCCAAGCTTTGTCACAATGCAAGAGTATTTGCTGCCCATGTGGAAAACTGTTCTCAATTTAAAACATACCACCAACAAAATAATGACTGAACAATTGATATGAAATATGGCATTGCATTAAATCCATTAGCATCACTCCTGAATAGAACCAAGTATGACATTCAAGTCCAAAAAAGAATGGGAGTAAAATAGCTTATTAATCACTTGATGTGCAGGGATGATAGCAAGTTATAGGGCTCCACTGAAAAGCCCATTAAGTAGACATTTCATCTCACAGGAATTCTCTCCAGTGATATCAAAGTATAATTTAGATTTAATAAGTGTAAAATTCATAATGAGCACTGAGGAAAAGTTGAAGCCGAGAGCTTTGAGCCTGAATTCTAAGACCAAATTCATAATACTCACAAATACCTTTGTGTTCTCCACCAAGACACATTAGGCTATCCAGGAGAAATCAGAGCATGTGTGTCATGAGAAAACTGGTAGCCTTAAATCAAAACTTAATAAAAAGAGCACTTTTAGGTTAATTAACACCTGTATGATATGGGTCAAAGTATTCTTTTGGTCCAGTTGGAAAAAAAGTGACAATGGATCTAAAAGGCATCTAAACAATATCCCACAAAGTGTTAATGAAACACAGAACTCATGACCTCAAGTCAGCTATTCAAAGATGAGCGCTTCCCCTTTGTAGCAGCAAGCACCCTAGCACAGCCAGGACAGCTGCTAGCACAGGCTCTTTGATCTGGTTTTCTAAAGGAAAGTAACTCAAAAAGGGGTCAACAATCTTACTTTAATGAAACATTTATCATTTACCTAGTTCAGGGGGAAAAGTCAGCACCCTGAACTTCTGAGAATATAAATACAAATACAAATAAAAACAGAAGCTACAAGCAGACAAACAATACACAGTGAAACAGACCAGCAGAGAGACCTTCCAGCCATCTGACCATTACCTCCATTCCTAGTTAGTTTCCAGAGAGGGAAACACCAACATCTGGGGTTTCAAAGCCGGGAGGCTCAATGGCTGCTATCCTTTTCCAGGGTCAGAGAATATCACAAATCTTGTGACTCACTGCCCAATCACTGAGTAACAAGGTGTGGGCATTCCTGAAAAACAAGCCTCCCACCACAGGCTCCATGTGACCACATTCAGCCTATTAGGGGGCAGAGTATACTTTCAAATGTACTTAAGTCTATCAAGTGGCAGGGAAGATCTTCAAATTCCCATTACCATTACACTCATTCAAAAGAAAGAAGGTGGAAGAGAATTCACAGATATTCTCAGAGCTCAACTATAACAGGTTAAAATTTTGCATAAATACTTTTGGGATAAAGAGACTTCCCTTCATAAAATAATAGTTAAGGCTGACAACAGGCAATCCATGGGATCTGCCTAATATAAACAAAAATATAGTTATTCCTTCCACACCATGGGGATTAGGAGTGCAGCATCTCAGTGATCTGGAACATTCCCATAAATTTTTTTGCCCTTCCTTTGTACCAGAGAAGTCTGAATTTTCTTTTCTTTTTCTTTTATGAGATGTTTACAGTACCTTATTATAAAATTTGTGTTAACTTTTTAGTCATAGGATCTGTGTCATCTGTGGCTTCTGCAAAACTCCCCAAAAATTCCCATTTAATTTCTTGTGCCAATCTGCAATATAGCAAAACTGTGATGGGAAAAGTTACAACGTGGAAGGGATCATTGTAGTTTATTTCTGGATGGAACAAATGAAATGTCTAATACTCAGGAGTATAATCAAAACACACTACTCCCTCCCATTGTTTCTATTTCTTCTTCACAACAGCATTAATGTGAAAATATGTTTAATATGAACATATATAGAGAGCCTATGTCAGACTGGATGTCGTCTTGGGAATGAGGGAAAGGACAGGGAGAAAATTTAAAACGCAAAACTTTAGGGAAGTGAATCTTGGCAACTAAAAACTAATTAGTTAATTTAAAAAGCACCCCATTCTATGGACAACATCCATATGAACTCAACCAATATCATGTTGACAAAGAAGCATCAAATGACTGAGTCAAGCAGATTTGTTTATAGAAAGGTAGGGTTTTATGAAAGCAATTGACAATCAGGTCATTGCCATCAGAAATTACACAAAGATTATTCTGAAGGAACCTAGACTTACTGATGAATATAGGCAATACATCACCGCAGGGTAAAAGCTATAGCTTCTGCTAGGTACCTAGAAAGATGTGATCATTTGATGAGAATTATATACTAGAAGTTTACCAGCCTCCACAAATGAGAATTAATAAAGCTTTGCACTACAAATACAAATTCCAAAATATCCTTGAGATTGCGTGTGTTGCAAAAAATAGAGACATGGTAGAAGAAGGAAAACTCTGAGGTAAAAGTATGAGGTACATTTCATCCCTATTGTCCTATCTGCTACTGGTCTTGTCGCCAAGATATTTTCAATGGATCTCCCACATATTCCGATACTTCTTATTTAATTACAAAGAGCAGTCCTGTTATCTACCTGTGCAATGGTTTGCAGAACATTAAATATAAAAGAATAATGTCAGGATAGTGAATAGTCCTTGAAGTATTTTGATCTGAACTCCATAAAAAAAAAAGATGAGAATGCTGTATTATCATTAGCTTGGGTATCAGTTTAGGATTCACTGCTAAAGGTAATAAACCATCATCAATAATTTTTGGACACCTTTGCCTGTGAGATTGCTCTAGGGATGCCATGTATCTCCAAAAGAAAATATGAAGTACTTACTTCATCACGTTGGATGGTTGGATAAGAAGTTTTCTTTCTTCTCTTAAGAGTTAGAGTTGGTGTAGTGTAGTGAATAGAGCACCAGCCCTGGAGTCAGGAGGACCTGAGTTCAAATTTGGCCTCAGACACTTGACATACTTACTAGCTGTGTGACCTTGGGCAAGTCACTTTACCCCAATTGCCCTACCTTCTCCCCTCCAAAAAGAAAAAAGAGTCATTCTTAGTAGGTAGTGGCAACATTGAATAAACCCTTCTGAGAAATGAGTGCCTATTACAAAACAGGAAATTTTGTTCGTCTGGGAGGGTAAAAGAGAAGTGAAAATCACACAAATCTATAAACTGCAGTAATGAATCAAGGAAGTCACAGAATTTATCTGGAACTGCTGAGTTATGGTGGACTGAATGCCACCTTCTGTCCTGTTTTTATAACTGAATATCTGTGTTTCCTGGAACTGCAAACTTCCCTAAGAAGCTGCAGGGAACAAAGCGACACTTATACCCACATTTCTTGCCTTTTCTGTTTTAGGATGTGTTTCTAAAATGCCACTCAAAATAAATAATTGGCAATAGATTGGTAAGACAACACATAGTTGGGGGGTTTTAAGTGTTAGTAGTGGATAATAAAAAGGCACAAATATGAAAATGGAATCTGGGAACTGAAAGAAGACGATAGATCATCCTAGTCCAGAGGTATTGAACACACAATGTGATGCGCCTCTCCCCACCCCATGCTCTCCTGAGATTTGAACCGAATTAAACTGTAATTGAGAAATATTTAACAAAATACATGAAAATACCATAAAATATAGATAATGTTATATTTTAAAATTAAGTCAGTATGCAGCCTGCAGGGATCCTTATATATGGATTAATGACCTCCACCAATCTAGTCCACCCTGTTTGATATATAAACCCTCTCTAGAATCCCAAAAAAATGATAGTCCAGCCTCAATCTGACTGCCTCCATGAATGGGGAACTTACTACCAATTGACCCAGCCCATTCTGCCTTGGGATACCCACTATGGTCTACATATTGAACTGAAGCACGCCTTCTGTTTGCAGTGAGTAAAAATTATAAGAGAAAAGGTACTGAAGCATTTCCTTCCATCTTTATAACAAATACGAAAAATAAATGAAAATTTGCAAGACCAGGCATCTGTTTTGCCAAAGATGTGATTGTCTATATGGCATGATTTGAATTAAAGGAATCTCTGCTAAGATTTAATTATTATAGATTCATTCACATGATTTTAAAGTAGAATGCAAAATGCTAATATGGAAGCTCTTTAAAAGTAAGGATCTTGTCATTCTTTGTATTTTTATCTCCAGAGCCTAGCACAGTGCCAGGCATATAGCAGGTGCTTAGCAAAAGCTTGTTGATCAATATGATATAAAACTGGAAATTTTGACATGAAGAAGGGCATTTTTTTCTTTTTTTCTTTCTTTTCTTTCCTCCTTTCTTTCCTTCTTTCTTTCTTTCTTTCTTTCTTTCTTTCTTTCTTTCTTTCTTTCTTTCAGTAAGGGCAATTTCACCACTGGAGGCACGATCTTTTAGGAAAAGATCCTATACGAGTAACAATATTCATAACAGCTCCCTTTGTAGTAGAAAAAATAGAAATTAAAGGGGTGTCCATCAATTGAGGAATGGCTGGACAAATTGTTATATGCAAGTATGATATAATAAATGATGAAAGAAGTGGTTTCGGTGAAACCTGGGAAGACTTGTAAGATGCAGAGTCAACTGAGCAAAACAGGAAACAATTTATACTGTGATGACAACACTGTAAAAACAATCAAGCTTGAATGCCTTAAAGAGATTAATGCAAAGAACAGCAATTCTTCCAGAGGATGGATAATGAAGCAGATTACTGGCTTCCTCACAGAAAGGCAATGGACTCAGGGTGTAGAATGAGACTTTTTTTTTTAAATGGACAATGAGGGTATTGGGGAGAGGGGTTATGCCATTTGTTATGAGGCTTTTTTTCTATTTTGAGGGGCAATTGGAGGAAGAAAGAGAGAACTGATGTTTCTTCATTGAAAAAAATAAAATTCACTTTTTTGAAGATAAAATGAAGTGGAGGCAAACTCCACAGATTCTTCTAACTCTAAATCTACATGAGACTTTATTACAGAATCGCAAATGGGTTGTACACCCATCCTATCCACTTGGAATTTTCAGGCTTTGTGGAGATATACACACTTGAGTTGAAAAAAGTTGGAGATTGGCAAACAAATCACTCAGATTAATATTTAAAAGTCTTAAAAGCTCAATTTTAGACTCATATAGGCACTTAGTGTAGTCTTAATGACTGGATAGCTGGACTACCATCACATAGCCAGGATTGTCTTACCTTCCTAGGCCTTTACTTCTAACATCATTCAGCACCAAAGCCTGAGAGAATAAATACAAGGTTCTGAGCACTCTGACTCTTAAGCAAGTTGACGTAGGGCTAAAGCCATCACCAGAAACAGTTTCACTTGGGACAAGTAGAAGGAAGATGGAGAAGAGAGGATTCCCTGGTATGTGGCTGTGAGAAGGCCTGGGATGGTTTGGGTTTGTTTTGTTTTTTTGCCTTTCTTTGTGTCCCCCTGCTTAGCACAATGTCTGGCACATAGTAGGTTCTTAATAAATGCTTGTTGACTGACTGAATACAGACAACCAAGTTTTTTATTCCTTCTATACCAAAGCATCATAATTGCAGTGTAAGACAGATGTCAGAAGGTCTATGAACTTGAATGAAGGGGAAAAAACTACTTATTTTTCTCCACTGATCTATAACTGAAATTTAGCATTTCTTTCCATTGTGTATGTAGAAAACAAAACATGATACTGTTAAATAGGATTTATAAGTTTCGCTAGACATCTGGAAGTGCCCATGATACAAAAAAAAAAAAAGGATGGAAAACCCTACTGTAGATCTATTGTCTTGTATAATGAGTACTGACATTCACATCCCAGATTCTGAACACAACCCTAATTGCTGTTTATCATAGTCCTTTGGAAACTTGAAATTGAATTTTATTTCCTATTTCCTAGTCTGTCCTGCACACACACTGGTAGGTTATTACAGAATAATAAGTGTTGTTGGAAGACATGATTTAGCACTATATTTTCTTTTTTTAAAGAAAAGGAAGGGGGAAGTTTTATATGTGTGTGTATGTATGTATATGTGTATTGTATACATATATGTATTGTGTATACGTATATGTGTATGTACGTGTGTGTATGTATGTGTGTATGTATATGTGTGTATATATGTGTATATATGTGTGTATATGTGTATGTGTATGTGTATGTGTATGTGTATGTGTATGTGTATGTGTATGTGTATGTGATGGGGAACTTCACCCAAGGAATTACATGGAAATTGTGAGTAAATATTAAACAGGTTCAGGTTTTTGCTGCTTGACCAATCAACCTGTTTGTTGAATTACAGTACTGTGAATTTTTCTCTTGAGCCCAAAGTCCATTTTATAGCAACTCTCCATGGCAAAGACACGTAAAACAAGGCTTTCATTTCTAAGTCCACACCTTATAACTGAGGCTGGCCAAAAGACTAAGAATCTCAAGGTTTCCCGGTTGAGATTCAACTGAAATTTTATTTGCACTATCAGTCAAGTAAGTGTCTGTCTGCTCAGTCAACTGACAAGATAAGCCAGATTATTAGGAGAGAAAAAAATTATTGAGTGAACAAACTATTAGCAGGTGTAATAAAATATATCCCAAGAATCTAATTACATATGTGCAGTAATATGCTAAGCATAAATTACCCTTATCTCTTCCTCAAATACAAAATTCATGTTCCATTTTGCTTGTTAATTTTTACATTTTAGTAATCTCTCCATGATTGCTACCATTCAGGTCATCCCTTTTGGTAAAGTTATTACAAATGTTTGTTGAACTGAGTGGAGTTGGATCTTCAGAACTCCCCTATGACATGCAAAAATGTCACATGGCAGAAGTAACACATTAAATTATTAATGTTGACATATTATCACAAACTTCCCAACTACTGTCACAGAAATGTTGAAATTGCTGTCATATGGTGAGTAGAGTACTAGGATCAGGAAAATATTAGTTCAGATCCCGAATGAATTAATTAAAAGCATTTCTAAACACCTCTTCAGGTACCATGCCAGGTGCTAGAGATACAAAAATAAAAGTAAAATAGTCCCTGCCCTCAAGGAGCTTATATTCTAATAGGTATAGTCCTAGACCCAAATTCTAATAGGTGAAGACAATGTGTCAGTCATTCAACTAACTTTTATTAAGTATCTTGTATGTGTCAGACACTGTTTTAAACATTGAGGATATAAAGAAAGACAAAAGACAATCTCTGCTCTTAATTCTAATACAATCCTAGAAAGAAATTCTAATACATGGAGACAACACATACAGAAAAATGAATGACAGGGAAAGGAGTTCCAATCTGGTTTCACAAGACTGATAGTTGGAAGTATAAGCAATTGATTGTCATGTCATTTCCAGAAGCAATGGTATTGATTTGTTTACTGTTTGCAGGTCAAGAGGTTAAAAATTGTGGGTTTGGTGTGGGAAGAATGCACAGCAGCAGGGCAGATGGCATATCTGTGGAGGATGGTAGACATTACTCCTAGTTTGCCTTTCTTTTTATTAGGAACTCAAAAGGTACTTTCATCTTTCCCCACGCATTATCCTTAGCCTTTGCTGTGTACATTTGAGCACCAATCTTAGAAACATTAAAACCTTGTCTCTTTCTCTGTTATATACCTCACGATGGATTACATATCAATGAAGATTTATTTCTATTCTATTTTTTTACCTAGGATATTTCAATATTTGCCCTTAGAAGAAGCACACCATCTGTGTAAATAAATATGTAAATATGAATTTTCATTTTGATATAAAATGACTATGGCATTTAGGCAAGCTGGTTGAAAGGCATAATTCTGTGCCTTGGTTGCCTTACTTTAAAGAGTATTCTTAATGCTTTTTTTCAGTTAAAAAATAGATGTTTAAAATTTTTTTCTGAGTGATGGCTTGATACTCCATATTCAATACACAAAGGATGACAGCAAGATATGGTCTATCTCAGAGTCCTATAGGTAGCCATGAAGGATTGGGTAAAGGGTATCTTTCTCATATCGTTACTCACAAATTCACATCCAATATATTTCCCACAATATCTGTCACCAGTTAATATCTCTCCAATGTCAATATCACTTGATCCCTCCTCAATATCAATTAGCTTTATTTGATGAAACAGTAGTTACAGGAGAACCAAAGTACAAATTGCCTCTTTTACTGGGAGAACACTCTCCTTTAATATTACCTTTCCTTGGAAGAGTGGGCTCAAACTCAAAGTGATTGTTACAAACATTCCCTCCTGCCCCCATGACCTCACCCCCTCATGTTCACTTCTGGATATGGCCTAGATGATTAACAAGTAGTTAGTTCCCCTGCTGCAATATTGGTGTCTTGGCTTCCAGATTTGATTCCATCCTGGGTTGAACCAGGCCAATTGATCCTGACATCTGTAGGCTCCTGGCCTCAGCCAATAGACTCTGCTACAGCCTCCAGTTACTGGACCTCCTGCTGACTCTTCCAATCTTTTGAAGCTCACAAGATCACAACCTGGTTCATTTTTCTGTGATACTCATTCACCTCAAATCAGGAAAGAATAAGGATTCCAGAGACAGAAATAGGGGCAACACCATTCATTTGCAGCCATGTGAGGGCTGGATAGGGTGACAACATGGTAGCTACAGGATGTTGTTCCTACCACTACTATCTTTCCTGGCACCTGGTGGCTTAGAACTTTTTTTCCCCAAAAGCCACTAGAAGAGAGACAGAGAGAAATGGAGAGACAGAGACAGAGGACAGAGAGAAAGAAAGGAGAGAGAAAATGATAGATGGTTTGAACCCAGAACTGAAAAGGAGGAAACCAATAAGTTGGATTGTCGTTTATCAAACATTTATGTGCCAGGTTCTTTAGGAAGCAATTTACAAATATGCATCATTTGATCATCACAACAACTCTGAGAAGTAAGTGCTACTACTTCCATTTTATAGTCAACAAATCTGAGACAAAGGTTAAGTAGCTTGCCCACAGTCACACAGCTAGTTCAGCGTCTACAACCTGATTTGATCTCAGGTCTTCCTAACTCCAGGCCCAGTCTTTTATCCACTGTGCCATCTAGCTACCTCTGAAGTCATAGAACAATAAAATTTTTGAAAAATGTGACTGAGGTTTGCCCAAAGGACAATGATCCATGATACACAAGAGAAATCTGTGACATGCTGAAAAACAAAGAATTTTGAGAGAGAAGCAGTATAAAGGATGTTACCTAAGAACTGAATGAGTTGGGGGACGGGGGAGACTATTTGCATGTTAAGAGCAAAGGGTAGCTGATGAGCAGCCTATAAATTTCAGTAAGAGGCTCCTGATGTCAAGAGAAAGTGAAGAAGGAGCCTATTACTTTGAGAGGATGCCGTTAGGCAAACTTATGGAAGGATGTGCACAATAGTCCCACTGGGTGAGAAGGCATGGAAGGATGGTGATTGACATCATTCTAGCAAAAACCTACACCCATAAAATCATCCATCCATCTGAGTATTAGAGTAATTTATTATTTTGCGTCTTGTTGGCTGATCTATGAAATCCTAACAAAGTGCAGATCCTCAATCTGTTCATATACTCATTGAATATTTTAACATCTGCCATAGAAACATGATGGGGAAAAGAACTGCTGTTTAAAAAAAAAGTTTGCTAATTTCTCTAAAATGCAAGATTAATTAAAGTGATTTAATAGTGAGGAAAAAAGTAGAGACTTCCCAGGGGATCTGAGAAGATTCATAAGAACCCAAAAAAGAGGAGAAAGTAGGTCAGGTAAAAGTGGGGAACTGAGGCCAAGAATGCTGCCATATCTAGGTTCAAATGATTATAAGAAAAGACCATCTAACCTGAAACTGAGGAGTGGTCTTGGGGCAGGTAGTAAAATGTTATTTAGAGTCTACTCTGAGTAAAGAAATTTTATACCTATTAAACAATAGACTAGGGTAATTTTTACACCCTAGAACTTGTACAGTGGACTTTTATTAACTCATGAATGGGGGAGAATATTGGGTGATGGGACAAGGAATGGAATGATTCTCTTTGGTTCTTCTCCAGGAAGAGGATCAAACCAAGGCCTCCCCTGAGTACAATAGAAGAATGGATTCCAGGAGGAATGAAGGTGAATTCTCACTAACAGCAACCTGGCTTTGTGAGGCTTGATTCTACTGCCATATTGGAATCATACATCTCAGGATAATGGATTAGAGCAGTTGTTCTCTACCTTCCTAATGCTGCAACCCTTTAATACAGTTCCTCATGTTGTGGTGACCCCCAACCATAAAATTATTTTCATTGCTGCTTCGTAACTGTAATTTTGCTTCTGTTATGAATTGTAGTGTAAATATGTGATATGCAGGACATATTTAAATTGAACATAACCCACAGGTTGAGAACCGCTGGATTTGAGTTATGCTCAACATTAGCATTCATCAAGTCCAACCCCCTCATTTTACAGATAAAAAGACTGAGGCCCAGAGAGGGAAGCACCTTGTCTGGGATCACACAGGTTTATAAGTGACAGAACCAGAATCTGAACTAAGGTCCTCTGACTCCAAAGCCACTACTCTTTTCACTGTGCCATCTGATCCTCACAACAACCCTGAAAGGTAGATAATACTATTATCATCTCCATATTACAGTTGAGGAAACTGAGACAAACAAAAAGTAAATGACTTGTCCAGAATCACATAGCTAAGCAAGTGTCTGAGGTTGAATTTGAACTCAGATCTTTCTGACTCAGGAGCAGCACTCTTTCCACTGCACCACCAGCTGTGGTAACTATCTAGCATTCTGATTTCTTGGGCCATTTCGTATGTCTGGTAAGTACTATTCTTCCCCTTATAATTATGAAACCCTTTATAAACCTTCCCCTGTGGCTTGTGAGAAGAGCAAGGTTGAAGGCAAATTCCAAAGAGGTGTTATTGTTGTTGTTGTTGTTGTTGTTGTTGTTGAGTCATATGTCTGACTCTTCGTCACCCCATTTGGGGTTTTCTTGGCAAAGATATTGGAGTGGTTTGCCATTCTTTTTCCAGTTGATTTTACAAATAAGAAAACTATGGTAAACAGGATTAAGTGACTTGCCCAGGTCACAAAACTAGTAAGTGTCTGAGGCCAGATTTGAACCCAGGAAGATGAGTCTTCCTTATTCTTAGCCTGGCACTCTATCTATTGTACCACCTAGCTATCAAAAGAGACAGCAACCTAACTAGGGATAGGGTAAGAACAAGAGAGCAGTGAGGTATTAAACCACCAGCTGTCTGTCACTGTGAATGCCACAGAGAACAAGGAAGACAGCTGTAGCATGAGGACAGTGGATGCTGTAACATTTAGAGTGAGCCCCATAGACTGGAGATGAAGGCTATGAAGGCTATGGCAACATTGAGATCATTCCAATGGAGAAGGGTTTGGGTAAGTCAAGAGAACAGACTCGCTGAAGCAGGTACTCAGAGGGTCCTTGAGTGTGTTAAGTTGAATTCATGCTCTTGGACTGGTTTGACTTGTGATTACCTGATGCCAAGCTCTTGCAGCCTGAAACCCAGACTTTGCGTTTTCTCAAGCCCAATACTAGGACCTTTTTATAAATTTCAGATTTTGTCCTTGCTTCTGGCTCTCGTACCAGATCTGCTTCTGGTTCTTTCCATCTTGTAGACAAATCTACTCAGTTTCCTGATATTGGCTTGTTGCATATTGTTCCCAATCTCCAGCTCTTCTTGAACTCCCTTTCCACTGCTTCTCTCCCCTTACTCTACAAAAATGGAAGGGCTCCATCAGCAACCTGAATTTCATCTAGCCACAATCTTACCACTCTCTGCCCAAGTCATATGAAGCAAGGGTTAGACAGAATAGTAGCATAAAAGGGAAGAAAGTGGAATAGTACATTCTAAAGCTAGATCATATATTTTGACTTGAAAGGTACCTTGGGGACCATTAAATCCAACCACCTCATTTTACAGGTAAAGAAACAGAGAATAGAAGAATTGAAGCAACTTGCCCAGGACCACAGATCTAATATGTATCTGAGACAGGATCTGAGACAGCCATAGCTACTAGATTCAATAAGATCCCACATATTCCTTCCTAGGGCCCAGACAGAAAGGATAATAATCTCCCAGGGATTAGGAGAAATCAAAGAAATAGCTCGTTAGACTGAGAGGTGGAAATCAAGGTAAGTTAGTAATGAATGACAAAGTTACCTAAAGGATTATGCTCCAGAAACCCAGAAGTCAAACAGGGAGGATATAGAAGAGCAATGTTTTAAAATGACTCCAGGTAAGTGAATAATGTAGTATGTAATTTTCCTAATCTATATATAAGCTACGCCCTGACATTCTAAAACACTATAGTTAAAATAGTTTATGCACTAAACAGCAGAAAGCATGTATTGTGATGATGTGAATATTGTGGCAAATGGTCACTGAAATACAAAGGAAAGAGAGAAAGTGTATGACTCCCAGGAACACAGATTTTGGAGAAGAAATTCCCTGGATATTTACCCAAGAAGTAGCTGGAACCTTTCTGGCAAGCGAACTGGTCCTCATTATCGAAATAAAACATGTAGCTCTAAGAAGTGACCCAGAAATCAGCTCTAGCACAGTAGGTGGCTGGATGTGGAGGCTAAGAGTCAAGTGACATGACTTTGAGTCCTGGCTCAGTTCCTCAGGCAAGTGACTTAAGCTCTTTATGCTTTGGTATACTTATCTGCAAAATGGGAATAACAATGTGTCCATGATTATCTGCCTTGAGGGGTTACTGTAAGGAATGTGCCTTGTAAAACAAATAGCACCATATAAATGTGATTTATGTTATTATTACCCATTCACTACAGGAAAATTGACTATTATTAGCACAGGGAAGTAAAACTGCAATGAACACTGCCATCCCACAGCTCACACTGGGACCGTTTCTCACTCATTTATAATAAATTCTTGTTAAAAATACAAAGTGAATTTAGGCAACCTAATACAATTTCAGACCCAGATCTCAATCAATTCAATGACAGACTTCACTAAAATATCCTTTGGTGAAGCCCATGGGTTTTTCCCATGGACCTCTAAGATGAGATAGCAGGCAAAAGAAAGAAAACCCAAATCAGGCTTGGTTGTCTCTGATTTGCTATAGACCATGAAACAACCTTTTATATATGAGTAGCAACTTCCCTCTAAAGCACTTCACAGTTATTAACTATGAAATTAAGTCTCATCACACCATTGTAAAGCACATAAATCATCTTTTATTGTAGGTCTTCTGTTCCAAATATATTAAAATGGGAATGAACTACCTTCTCTAAAAACCTGGCAAAACAAAGTAGGGAATTCTGCATTTGGGACTTTGGCTCTTTCTCCAGAGAGAACAAGGACTATTCATAGAACTTGTATGTTGCATGAGTGATAGATGGTTATTTATGATAGGGGTAGGGGGTATTCTTATCTTTGGAAACTACAACTCCTAGCAGCCTGTATAATACACAGCAGATGGGTTTAACTATTATCTCTATGCAGATGACTCCCAGATATCCAGATGTACAGCCCAAGTCTCTCCTTGAAGCTTTAGTTCCACATTATGAAACTTACATTTCAAAATGGATGTCTTGGAGGTATCTCAAATTCAACATGTCTAAAACAGAACAAATAACCTTTCCCCCTAAACTCTCCAATCTTTTAAACTTCCGTGTTTCTCTCAAAGGGAACACTATCCTTCTAGAATCTCCACTTTATAATCTCAGCATTTCCAAATATTTGTCAAATCTTGCCATTTCTGCCTCCCCACCATCTCTCACATCCACCCCTTTACACCATTGCTATTATCTACCACCTTAGTTCAGGCTCAGTCTCATCTTGCCTGGATTATTACAACAGCCTCCTAATTGGGCTGCCTGCCTCAAGTGTAGTACTAATGCAGTTAAGTCTATACATTGCTTTCAAAGTAATTTTCCTTAAGCACAGATATCATCATGTTACTCTCCTACTCAATCAACCCTAATGACTTCCTATTGCCTCTAAGATAAAAGATAAACTCCTACTTTTTGCTTTTAAAACTATACACAACTTGGCAATAACCGAGCTTTTTAATCTTCTTGGACCTTACTCCCCTTCCCACACACTTCAATCCAGCCAAACTGGTCTCTGTTCCTCACAGACAATACTCCATCCCACATATCTGTGTCTTTGCTCTGGCCATCCCCATTCCTCGAATATACTTCACCTTTAGTTTATAGCAACCATCTCTTCATTTAAGCACTTCTTTTTGCATGAAATCTTTCCTAATCCACCCAACTCCTAGTGTCATTCCTTCCAAAATATGTTTTAAAAAAAAAAACAAAAAACAATTGTTGCTGTTTAGTCAATTAGTCATGTTCAACTCCACGATCCCATTTGGGGTTTTCTTGGCAAAGATACTAGAGAGATTTGCCATTTCCTTCTCCAGCTCATTTTGCAGATGAGGAAACTGAGGCAAAAAGATTAAGTGACTTGCCCAGTGTCACATAGCTAGTAAGTATCTGAGGCTGGATTTGAACTCAGGTCTTCCTGACTCCAAGCCTGGAAGTCTCTCCACTGCCAATTTTTAACAATGGCATGTGTATTTGTATTCATCCTGTTAAGATTTTTTTCCTAATCCAATCCAACAAATATTTATTAAACACCTACTGTGCACTAGGTATGTGCTAAATGCTAGGGATACAATTAATAAAAAGAAAGACAGTCTCTGTCTTCAAAAAAATTAGAGTCTACAGGGGGAGATGCACACAAAAGGAGGCAAAAAAGGGAGGAGAGGAAAGGTGAATTTAGAAATGATCAGCTTATTCTGGGAGAAGCATCTTGTTCTGTGGAGCTAAAACCAGGCAAGACAGCAGATGCAAAGTGGAATGAGCAAGAAATAGAGAGATAGATAGACAGACAGACAGATAGACAAAGAGACAGATGATGGATAGATAGACAGAGACAGATAGATAGATAGATAGATAGATAGATAGATAGATAAACAGATGACAGATCAACATATAAACACATACACATATGTATTGTGTATTAGATACAAGTATGTGTACATGTTATATGTATGATATGTCTGTATATATATACATGTATACACATACATGTTTATGTATAGATAGATGGACAGAGCTAGAAGTAGAGAAATAGATTTTCTCCCCCATTAGGGTATTAACTCATTGAAAGTAGAGATTGTTTCATTCTTTTTTCTTAGGCCCAGCACACAATGGGAGCTAGATAAATATTTGTTGACAATTGAGTGATTGATTGCTGGTACTACTCTAGCATGTACTCTGGTTTGATGAGAGTATTTGCACATTCCCAAAGTGAGGTAGGGCATGAAGTCTCCTGAGGGACATAGGGAGATTTGAGCAAGGCAGTGCTCAAAGAGAGGGAGGATAAAATGAACAATAACCTGAGAAACTTCCTTGCAACTGCGTCCAATTTCTCTCTTAACTTACAAGAAATTTTCTGTTTTCCACGCCAGGAAGGAGTGACTATAGATGTCTTCCCAGAGGTTGCTCTAACCTTAATTAATAAACAAGTATATATTGAATATTTACTAATGGACCAGACACTCTAGTAGGCACTGAGGATAGAAAACTAAAAGTAAAATAGTCTCTGACTTTACAGAGTTTACATTTTATTAATCAGCAAGTATTTATTAAATTATTAAGCACCTATTATGTGCCAGACTCATAGTGAGAATACAAAAAAAAAAAAATTTAAATTGGACCTGCCCTCAAAGAGTTTACATTCTATCAAGGTAAACAACACGTACACATATAAGGGAACATAAAATATATACAAAGTAAAATTAAGGTAATTGAAGCTAATACTAGCAACTGGCAAAAGGAGAGTAAGGATCAAGAAAGACTTACTGTAGGAGATGCTAGTTGGCTTGAATTTTGAAAGAATTTAGGTCATGTACCAGGAGAAGCTATGTCTGCAGGAGTTCAAGGCTTCACAGATCCAGTGCTAAAACACTTTTTTTTTCATTCCCTGAGATTCCTGGGTTTAACTGTGGTGCAAATTACTGCTGTGACTTGTTGATGTGGCAGTACAGGGAGCAGAGCCAAGAGGACTCATAAGGTACATTCCCTAGAAGTCTGGGAGGTTGTAGTTTGGGAGACGGTGGTAAGAAAATTCATGGCTTTATTCAAATCATTCATTATGTACCTTCTCTTTTTTTTTTAGCAAATGTCTTTAGACATTGTCATAACATCATGTGATTAATTTTAACTTGTCAAGGGAGAAGTGGTTAATTAGGTATTGAGCCCAAACAGGTTCTCAAAGAATGAATGTGTCCAGGGAGGCAGAGCACAGAGGAGAGGTTGGGAGAAATGGTAGTGATTCACTAATGGTGGGTAGATTCTTAAGTGATCAGATGTTCTTATTTGGGGAAAATTTCCATTTTTAATGGAATACCTCCTACCTCTATTTAGAATTCTAATAATGCCCATTTATCTCTTTCATATGCATTATCTTCTTTGATTTGCTTTTACCACAACTTTTTGAGGTAGGTGGTGCAGGTATTATTAACTCCATTTTACAAATAAGGATATTGGTCCCTAGAGAAATTGAGTATCCCACAGATAGTATGTTGCAAAGCCAGGACTAAAACACAGGTCTCTGGCTCCAAGGTTAGTGGGTTATTTTCCCCCCCCCTAATTATAGTCATGCTGACTAGACCATTTAGTTACTGCCCCCTATAGAGAGAAATTAACCTCTGAAGGTTGGTCGCCAACTAGAGTTCATAACATTCACATCTGGAGATACTTAAAGCATTAGGATTCACTTAATAGCCCCAAATCATTAAATGACAAAGGGTTTATTCCCTCATTTATTCAACAAAGATTTATTGAGCATCTATTATGCGACACTGTGAAAAGCTCTGTGAGAAATAAAGAAAAAACACAAGACATGGTTCTTGCTTTTAAGAAACTTATAATCTGTTGTTGTTCATACTTCATTTTCAAAGAGGACCAAAGACCACTGGGTGATGTCTTGACTCATGTGTAAATTGGATTTAAGGGAGGCAGAGTTGCACAAAGTTGTCAGCCTCCCTCTCTCTTCCAGACTCATCAAAGTCCAGTGGCAAGACAAAAGTCAGGATGACTGGCTATGGCCCAGGATGCAGTGGGTGACCTCAGCATCTTCAATGTCTGACCAAGCTCTAAGCACTCCACAGCACTTACTTCAGCTGCCTTCATGGCCACTGGAATAAACTGCTCTCATCTACCCACTCCCCCAGTAGGTCTTCACATGCTTGGGGTAGACATTTCCCCTAATCAATGGGTTTGAGGCCTGTCAGTTAACCTCAACCTGGTTTAGCCCATCTGCTGTGACAATTTACTGGGGCATGGCCAGTGTGTATGCTATAGCCTCTTGGAACCACATGTGAGAGTTGAATGTCAGGTAGACACCAAAGGTGGATGAATAACCCTGAAAAGGGCTCGCATTTGAGGGACTAGCCCTCCTTGAACACTCCATACACACCCTACAGTAACTGAAGTGATAAGAAAAATTAATGCAACAATCTGAGAAGTTCCCAATGTAACCAAAAGAGGCTGAGATATAGACTTAGAATTATTTTCCAAAAAGTGATACAGACCATGGGTTTATCCACATCTATTCCTGCTGCTGTAGTTCAGATCTCAACTGCTTCAGAGCATCAGGCAAGGCTTTCCACCTTCAGGATCCCCAATGAAGAAAGTAAAAATAAAAGGTTATGCATTTTATTATTACCACTTATTACCACTAGTAACAGCTACTGACCATCAATCACCTGACAAAACTTGTGAAAGTCTAACTCAGTAACTGCATGTCAGGATCAAGCATATGAATATGTGGAATGTCCTGTAATATCAGCTACTTATCAAAGTGAATATAATCTAGTTCCTTAAAATATGAAGCCACCACCTCAGACACCACCTCCAGATCAGCTGTTCACACTATCAACTGTCAGAGAAGAATTATCAATTTCCAGGGCAGATTTGAAAAAAACAAAATGGATTTGTCCTTCAGAAAACAGGTTTTTGGAATGCCATGCTAAGGAAAAAAAGGATGAAAGTGGAAAGATAATGACATTGGGGAGAAACATTTTGGTGATGTTATTAGGATTCCCAGTCAGAATAATGAGAAGACCTGAATCTTTAAAACTGGAAGTTCTTCATGCTGCTGAATGGCCAGGTGACATTCTGTGGCACCCAGCACTGATCTTATTTGGAGGCAAAGCTAAGGACTATTCACCAGGAGCAAGAATTCACTCAAGATGTTTGGCTTTTGTTTCTCTTTTCTCATTGTTCACTCCATTGGCTATAACACCTATACAACCAGACTATTGTACAATGTGAAGGGGTTTGCAGATCCTATACGTGATAGTATGCCACCATGGCGGGGATGGGGGGTGGGGAGGAAGGGGAGAAAAAGGGGAGAAAAATCTGAAACTCAAGTGACTCTGGAACTGAATCTTGTAACCTAAAAGTAAACAAACAAGTCAATAAAATTTTTAAAAAAAGGAATTCACTCAAGAACATCAGTCTCGTATTTCTAACCATCTATTAGATATCTCGAATTGGATTTCCCTGTACACATCTTAAACTCAGCTTGTCCAAAACAGGACTCGATGTCTTTTCCCTAATTTTTCTCTCTCCCCTTCCTAATTTTCCTATTATTGTTGAGGACAATCGTCCCAAATCACCCAAACTTGCAACTTATGCATCATCTTCAATTCACTCTCTCTTGCGCCCTATCTCCGGTCAATGATCAAGTCGTATCTAGTCTACCTTCATAACCTCTCCTTTATGCTCTCTTCTCTCCTCTGATTCTATAACCACCCTGGGGCAGATTATCATTTCAAACCTGAATTATTGCAAAACTTTTTGCTTGATTCCCCCATGTCAAGTGTCTCAAAGCAGCAAGAAACCCCCAAGGAGAGGCAGGAGACAATATGTGTCAGGCAAGTAAAATCAATGCTTCCACTTGGATCATTAGCTCTCCTCAGACTTTGATGGACAGGCCCTAGGACCCTGAACCCAACTCTCCTGGGAATAGCTGTGCCTCTAAACCTGCTTCCCATCTAGTCCCTGCAACCATCATTGAGGGGAGAAGTCTCTTTGGAGACCACACGCACCTTCCTTGTTACCACTAGTAACAGCTACTGACCATCAACTACCAATAGTTAGACAAGTATAAGAACCCTAGAAGTGACAGTAACCCACATTATCACAACTCCTACTTCCAAGTCAGACCTCATAGCCATCATCTAGGGAAACAGCTCCAGTGAAGAAAGCCATTCTCATCAACTGCCAACCAACTGTCACTCACATACTAGGTAACTTTGCCTATGTAGCAGCAAGTTACCCAGGCAGCCCAGGACCTTGAGCCCCAAAACCTTGGGAATAGTAGTGCTTCTAGCCCACCACCCATAGTCTTCATCCCAGGAAACAACCCCCATGGAGGTGTAGCCTAGCAACTGCTCTTACAGGTGCCACAACCACAACTACTAAAGACCCAGAAAAGAAAGTTCTTGCCATCATTATCCTTGGCACTTTCAAATAGTTCAATATTAGATACAGATATGATTTTATCAATGGAAATGTTATTAAAGAAATCATTAATATCTGCTTCACCAGTAAAGTGAGCAAGACTAGGAGAGTATTGTACATAATAACTGGAATCCAGGAAATATGGTTCCCTCATTATAATTTTGTTCCTATTCTTGGTGGCAAGTTTCAATACTCAAAAACTTTTCTAATGAGACAACAAATCTACTTGATTCTGAAACATCTTAAGTTACT
>CM053596.1:107784167-107830614 GCA_028646575.1 Pseudocheirus occidentalis
ACAATGTGAAAGAGTTTGCAGATCCTATACCTGATTGTATGCCACCATGGCGAGGGTGGAGGGTGGGGAGTAAGGGGAGAAAAATCTGAAACTCAAGTGACTCTAGAACTGAATCTTGTAACCTAAAAGTAAACAAAGTCAATAAAATAAAATAAATAAATAAATATAAAAGAAATTATAGGTAGCATTAAAAAAAATAAACACAGCAAGCACAGTCATGTTAAAAATGTGTTTGCTTTCTTTTGGTAGATAAGTAAAGACTATAGGTAAAGACTGAGGCATGCTTTGTTAGACATGGCTAATGTGTGTTTTTTGTATTTTGTTGTGAGGGATGGTTCTACTGGGTGGAGTTAGAGGATTAGAAGGAAGTGGTTGGGGAAGAGTATTTGGAAAGTAACAACAAAATTATTTGGGTTTTTTTTTTAAGAACATCAATAAAACATGTATTTAAACAAGAATGTATTTTCCTCTAGGACACAAAGACAGTATAACTTACTCATCTCTAACTGTTCAAAGTTTTGGATTTGTTTTGCAACAGTAGTAATGGGTTTGAACTGAATCATCCACCCTCCCTTGCCCTTTTTTTTCCTTGTGATTACAGTATAATATTAATCTGTCTACAAGTAAATAGAACTATACTACCATCAATTACGCCCTGACAATGACTACTAAAATGTCAGGGAGTCTTGGAATGATTTTCTAAAGATTTCACAATAAAATAACGGAAGTGGAACAATATACCAAGAACCAATCCACACAATCCTTTTGAATGATCCTGAAACTGTTTTTATAAGTATATAAAAAAGAGGAAGGTTTTCTTTGGTTTCCATGTAACTTCTTGCTTAATGATAGCTACTGATTCTATCAACTGATAAAGTATTTTTAAAATTTCCAGGACAGTGTCATTTATCTTCCCAAGAGTAGTTTATAACTCTACATAGGGTCTTTTCCAGAAATTTTCATTCATCTCCTCTTTATTTTGGTACTTATCTCTTTATCTTGGAATATCCCTATTATCTCTCAATTAATAACTCAGAACACACTGTCCAAAACCATAGGAATAGATTTCATGAAGAACCAAATGGCCCATGGTATAAGGTAACACTAGGGATAGTGTTTGGGTACCAACCATCCCTAAGACAACAAGTCAGTGACTTGCCCAACAATTTGCTGCCATGGTGGAAATGAAGCACTAGTAAACACCCAACAACCAGTAGGAGTTCAATGCAAAAAGAACAAGATATTCCTTAAGTCCATATTTTTCTATTTAACAAATACAAATAGGAATGTCAAAATCTAAACAATGAAAAGAATTTTCTTAAATAGTTACTTTGGAAATAAAATACAATAGGTATCTAATGAAGAATTTTTTCCCCCTTAGGAGCATTATAGAAGTCTCCATCTGCCAAAATATAAAAGCTTATTTTTTTTTAAAGGTTGTACCTAACAAAACCTTTAAATCTCTTACCTACAAAACTGAAATCTATAACTTTTATAAAATATTCCCTACCAAAATCACACCTTTTCTTAAGATGACCTATCCAATAATGACAGGGTGAGGAGGGATCTCATGAAATCACTCAACCTGATCTCCTAGTCTTTGGATAGACCAATCTCTAAACCGAACCAGAGGGAAGAATGTGCCATTTTTGAAAGATACCTCAAGATGGAAAGTTCATTTCACTCAGGCATTCCAGAGTTTAACCATGAACCCTTCATTTGTGAGTGTGTTGCCATCAGCTAACATCAACATTAAGATGCATACAAGTATTAATGGGAAAAGAGGAAATGAGATTGTGAAATCAGCAGAATTCAAAGGCACCAGCATGCTTGGCTGAATGGGGCAATAGTCTCACAGGGGTGGGGAGCCTGTACCCTCAAGGCCACATGCGGCCTTCTATGTCCTTGGGTTCAGTCTTTTGAATGAGTCCAAGTCTTACAGGAACAACCACTTTTATTAAGAGAATTTGTTCTGAGAAGTTTGGATTCAGTCAAAGGGCTGCACTGCAGGACCTAAAAGGCCACAGGTTCCCCACCCCTGGAATCTAAAATAAGTAAAGGAAGCATAGTCACGCAGGTAAGAAGTGAGCAGACCATAAGGAAGTATGATTCATTTGGAAAATAAATAGTTGCCTGGTGCTCAAGTTTCTTCTCCTAATGCTCTCTCTTCAGCTAATTCAGTTCCTTCTGGGCAGTTTGGGGTCCAACCATGAAACTATTGATTTTGAATTGGTATGAACCCTTAATTTGTTCCAGCTCAAAATCTCTCTGGCAAAACAAGTCATAGGATTCTAAGACTGTAGATTTAGAACTGGAAGAGACCTTGGGGAGGCCTCTGACTCCCCAGTGCTTATTACAGAGCTCGGCACATGGTAGGTGCTTAAAAAATGCTTTTTTTCTTCCCTTCCTCTTATGATTGGTAGAAGAAAAATATGGAAGGAGATTAAAAAAAATTTTTTTTAATTAAAAAAAGGATTTTAAAGTTTCTATAAACGTGCTATAATTGTTAAACAACCCAACAATGATACGTGTTTTGTACAAATGTCAGGAAATGAGCTGAGCATTATACCTAATAACAACATATTAATTAACACAACCTTTTCCTGGCATTTTCAGCAGTCTTCTAGAGGGGAAGAGTCTGTCCTATTTCCATTCCTGAATATGAAGTGGAAGAAAGTGATTCAGACCAAATTTATGCAGTGTTCCTATATTAGTGAAAGAATTCTTACATTATAAAACAATTTCCCACCAATTACTGAGATTCATTACATTTTCAAATGAGAGGAAGGCAGGGAGTATAATGGTCAGAGTGATGGCCCTGGAGTCAAGAAGACCTGAGTTCAAATTTAGTCTTAGACATCTATCTGCTGGCTGTGAGACCCTGGGCAAGTCCCTTAATCTACATTTGTCTCAGTTTCCTCATCTGTAACATGGAATTCATAATAACACCTACCTACTGGGCTCATTTTGAGGTTTAAGTGAGATAATATTTATAAGGATTTAGGGCAGTTGGCACATAAAAAATGCTTAATTAATGTGTTTGCTCCTTTCTTAAAAGGGAGCCTTCCCCCACTTCTTACAACCAGAACCACAAATGCATAACCAGAGAAGTCCCTTGGAGACAAAATAAGTGTTGGTCAGTGGTCTGAGAATAGGATAGAGACACCATAAGTTACTGTTCTACCCCATCCCATTCTAATTCTGATGGCAGAGAGTAAGTTTTTTCCATAGAGATTGGTAGCAGCCTTCTAATATTATGCTCTGGCATAATGTTCACTGTTCACTCAGCAAGAATTTGGTGGGAATATTCCCAAAGGCTGGTAAATTGCTTTGGAGGGAAGCACCAGCACAGCGTAGGACTGAATGCAGTACTGTTTAAAAGTAACAGTCCCTGTCTGTGCTCCTACCTACACTAACCACTCACCTCAGAAAACCTCTGCCCTGCTTAGTGCTCAAGATTGCTGGCAGCTGCCACACGTTCTGGGATTGCTAATAGCTACCACCTCCAGCTGTCAGAAAGGCATCCACGTACAAATATCATGAATAATCTCTTCCAGTTCCCCAAGACCCGTGCTACTGCCTGGCTGCCTCTCTGTGGGCCGAGCAGGAGACACCTGAGATAAAATTCTGGGTCCAAACATAAACTAGTAAAGTTGAAGTGCTTTCTGCTTTTTAAACTGCATTTGCTTGCTCAATTCGGTAAAAATGGAGGTGCAGCAGCTGTTGAATGAGAGAATCCTTGGAAACCCCTGCAGATGTTTGCTAACTTTGGATAAGAACTTTATTATCTACATTAATTACATTAATTACCCATTAACAAGTAACTAGGGGACATTGGGAGCAACCTTAGGGCTTCCCTGCCAAAGCTAGAGCAGAATAATGCATTTAATACCAGGAAGTAAAAAATGCTGAGATGATTCTCTGATGATGCCTCAAATCCTCCCTCACCCCAATACTGTGTATTTTACTCATACTGAACAAAAACAGGTCAGATTCCATTACTTGGAACTCCAAGAGCTTCAATGGTGATAATGTACTACTTCCATTTGGGTGGAAGGAGGAGTCAAGAGAAGGAAGGGGAGTCAGAACCTGTCATTTCTTTGGTGTGGGACACTCCTTGTAAGGAAACTGCCTCTACCAATGCATGTCTTTAACTGCTCTAGTCAGAGTTTACTTGTGCTGGGGTAATAAGTCTTCCCCAAGGTGAGAAACAAGGTCATTCTAGTCACCTGGTCTCAAATACCACTTGAAATAAATTGGTCATCAGTTGGGACTTGAGCATCTTGTAATAGGGCCCCATAATATATGAAAAGTTATGTAGCTGCAGCCTAGTAGAAAGCAAATTCAAATTATGGATATCCATATTCTCCAAACACAAATTGCACTTGGCTAAGACAGATTTCCTTTGAGATAGCTTCTATACAGCAAACTCCTGTAATGTACTTAAAAGCATTTGATTTGCACACAATTCTTCAGGAACACACCAACTAGGGAAAGACAGGTACCCTGCACAGAGTTTTTCTGAGTTTGGACATTATAACAGGATTGGATTTGTAATAAATATGGAAGAGGTTGAGGCTCGGACATCTAAAAGTTCATTGATTTAGTGAAGTTTAACATATAGAACAGAGGAGGGAAGAAATCCATATTAAGGTGAAAGGTGAACAAGAAGAAAAACAATGCCAGACCAGTGTTTTTTTGAAATTATTAAAAAATAATCATTATTATAGCTGGCAATTACATAGCACGTTTAAATTATGCAAAGTCACATAAATACATACACATATATAAACACACACTTGTGTATATATACACATGCATATGTACATACACACACACACACACACGCACACACACACACGTAATTTCATCCTCACAAAAACCCTGTAAGGTAGGTGGAAGGTTTCAGTTTCCTCATCTGTAGGATGAGGGGTGGGACCAGATGGCTCCTAAGGTCTCCTAGCCCCTAGATCTAGGACTAAATGACCTCAAAAGTCAATTCCAGTTCTAAATTTCTGATCCTATGAGCACCATTTTGTAGATGAAATCAGGTCTTCCTGACTCAATTTTTTTTTTCTTTTTGGAATGGGGAATTCAGGGCAGTTGGGGTTAAGTGACTTGCCCAAGGTCACATAGCTAGTAAATGTTAAGTGTCTGAGGCCAGATTTGAACTCAGGTCCTCCTGACTCCAGGACTGATGCTCTATTCACTACACCACCTAACCTCCCCCACTTAATTTTAATAGTTAATCCTTGCTATATCTCAAGGAAATACAATTGAAAATACTTTTTCAAAAAGTCTTTTATTTTTATAGATTCACATTTATATCCTGCCTCCAATTTCATTACCCCCCCAACACACACACACACACACACACACACATACACACACACACACACACACACTAAAATAATACACAGAAACAGCAAGAAGTAGTCTACCAGTCTGCAAGGTAGCTGTTCAATACCGTCTTTCAGAATTTCACTGCATTCCACTCTCTAATAATGTTGAAATTCCTCAAGGTCAGGGCTGTTTGTTGATGTAAAAAAGACCATACACTTTACAAGTTTCCTACATATTCATTAGCTAAAAGATTAAATCTGAGGTTAAGAAGAAAGAGCAGTTCTAGTCCCTCCCTCCCACCAGCCAATTCATTGTGGGGAAGGCCATCCTTGGGTTCTCACTCCATAGGGGAGGACAGAGGCTTGCCAATTCTTCCTCCAAGGATAAGGAAGCACTTTGTGAAACTTCATCATTGAATAACCTAACCCCCCATCCCCCTTCCCGTCCCCTTCCCCACCAAATGCCCATATTCTTTCTGGGTATTTCAGAGGAAACTTTGCTTGGCTATATGGCTAAAGATGGCAGAGAGCTCATTAAAATAGAAGAAAAGTAAACCAAAACAGACCATATTGCATAGAAATTCATGTAGCAGAATTTCCAACTATAATATTGATAAAGGACAGCATAAACTCAGAATATTATTACCTTAAGATTTGAATTTACAGTTCCTTCCTTTTCAGTTCTAAAAGATTAAAACTATTTTTGCTGCTGCCATCACTACCACCACCATTACCTAATAAAAATGATCACTTAAGTTCCCATGGTGTTTTATGATTACAAAGCATTTTTATATACAATATATTTCCTTAGAAGAGCATTAAAATCTATCAGCCCATACCAAATATTTAGTTGGGGTCTCTTATATTTACAGTACTGAGCTAAAAGTTGGGGATACAAGTGTAAAGAATGAAACAATCCTTACTTAATAAAGAACCTATATTTTAATACAAGTATTCTTATTATCCCCTAGAGTTGAAAGGTTATATGACTCTCAAAGTCACACAGCTAATAAATGGTACCACCAGAACTCATACCCAAATTTTCTGACTCCTAATCTCATGCTCTTGACACTTTTCATCCTTTCTTGGCACCTAGACCTCTGTGCTGTGATCTGAGCCATAACCAGGAGACCTTTCAGCTAAGAGACTGATGCTAGAGGGAGATCAGGCTGGACAATTACATTATGTAGACTGAGGCAAGGCTCAGGGCCAACATAGTAAGAAAGCACTTAGCCCATGTTAGCACCTTGGGGGAAAATCCCAAAGGCTCTGGAATGAACACTGGGATATAAATAAGTACAAAGAATTAAAAAGAAGTCAGTACACAGAAATGAAATTTCAGGACAATGACTTTTTTTTTTTAACCCCTAAGCTGTCCGTATTATACTTCTCAGAAAACCCAAAAGTATATATAGATCCTTGCTATAATGCTCTGGAATATTCCACTCACTGAAATTACCCTACATCTCAGTGTATCTGTAGTATTGTAATAGCAATGTGTGACACCATGAGAAAGACATGAGTAGGAGGATGGGATGGCAGGTCATGGAATTCATCCTCCTACTCAGAATGACCCCAGCAGAAACTAGATCCGGGTAGAGAACCTGCAGTCTCCAGGTCACATGTGGCCCTCTAGGTCCTCAAGTGCAACCCTTTGAGCCCCGAGGCTGCAGGTTCCCCAGCACTAAATTAGATGGTTTCCTTGCTGCAAGCTTTTCCCTATTCCAATCCATCCTCCAGTCAGTTGCCAAAATGATCTTTCAGACTGTATTATCCTGGCTACTCAATAAACTCTACTAGTTCCCTATTACCACCAGGCTCAAATATACAATTCTACTTGGCTTTTAAAAGCCCTTCCTTCACAACCTTTTCCCCTACTATCTTTCCAGTTTTCTTGTACTTGACTCCAAATCTCCACATACTCAGTGATCCACCACACTGGCCTTTGTGTTGCATCTCTCACATGACACCCCATCTTTCTATTCCATGCCTTTTCACTGATAGTCTCCAATGCCCGGGATGCTTTCCCTCCTCACCTCTTCCCTTCAAGACTCAAGGCCTTCCTTCTGAGATCACCCTTCCTTTACCCAGTACAAATCTTTTATGCACATAGTCACTTGTATGCTTTTTCCCTGCCTCCCATTGGAATGTAAACTCCTAGAGGGCAGGATCTTGTTCTTGCTTTTCTTTCTAACAAATGCTTTAATACAGGATCTGGTTCATATTAAAAACTTAACAAATGTTTGTCGACTGGGCAATCACTGACTCATTCCCAGGCAAGTACTAGCCGTAGATAGGTAGAAGCCAATGTTGGAGATTCCTCTTTTCAATAAAGTCTGTAAGTCAGATAAGTGTGTACAAACCTCACCTCTCTCCCCCAAGACAGAACTATGGCCCTTTCATATGTACTCAGATCCATATCATTTAGCACCTAAACATACCAATGATGGAAAGCTATGACCCTAGAAATGAAGCTGCCATGGCAACCAACCAAATCTAGACATTTAGAGTAAGAATATTTGGGGGACTTAGATTATAGGAGCACAGATTTAAAATCATTGTGTCAGAGACTTAATGATGGGGGGGAGGAGACCTTAAATGACAGCTAGACCAAGAGCTTCATTTTAGAGATGAGGAGGGTGGCTATGTCATCTATTGTTCCTGCCATGGGAATGCATGAGTTGCATCATCCTAGAGTGAAGGCAAAGGGACCTAAGCAGAAAGGGTAGCCATCTCTGAGGAAGCCTGATTTTTCCACTGGTACTAAACAAAACAAAAAACATTTTAATTCTCCCAGTAAACTGGAAGCTTCTCAAGGAAAGAGATTGTTTTATTTTGTATTTGCACTCCTGGTACCTAGTACATAGTTGTTTGTCCCTTGTTTTCAAAGAGGACTGATGATATCATTGAGTAACATTTTAACTTGATTTGGATTTAAATGAGGCAGAGTTGTACAAAATCATCTGCCTTACCCTCTCTTCCAGAGTCATCAAAGTCCAGTATGCCTGTCCATGACCCTGGATGCAGTAGATGACCTTGGCATTTTTCTGACCAATTTTTCAAACCTTGACATTTTTCAGACCATTGTCTGACCAAGCTCTAAGCTCTCCACAGCAGCTACTTCAGCCACCTTCATGGCTGTTGGAACAAATTGTTCTCATCCACCCATTGTGCCAGAGGAACTCTTCACATGCTTGGGGTAACATGCCCCTAACTCTTGGATGGGTTTGAGGCCTGCTGGTTACCCTCAGCTTGGTTTAGCCCATCTGCCAAGCCAGTTTTACCAGGGTGTGCTATGAAGGATCTCTACTCTGGCTTACTAGATTTATAATCAATTTTTTGCTCCTTCAAGCAATTGCTTTTCATCAATAATATAACTATTAAAGTAGCTAAACATAGCAATCACTAAGCAATAAAAGAGAAAATCCTTACTGAGCATACTTATCAAAGAAAGAAATACTTGAGTATAATCTGATAGCTTCATAGGATCCATGTATGACTGGGCATTACCAAGAAGCTTATCTGTCTCTCAGAACCCAGAGCTTTGACTATTATTAAATAAGAGTCCTCTGACTGCTTCCAAACTAGTCAAAGAGAGAGTGCTAAATTGCTGCTCTTCCAAGCCAGATAAATCCAACCCTGAGTTCCTACTTGCTTTCTCCTACACAGTTGAGGGAAAAAAAATTAGGGCCCACAGCTACATCTCTAAATGGGAAGTATACAATGACTCCTTCAGTAGGTCCTCTGTAAATGAAGGAAGTAACCTTCAAGTTTGCCTCTGTAATTTTAAAAAGTGAACTGTTTTTTTCTCCCAACAGCTCTCTAGCCTGGAGCTATTAGCTAGCTATAATTTGTGATACTTTGATATTATGATATATGATATAACATTTTTTCTTATTTGCATCTTGTATCCATACCTTCAGATACAAACCCTTCCAGAAAGAATAAAAAAGAGCCCCTATTCCTTATGCAAAACAGAATCGTTGGAGGAAACAGAATTACACTATTTAGCCCACTCCCATTTTCAGGGGAAAAGATAGTTGTATCTGCAAAATTTCATAATCAAATGGGTTGGAATATAACTTTTCTGTAGAATAAGGGATACCTGTAGTTTTCAGGTTTACACAAGCTCATTTCAGAGGTCATCCCCATAGGGATCTCCTTAGCAGAAATGCACCAAAAATAGGAAAATGAATCTAGTACTATAATGTTAGGGAAGGCTCAAGAACATGACTCAAAAAGAGTTACTGGACTTGAAATTAGAGGAATCAAGTTCAAATCTTGATACTTTCACATGCATAATATTCTTGACATAGGAGAGGGGACCAGGCTGATGACAATGGTATGTCAATTTTATAGATGAAGAAATAATGCCTACAAGTGACTTAGACTGCAGAATCACTGTCAAAGAAACATTCTAAAGGGAACCACAACTTTTCCATTAACCATATCTGCTTGCGCATTAATCTTTCTTCCCCTATTACTAATGTTCTTTTCAAGTTGACCCTCAACTTCTTACTCCTTACACAGACACACACACACATAGACATAAACCCCATCTGTACTTTCATCTCAAGTCCCACTCACTCTTCTATTGTGACCTTCTCAATCATTGTTCCATTAATTACATTTCTTAAATTCAACAAATATTTGTTAAGCAACTCAATTCATTTCAATTCAAATATTTATCAAGCTATGATGTCCACTTCTCACCACTCTAATGAAATATACTCTGTCCTTAACCTCTGTGATTCTATGTAGCTTTTGACCCTTTGACCACCCCCCATTTTTAGGAACATCCTCTTTTCCATCAGTTTCTGTGAAATAAACACTCTTGTTCTCATCACACCTTTCTGGTTGCTCCATCTGTCTGCTGTGTTCACTTCATCTTACTGAAATTCCTTAAATCAAGGATGTTTCCAAATTCTGTCCTGGGCCCTCTACGTTCTGTTCCTTGGTAGTTTTATCTACTCTCATGACCTTAGTTTTCAACTTCATATAGAAGACTCCAAATAGATATGGCCACCTCATCTTCTCCCCCACAATTCTAGCTCCATATTTCCATCTTCCAGTTAGATATTCACATAAACACTGCCTCAAACTCAATATGTCCAAAATTAAGTTTTTTTGTTTTCTCCCCCAAGGCTGTCCCTTTACCTCTATTTCTGCTGATGGCACCATTATTCTCCTAGTCATTAAGGAGATTCAAACTCACTTTTCATATTTTCATTTGTCTGCCAATCTAGAATTTGATACACTATAATCATAGAACCTGGGTTCTACTCCTGGCTTTGCCACTTGATACTTGTATGAACTTGGGCAAGTCACCTAATCTCTTTGGGCCTCAGTTTCTTTATCTGTAAAATGAAGGGGTTGGTCTAAATGACATTTAAGGTCTCCTCCCCCAACTCTAAATCTGACACAATGATTCTAAGTTTCTATTATCTAAATTAAGTCCCTCAAATACTCATACCCTAAATGCCCAGATGGTGTCCAGACATCACAGATACAATTAATTCTCATTTGCCAACATGAATAGGAAACCATTAGTGCAGATAATTCAGTAGATAATCAAAAAATAATTTCTATTTAGCTTTGAAAATGCATCATATAATTTGCTAGCAGGATTAGCTTCCTCATTATGTTCCTCTTAAGATGACAAAGAACTAGTCCATATTCCCTTAAGTCATCCACTCACCCTCTTCAAAGCATGCTGAATGGTGGAAGGAAACTGACACACACATGATATTATAATAATAAGAGCTAGCATTTATAGAAGGCTTACTATATGCCAGACACTGCCAAGTATTACAGTCATTATCTTATCTGATTCTCACAACAACCTTGGAAGGTAAGTACCATTATTATCTTCATTTTACATATGAGGTAACTGAGGCAAACAGAGGTTAAGTGATCACAGAGCTAATAAATATATGAGGTCAAATTCGAACTCAGGTCTTCCTGACTCTAAGTCCAACACTCTGTTCACTTTTTCATTGCATTGACTGGTGTGTGTCTATCTGTGCCTGTGTACACACCTCCCCACAAACCCCCCACACACTGAAAAAGCCACAAATAGATTATTAGCAGCTTTGTAACTGAGCTAACTTTAGCATAAGTAGAGCAGTATAATTTCTGTAATTATATCTGTCACAGAGTCACATCTAATTTTAATGTATGCATAGGAAACACATTATATGAGTGTTCCTTCAAGCTTATGTATTGATCTACCCAGTCAAACGCTTTTTACATATCAACAAACAATAGAAACAATGGGATCTTACATTGTCTCTAACTTAGCTAGTCATATGACCAGAAAGATGTGATGGGTCATAGAAAAATTCAAGAGAACGTTAACTTCTCATGTGGTGACCGAGGAAAACTCCCAAGCAGACAGAGCACTCTCAAAGACTTTGTAGGTATGAGAAAAGCAGCCCTCTAAGTAGGCATGGATGTCTTTTACTTTTTGAATAAAAGCATTATCTGTGATCCTTTCTTTTCATTAGGAATCTTCTCAAAGAACAGTTAAGAATCAATCCCTAAGTGCCTTTAAAATCGTGTTGCTACCAAAAGAGATTCCATTCCATGTGTTTTAGCAGGTCTAGCTGTTCTTCCCACTTCCTTCCTCTTACATCAATCAATCAAACAAATGAGCATTTATTAAGCACATACCACACAGCAGGTATGGTGACACCAAGACTGCTTCATACTTAGTTGGGCATTAGGCAGTCAGTGCCCAAGTGTGGTGGTTCCACTATAATATGGGGAAGAATGGAGCCCTACAAAAAAGACCGACAGACCTTTTAGATTCCACATCTGTTTGATATCCCCCATACCTACAATTACTCTCCAGATGATTTCACTAGCTGGGTCTTACACTAATCTCTTTTTTGCCATTTGGTCATTTTTTAGTCACGTCAGACTCTTTGTGACCCCATTTTAGGTTTTCTTACCATTTCCTTTTCCAGCTCATGTTTACAGATGAGGAAACTGAAACGAATAGTCTGAAGTGATCTGCCCAGCTAGAAGTGTCTGAGGTCAGGTTTGAGCTCAGAAAGATGAGTCTTCCTGACTCCAGGTTCAATACTCTATCCCCTGCACCATCTTGCTGCCCCATTTTAATCTCTAGCTAGATTCAAAACTGTTCAGTTAGTGACATCAAGGATTGACATCAAGCAAGTTAGAAACAGTACACATATACCAAAGGCAGCGGTTCTCAACCTGTGGGTTATGTTCAATTTGTAACAATGAAAATACATCCTGCATATCAGATAGATTCATAACAGTAGCAAAATTACAGTTACAAAGCAGCAACGAAAATAATTTTACGGTAGGGAGTCACCACAACATGAGGAACTTCACTAAAGGGTTGAGGCATTAGGAAGGTTGAGAACCACTAACCTGAGGTGTCTGTCAGAGTCATGCAAGCAGACTTATACAGACTCTCAAAGAAGAGGAAACTCTATTAATTACAACCTTCACACAATGTTTTCATATAAATGGGCATCAAACCCTGAAATGCTACAAAGCTTCGTCAGAGATGTGAAGTGCATGCTAATGGCAAAGGAAGTAGTCTACCCACTTACACTTAAAAACAGAGTGGTTCAGCAATTTGATCAATTGTGAATAACCTGGCTATTCTCAGCAGTACAATGATCCAAGACAACTCCGAAGGGCTCATGATGAAAAATGCTATAAAAATGCTATTCACTTCCTAAGAACTGATGGATTCTGAATACAGTTCAAAGCATAATGCTTTTCACTTAAAATTTTTTTTTCCTTTTTTTTGGTAGGTGTCTTCTTTCACAACATGACTACACATGGAAATAAGTTTTATATGATGACACATGTATGACCTATATCAAACTGCTTATCATCTCAGGAGGGGGGAGGAGGGAAAGAATTTGGAACTCCAAATTTTAAAAAATGAATGTTAAAAATTATCTTTACATATAGTTGGGAAAAAAATAAAATATTATTTTAAAGAAGAGAATGGTTGGAAAAGCCTAAAGCCTGGCAGATTGCCCATCAACTCTGTCTATCAATATATGTTTATGGACAGTAAGCTAGTGCCAGAATAGAACAGAAAGAAGAATTTGCTTTGTACCCTAGTTGAAAACTTGTGTAGTACTTTCAGTGACCCAAAACTGTCCTTCTTTTCAACACTAATATTCTCTCATTCATGATGGGTGATGGAACTCTATGATCTCAGGAGAATCAAAATTATATAACTCAGGGGGCAAGAGAAAGACACATGGTATAACAAAAGAGGCTGAATCACACTGCCAAGATGTCTAAAAGACATTCCTAAAGACACGTATGTAAGAACAGGAGATCAGCTGGTCAGTGAGAACAAGAGATATCAGATGACTACCTGAATAGCATTCTGGTTCCCCTGAGATCTAGTGCCTTGGTATAGCGAGCACTTAATCAGTTTACTGGAGTTTAAAAAAAATGAGAAGAGATTCTTTAACCCACCTGTTGACTCCTCTATGGAGGATTTATGGAAAGGCTTGTACAAGAACTGCATGTGATGAAAAGAAATCAAGAGTGTTTCAACCTGCCTTGGAGGGGCTGCCCACCCCAAGAAAATCAATCACAGTAGCAAAGCAGGGAAGATTCTGCCAACATCAGCACAAGGGCAGGCAGCACTGCTCAGCGCTTAAAACTCCACTTATAATCTAGGGGATGCTGTCTCAAAATTTCAATTCTAGAAAAAGTCATTTTAAGCAAACCTGGCAAATTAAGATTGGAACTCAAAAGATGGAAAAATTATAGGGTGAATAGCCTCTTTACAAAAGAATTCACCAGAGTGTTCTCTGAACACCAAAGCACCCTACTATTTTCAAAGCTCAATTCAATTTACAAAAATTTGTTTGCTACACAACTTTTCAAAAGTACAAGAAATGTTCATGTTTCACCATTCTATAGATTTTCCACCATCATTTATTCAGTTTTGCCACAGCATCCTTACATTTAACTTTCTGGAAGGTAATCTGTCCAATTATCAGTAAACCCCATTCCAAAAGTAACCTAAATACGCCCCAGTGGCCTCTGGCACAAGGCTAAAATGAGCATTTTAACCTTACTGATGACACCCATTGACCAAGTTAAGCTGCTTAATTGAAACTATATGGGGTCAAAATGCCTAACTCATTGTTCATCCTTCCAAAGTCATAGACTTCTCAAGCTAGAAGAGACCTTAGGCAGAATCCAGACCAATGTAATCATTTCACAGTAAAAGACACCAAAGCACAGAGAGGTCAAATGACTTGATGATGGTCATAATTAGTAAGTGTCTGAGGCTGGATCTGAACCAAAGCCTTCTTGATTCCAGGTCCAGTCCTCTATCCACTGTACCAAGTAGCTGCCTCAGTATAACCATCTTATCTTAGTTGGTACATACAGAGGCACATCTTTTATCGTAACTCAAAACAGTCAAATTTTTCAGTATTATGAGGCAGAGAATTCTATTGTCCAGAAAAGCCTCGTTACATATGGAAATCACTGTGAAGCCCACTAGAACCAAATTCTTCATCCAAATTCTTGATCCTCTTTAAAAAAGAAAATAAAAATTTGTAACTCAGAATTTCATGGTAATGAATGATGTAAACAACAAAATAAATAATTAATTTTAAAAAAAAGAAAAAGCTAAAAAAAAAAACAAAACACACATGTACAGCCTGTATCGAATTGCTTGTCTTTCTAGTGGGTGTGGGTGATGAGGGAGGAAGGGAAAGAATCTAGAATTTAAAGTTAAATAATCAAATGTTAAAAATATATATGTGTGTATATATATATATATATATATATATATATATACATATATATATATATATATATATAATTATTATTATTAACTACATGCAACTGGGAACTAAGATATACAGGCACTGGGGTAGGAAGATTCATCTTGCCATACTGAAAAGTCAGAGGGGTGATGGAAGAGGACATAGGAGAGAGGAGATTAGGGGAAGCAGTATACAGTGGGATGGCTGTTTTGGGGTGGTGGGTGGGGGGAAAGATGGCGAGAAAATTTGTAACTCAAAATTTCGTGGAAATGAATGATATAAACAAGAAAATAAATTAATTAATAAAAAAAGAAAAAGCTAAAAAAGAAAATAAAAATTCCAAAAATACTTAAAACCAAATAGAAACAGTCTTGACTCACTTGCTACTGGGCCATTTCTGCAGGGCTTTGTCAAGGATGAGGGATGGGGCACTCTTTCTCCTCTCTGCTAGTGTTTTCATTTTCTGGAGAGAAACAAAAACAAAGTGAATACCATAAAGACAGTAAACAAGTAAGTATATAAACCTTTGCAATTCAATTAAGCATGATTTTAGTGAACCCTATTGTGTGCTCGTAGGCCTGCTAGGGGGCTCAGTGGACAGAGTGCCAGGCCTGGAGTTAGGAAGACTTATTTTCCCAAGTTCAAATCAAACCTGAGGTATATGTCTCTGGGCAAATCACTTAACCCTGTTTGCCTCAATTTCCTCATCTGTAAAACGAGCCACAGAAGGAAAAGGCACACTATTCCAGTAGCTTTGCCAAGAAAACAAATGAGGTCATAAATAGAGTTGAACATAAGTGAAAAACAACTGAACAAGGAATGTTCTCATAACTGGACTAGAGGTTACAAGAGAGTGGAGGCCCTTTAAGGGCCTACAGTCTAACTTAAAAACCAACCATGACCCCCAAGCACCAAGTAAGCTTCCCACCTCCTGACTGAAAGGTGATGAACTCAGGATGCTAAATCAAATCATCTTTTTTTAAACATGGCCAAAGTGGAAATTTGTTTTAATTGACTATGCATATTTGCCACAAAGATTTTTTTTAATGGGACGCAGTAGTAAAAAATAAATGCTTTATAATTGAAGATGCGTATAAACGTATACACACATATAGCTTATAGTCTAGTTGAAACTTGAAAAAACTAACAAAAATCACAAATAGGTGGGAGGGCTGAGCGCAGATGGGGAACATTACTTGATAGGGACAAAGACAAAAGAAGTCAAGTATCATAAAAGGTCAAAAGAACAGAGCAGAGTACTAATGTAGGGTGGATAGAGGAAAGAGGGAAAAAGGAAAAAAAAGACATCACAGGAGCTGGGAACCATGAGTAAAATGTGGAGGCTGCACTCTCATAAGATTTTTGATCCTCTTTCAAAAAGAAAAATCAAACCTTGGGTTATAAGAATCTAGAAGCCAAGTAAAAGGTATGGGCACCAGAGTCAGGTTCCAAGTAATAAGATGGACAGTGAGCATGGGGAGCCAACAGCAAGCAAGATTCCGAGACAGTCAATGGGTTTTCTCAATCCATTAGAGTCCAGTTTTCTCCACTCCCTCCAAGTGCTTCCATTTAATTCCACTTGCCAGGCCCTATTCTAGCCACAATTAGGGAATTGGCTCCTACCCTAAAGAGGAAGAAAAAACCCCAAACCCAGCCCTCTGGCTAAGGCAATGGTTTGGCTCTGTACCAAGATTCTGCTTGATTACCAGCATATAGTTGACACTGAATAAATGCTTGCTGATGTATTGATCGTATGATTTCTGGCTGCCCATACACATTTCTCTGTCTGGGTGGACTGCCGCCGCTTGGGTTCCTGATCCCTGCTGCTCCAAAATATATCATTTTTTTAAAGAGGAGCAATAATTATGTCAAAAAGTCCAAACTCCACATTTGTGCTCATAGTATCCCCTCCCCTACTTATTCCCGCATCCATCCCCCTCTTCTCCATTCGACCTATCTGTATCAACTTTTCGGGACTATAATTTCTTGCTCCTCTGATTGGCTATTTTACTGCTCATGGTTAGTACCACATAACACAGTGACATAGTAACATAGTACTACAGTTAGTACTATGGTTAGGTCTTTTCCACTCATTTGGCATGCATAACACACTTTTAAATTCCAATCAGTAAGAGGAACAACTAACATTTGTGTAATGCCTTAACAAAGAAAGTACCTGTCTCATAACACCCCTGTTAGGTGGTTAGTGAAAATATTATTCTCATTTTATAGATGAGGACACTCAAGCTTCTAGAGCAGTGGTTCTCAACCCTCCTAATGCCACGACCCTTTAATACTAATTTGTGGGCATATCTGCATGTGGGCAGATCTGCCTGGAGATGGATAAAGGAGCAGTGTCTCGGTTCCTAAACCCATTGGAAATACGTGTTTTCCAATGGTCTTAGGTGACCCCTGTGAAAGGGTCATTTGACCCCCAAAGGGGTTAAGACCCACAGCTTGAGAACCACTGTTCTAGAGGTTAAATGACTTGCTGGGAATCCCGATTCCTTCTGACCTGGATTCTGGATTTATTACTTATGCTTTGAGCCCTGTCTCACCTAATTTTTCTTCCAATCTCAGATTCTACTTACACTCTCAAACCATGAAGTGGGACACCATTTGTCAATAGGCCCACATTTCTCAACCCTATTCACTCCAAGTTCAATTTTATTTATCCTTAATTCTGCTCTTGCCCTCAAAACACACTCTAATTTATGAAATGACTAACATGTTTAAATAGTTAAATAATATATGGGATAAATATATAATTTCATGTGGGATAAATATATGTAATTAATATGTGATAAATATGCAGTCAAATAGATATATTATTTTCTTGATCCTGTGATTTCTATGGTTATAGGAATATTTTAAGTGAGGAAACTTCTTTTACAGGCAAATGCTCTTTGATTTATTACATTAAAAGGACTACTGGGAGCCCTATGGTTTTAAATGATTTGCCTGGTCACTCAGGTAGCATGGCAGTGGAGAGTGTAGAATCCAGGTCACCCCAACACTGAGACCCAGCTCTGTAGCTACTGCCCAAGGCTAACTCCTGATAAGTATAATAAATAAATGAATTGGAGGCAGCTTGGTGGCACAATGGATAGTGCTGGATAGTGCCAGGCTAGGAGTCAGGAAGACTCATCTTCCTGAGTTCAAATCTGGCCTCAGACACTTACTAGCTCTGTGACCCTAGTACAAGTAACTTAACCCTGTTTCCCTCAACTTTTTCTTCTGTAAAATGAGCAGGAGAAGGAAAGCAAACCATTCCAGTATCTTTGCCAAGAAAACCCCAACAGGGGTCACACAGAGTTGGACAAGACTAAAATAAGTGATTTCTATTTGGACAATTCACAACACACAAAGTGCAAAATATTTCTGTATTCTATAAGTACCTCTAGGGACCGAGTCTCAACAATGCCTGGTCTATGATGGAATGCTCAGTAAATAGAACTGATATTAATTATTTACAAAAAAGATGCACAAAGTATAGGAAGTTAGGGTACTAAGAGCATCTCCAAAACAATATTAATGATTCAGTCTGTTCCCTGTCTACAGCCAGTGACAAGTCAGGATTTTCTTGTTTGTGACAACCACTAGCAATGTGATACATGGAAATAGAGGGGAGATTATTGATTCCCATACTGACTTATGTAACACTGACTATAAGAAAACATGTCAGGACAGGTTGAGGATATACTTTTATTGGCAACCCTTGGTTCACAGTGTTTCACTTGAGAGAGGGGAAAGACTAGAGTTAGATCTTAACCATCCTGTTTGTAAATAAACTGGCAGCATAAACCAGAACACTTGCTGATTCTCACCTTTCTTCTTGTTTCCATAGCTGACCATCCAATAGAATCTGACCACTGACAATTAATTATTGCACCTCAGAATCTTTGGGTGAGCCAACTTAATTGCCCCGGGCCTCAGTTTACTCTGTTGTAAAATGAGGGAGTTGGACTACATGGCCACTGAAGGCTTCCAGTCAGAGGAATTCAAGAACAGGATTAGTAGCCTTTTTATGATGATATCCTACTAAAAATGAATAAACACTAGAAATATTCAGAATATTAGAGGGTGATAGTGGTAGGTGCATGAACCACCTGTCCCACTGTGACAGTCTCCCAAGACCTAAAGACATTTTCATACTGATAGAATCCTAATAAAGCTGCCCCAAGCCCCAATATTCTAACTTCCTTATAGGTCCCACTGAACAGCAGGTCCACTGCCCCTACCTAGCCACTCACACCTCCCCACCCTCAATATCCTAACTTCTTCATATATGCTTCACTGCCCACTAGAACAACAGGAGTGTCCATGAACTCGTATTTCTCACAGAACAGCGGGCGTGTCCATATGATGGGATCCCAGTTACTGCATCTAGCTAGCCACTGACCCCAGATCCATTCCTCATATTTCCCACACAAACAGCAGGTGTGTCCATGCACTCAGCCACAACCACATCCATCTAATCTCAGACAGGACCACAACAGTCAGCCAATCAGAGAGCAGAACCACCAAGATGGCCAAGCAGGATGTGGACCAGACCTCAAAACAACAGAAAAGACTTTCCCTAAGTAGGCACCTGTTCAATAATAGTAAAAGCTGTCCTTTAAGTGAACTTATGACATAGAGAGGCTTACTATAATATCTTTATCATACATACATACATATATACATACATACCCCCCATGGGTTTTTCTGTATGCAATGTGAGTTATCACATGTGCAGTTTCACTGTGACTGGGACCCCTCCTCTGTTTCCTAATCCCTTAACAAACCCATCCAGCCTTTTTAATATTCACTATTTCTGTTATGTAATTGCATCTTTATCCTATAAAAATACTGGAAGTTGCTATTTCCTCTTGGAACCTATCCCACTCAATGAAAGGAGGCACCAATCTCAATAAATGCCTATAGTTGGATTTGAGATAGTCTGACTCTGAATTCTTTGAGATGGTTCTGCCATAACACATCATGAAACTGAAACAATACTACAAGGAAGATTCTCCTTTAACAAACAAATACACCTCTTTCTTTGTGGTTAATTAATCAGGTTTGAAAAACATGCCTCATTGATATTAATGCTGATAATAACTTGACATTTACATAGATCTTTCAAGGTGAGCAAATACAGAGTATCTCAAAAGTCTTAGTGCAGTTTTAAGCTTTAATATAAAAGCTATTCACTTAAAGCTTAAAACTGCAGCAAGACTTTTGGGACATCTTGTATATTCCCATATGCTATTTTCACAACAACCCTCTAAGGTAGGTGCTAGTATTATCCCCATTTATCAGAGAAGCAAACTGAGAGTCAGAGAAGTCTCCCATTTTGTCCAGAGATAGTAAGAAGGACCTGAAGTCAGATTACAATCAAGAACTTTCTGACCCCAAGTCCAAATAACTCTATCCACTAACCTCGTCCACACATCCATCTGTGACTAGAGCATATAATTTAGTGGACAACAAACAAACTGTGGGTTTCTCCCATCTCTCAAAGACAATAAGCCTGTAAACTATTTGTAAAGGCTGGTAAATAATAAGCCATTGGATCTGTAAGAAGGTAATGGGATTCTTTTAAACCCTGCTCCCTAATTCTAGCTCAATTATGTCAACAAGATTTTTGACTTCTGGCTAAATTAACACTTCAGATACTGAGCAGATTAGTGAGTGATTAGTGGGTAGCTAGCTTCTTTTTACTTGTGATCATGTCCTACCCAGGGTTACTTAGCCAATCCAGGTAAACTGTATCCAGCTGTCTGCATACAGTTAAAGGCTAGAGCACAGGGTATGTACTCCCTTCTGGGGTTAAAATACTCTCAGAGCTCTACCAATGCCCTCTTTCCATGGGACAATGAGGACATCTTGGAATATCATCTTGTTTTTTCTATATAAGGTACTGTCAAAGGTACCACCTTGTACTTTACTATATATTATGTAAACAGGTATTAAATTAAACTATACAGTTAAATTCTCCTGACCAACATGGTGCTTCCTTCTCCCTTTCCCCTTGAAATGGTGCTTCTTTCTCCCTTTCCCCTTGAAAAGGCTTCATAAGATTATGCTTCATAACTTAATTTTCTTGAATGTAAAAGGAAAAGACTGTAAGTAAGCAACTACAAATTTTAAATGGAATTGTGAAAATGCATATGTTTCCTGTCACATATTAACAAAGGCAAAAGTCAACAAGGATTTATATTGCTTGCACCTGGTGTGAGTATGGCCCTCGATGCTTTAGGCACTAGGAACACAAAGACAGAAAAGAAACAATCTCTGCCCTTAAAAAGTTTCTATTCTTATTAGAATCATAGAAACACAGAATCCAAGAACTGGAAGAGCCACAGAGGCTCTCACTTCAAATGACCAAGAATCCTCTCTGTGAAATCACCCCATCAGGTGTGATTATTCAGCTTCTCTGAAGAACTCCAATGAACTCATTCTACCCAGAGATAGCCCATTAGGGAAGCTAGGTGGTGAAGTGGCTAGAGCAATCAGGAACTCACCTTCCTGAGTTTATATCTGACCTCAGATACTTAGTAGTTGTGTGACCCTGGGCAAGTCACTTAACTCTGTTTGCCTCTGCCAAATGATCTGGAGAAGGAAATATCAAACCACTCCAGCATCTTTACCAAAAAAACTCCAAACAGGGTCATGAAGAGTAGGACACAATTGAAAATGACTGAACAAGTGGGGAAAAAAAAAGAAATGGTCAGTTCTTGTTGTTAAGTCATTCCGGTCCTGTCCCAACAAATCACTTTGGACACAACTGAACAACAGCCTGTTACATTTTTAACTGGCTTTAACTGGAATAAAATAAGTAGATAATGGCTGAACTTGGATGTAATACAGCCTGATATCTACTGCCTATTCCTGGTAAGCAAAAGGGTGAGAAGCTGGAGGGGCAGAGGAGAAACAGAAGGCAGATACTCTCCTGAATTACAAGGGGGTTGTAAGTCTGAGGGAAGTGTGTCCTGGCCACAGAATGAGTAACTTAAGCAGACCTTTAAAAGACCTAAGTTGAAGTCTGCTCTCATGTTGCATTTCTGAGACTCACAACTGTATCCAGACAGGAAACAGGTTGACTTCCTTGTCTTCTTTCAAGTCTCAATTCCAATCCCATCTTCTGAAATAGGCCTTTCCTGGTCCCCTTCCATGCTAATGCTTTTCTTCTGGGATGTACCTCCCAATTTACCACCTATCTATCTATCTATCTATCTATCTATCTATCTATCTATCTATCTATCTATCTATCTATCTATCTATCTTTCTAAACACACATACATACACACATATACATATATATACCCTATATATACATAATCTGTATGCACATAATTGTTTGCATGTTGTCTCCCCTTTTAGGATGTTTAGCTCCTTTCGGGAAAGCACCCCACTTTTGCTTTTTTTTTTCTTGTAACTTTGACATTTAGCAAAGTACTTGGTAAGCAGTAAGGACTTAATAAACACTCGTTCACTTGCCTTGGCTAGCTCACATGATAGATTTCTGTCATTATTAGAGTATCACTGACTGGTACACAGAGCTAGCTACCAGGGCTATTTCTGCTGCTAGGAGGTCACTTGTTTTCTTTGTCTGTACTAGGATTAGAGGAGACTAAAACAAAAATCATCAATGGATTGGGTTCTCTCCTCCAACCAGAACTATTGCTGGTTGCAAGAATAGAACTATAACCTCTGCTCCTTCTGTCAGGCCACAACTGCAGCCTTTTGGCCCCCTGGACATTCCACAAAAGTTAAGCCTTCACACCCCACACTCTGACACTGCACAGCCAATTCTACCATAAAGTAAACAATGAAGACCTCCTCCATTCTAAATCAGTCCAAAAAGCTCTATCACAATGGCTACCATATATGGTATTTGCTCCAGGCTTCATTTGTCAGCAAAGCAGTGTTATTAGAAAAAAAGATTTCTAGTGGTTCTGAATCAGGACCCACTTTCATCATCTATTGGCATGATGGAGTACGGAGGAAGAGAATACAAAATTATCTCAGACAAATTTGACAAGATTATAGATTGCAGGTTCAAAGTGACCTCAGAGGCCAACTAGTGCAACCTTGACATTTTAGAAATGACAAGCTGCAGTCCAGAAAGGATGAATGACTAGCTTACGGTCACAAAGGTACTAAATGGGAGAAGTGGAATAACCCAGTCTTCTGATGCCAAACTTAGCATGCTGAAGTTTCTCCTAGGGATTTTAGGAAATCATAAGCCTTTCAGCTGGAAGAGATCCTTAGGTGAGGTAGTACAATTGCCTCACTTTTCAGATGAGGAAACTAACTTGGAGAGAAGTAGGAACTTGACCACAGGGAATTAATGGCAGCAGCAAAAAAAAAAAAAACCAAACCACCCATGCAGTTAACAGAGCCAGATTCAATGATATTTCCTCACAGTTCTGCCTTAGTCAAATCCTGCTTCTAAAAGCTGTGACCTCTGGCAATTCACTTCTCTGGGACTCAATATCCTTACCTGTTAAATGATCCCAGGACAAAATACCCACCATAACACTTTAAAACTAAATTCCAGGTCACCTCTGGCTACTACTGTCCCTCAAAATTAATCTAGGTGGCAGCCCCAGTTTTGGGTAAAGGAATTTCCTTTACCAAAGAAGTCCCCTTCTGAACTTCACTTTGTCATTCATAAAATGATGGGGTTGTTTGTGCTAATTGGTCTCTTTGGTCCCTTTCAACTCTCAATCTATGCTCTTGTGTTATGAGATGCCCTCTCACGCAGAACTGGAGTCACCTAGTCTTCCATTAAAGAGGAAGGGATCCTTCAGGAACAACTCAAGCTGGAAATGGAATATGATTTGTCTGGTTTGACCCCACTGGGTAAAAATCACAGGGTGGCAAATTTTGTGCAGGAAATAGAAAAACTGCCTAATAATTAAAGCTGTCTAAAAGTTGGATTATGTGCCTCAGTAGGTAAGAAGTGTGTTTTCCTCCCTGGAGGTCTTCAGATAACAACCTGACTACCCTTGGGGGAATCCCTAACAATGTTAAGTAGAGATAGGCAAACTGTGAGGTAACAACAACTCTAGGATCCTATGATAAAGGAACAGATTTCACTTTATTCCTTGGACAGATGTATTCAGTTATCTCATCATCCTTGGTTGAATATTAGCTCTCTCATCCCTCCCTAAGTTCACCCAGTGTATTCTATAAAGTTTTCAGAAGACCTGAGTTGACTCACTGGTTTTGTGGCCATGGACAAGACACTTGACCTACCTAAGTCTCACTTTTCTTATCTGTAAAAGAGGGATGACAATACTTCCAGGGATTTGGTAATGATACACATAAAGCACCTTGAGAACTTCAAAGTGCCAGATGAATGCCCACTACTGTTTAGATGAGACTTCTCACTAAAACCAAACTAGAGGGAGCTGTTGGGACAACATGGATGATAAGTTGGTCCAATCTAGTGAATTATTTATCATAAAGTCAGTGCAATATGCATTCACTACAGCATGCTATTTTCAGTATCTGACCCACAACTGCTATTTTACTTGGGGAACTTCTGACTATTATACTTTATCATTATTTGCTTATACTCATAGAGAGCTTTATATTTACCAGGTGATACATTATACACACATACACACAGAAACTATCTCATCCATGCCTCAAAACTCCACAAACAGCACAAGTATTATCACCCTTATTTTAGAGATAAGGAAACTGAGGCACAGAGTGGTTAAGTGACTTGATTTAAAGCACACAGCTAACAGCAGAGCCAAAATCTGAAGATAAGCCCTTGTAATAATAATGAAATTTGAAGATCCCCTTATTGGAAAGCTAAGAGGTACTTAGCACCTAGTTTCAAATTAAGCCTCTGTTAAGGAAACAGAAAGTATGAACCCCTGTTGCTGATGTAACAGAAAGGGGCTGAACAGAAAACCCCTGTTGCTGACCTGAAAATAAGGGGCTGAATAGGGAGGAGCAATACCATATATAAGAAAAAAATCCCAACTGGGAAAGTCAGAATTTGTGGTGGCAGAACTTCTTCTGAGGGCCAGCCAAACTGCTGAGGATTTCCCAAGGGCCAGCTAGAGCTGCTGAGGACTTCCAAGGGCCAGTCAAGCTGCTGAAGACTTCTGAGGGCCAGCCGGAGCTGCCAGAGGAAGCATGACTGAGGTACCAGTACTTTGTGGCTTTGTTAACTTTGACTTTTCTGGAGTAGAGACTATGAAGGATTTAAGGTGGACTGGACACTGTGAGCTTCAGCATGAAACAGAAACTGCATGGAGAGCTAGAAAAGGAGCTGGGAGCTGTCTGCCTTTGAACCCAGGTGACAGTTTGGTGAATTCACATAGGAGATGGAACTATGGAAGGAAAACCATGAAAACCCAAAGCCTGCCCTGAGTCAAGACAAAAAGACTTCTCCATGAATATTGAGTAGTAACTGACCCTGATGTGAGGTTTTGCTTTGGGACTCACTTTGGAAAGAGTTGTGTCATTTGGCCAGATGAGACTCTGGGCACCTGTTGAGCCCCCTTGGCTTTGAAAACCCAGATGTTGGTGTTTCCCTCTCTGGTAACTAAGTATGGATGTAATGGTCAGATAGCTGAAAGCCCTGTCTGCTGAACTGTGCTATTTTCTGTTGAGTAGTGACTGATGGAATTGTAATTTATTTATGATTGTACTTTGTGACTGAATTAAGGACTCTGTGACTGACTAAATGAATGTACTATCCAGGGGTGGAATACTTTGACTTTTGTACTTTGTGTCCCTTAAGGAAGCAAATGATTAAGTGACTAAATGAATGAACTTTGTTCAAAAACATGTGACCACTCTGGTGAAAATTATGTGGCCATTTTAGTGATAAGTTGCAAGACTGTGAATGCTGTATTTTGATTTTCTGTGAATGTTTTGCTCTGATTTGTTATTGAATAAATAGAAAGTTCACTATACTGTGTAATCAGAACCTTGAAAAGTTGTTCACAGTAGCATTCTTCAGGAAAGCTGTTTGCGCTTGGTTTTGCAGCCCTTTAACCTCATATAAAACATTTATACCACTAAAGCTCTTCTGCCCCAGGGAAAGAGGGAATTTCATTTAATGCCTAACAACTCAATAAGAAATTACAGGAGCTTGTTATTCAGTCATGTTCGACTCATCATGACCCCATTTGGGGTTTTCTTGGCAAAGATACTAGACTAGTTTGCCATTTCCTTCTCCAGCTCATTTTACAAATGAAGAACTGAGGCAAACAGGGTTAAGTGACCTGCCATGGGTCAGGCATCTAGTAAGCGTCAGAGCCTGATCTGAACTCAAGAAGATGAATCTTCCTGTTTCCAAGCCCAGGGCTCTATCCATTGCACCACTTAGCAGTAGCACAGATATTACCAGTATCATTCTGGAGACTCATATATTGAGGACCAGAAAGTTTGGCATGGCCAAGGATACAAAGTTCAGTCCTTGTCCTAAGGCCTGGTTCCCAGACTTAGAGCATCAGCTCTCTCCTACTATACCACAGTGTCTTGCCTAATTGCACAAATGTATAAGAGACACTTCTTTTAACTGTCACCATGGAAAAACCCCACAAATTTCTCTGTTCTACCACCCACAACCTTTTGGGAACAATAAATTATTTCCTCTTCCTTGAGCTAATAAATAAATCACCATTGTGCTCTTATTAAAAGCCATAACAATCCTGGCAACAAGAGCTTCTTCCTAGAGTCAGTAAAAGATCTTACAAGGGCAGAAAAATGTAGAGCTGTTTCCCACGTGCATGCACCAGAGCAGATTTCTCAGAAACGTGTGATTCCATGTGCCCACACACATAATGGTCAAACACAGCCCCATGAGTTTGTGCATTTTGAGCCTACTGTGATAAATTTGGAGAATGTGTAAAGCATTCTGGTAGCAAACAAGATGGCATTATCAGTAATGAAACCAGGCTAACCAGCCACCCCAAAAGGAATTGCATTACTAAAACATGCAAGACAGACAGATACTCAAGTGGGCAAAAATCAATCACAAAAAGCAGGCCAAAAATAATACCTGACATTTATATAAGACTTTAAAGGTGGCAAAGCAATTTTCCATACATTACTTCATTAGATGCTCACAAGAATCTAGCAAAATAAGTAGTAGATGTCAGAGTGGGGATCTGAACTCAGGTCTCCCCTGGCTGACCTATATCACCCACCCTTCTCAATAGTATTTGCTACTAATATATTAACTAGAGCAGTGGTTTTCAACCCATGGGTTGTGACCCCATTGGGGGTCAAACGACCCTTTCACAGGGGTCACAAGGGTCGCCTAAGACCATCAGAAAACATATATTTCCCATGGTCACCGAGACACCGCTCCTCTATCTGTCTCCAGGAGGGTCTGCCCACATGCAGATATGCCCACATGCAAGTATTAAAGGGTCATGGCATTAGGAAGGTTGAGAACCACTGAATTAGAGGAAAAGGTACTTGAAACACATCAGGAACAAAAAGGGTGCCAGTTGCTAGGGAGACAAAGATGAAAAGTAATGTCATCCTTTCCATCAATAATCTTCCAGTCTAGTTTAGGGAAGTATGAGGCATGCACGGATAATAAAGAGTTGTGGTATCACGAAGTCAAAGGAAAGATTCAAGCAAAGTACTCTAGGAAAATCTGTAAAGGAAAGAATATTTTCACTTGATGAACTCAGGGAAGGTGGCATCTTGATAGAGCCTTAAAGGATGAATAAAGGCAGTCAATATGGTGTAGCAGTGAAAAGAACATGGGATTTGAAGGCATAGGATCTAGGTTTGAATTTTGTTACTTCTCTTAAGCAAGTCATTTTGTTCCTCTAGGCCTCAGTTTCCTCATCTGTCAAATGAGGGGCTTGTTATCTCTAAGAACCCTTCTCTAAGTCTAAATATATGAGCCTGTAATTCCAAAAGGTAAAGATAAGGAGAGATTAGAGGGGAGCTAGCATTACAGTGAGAGATAAGGACCCCACCCTGTCATTTTAATGGAATTGGGAACTCCTGGGTAAAGAATTTCCTTCTACCAATATAGGTTAGCCCATTCTCTGCAATTTATAGCAGTCTTAGAGAGTTACCCAGAGCAATCAGAGTTAAATGATTTGTCAGGGGTCACCCAGATACTCCATGGGTGGGACATTTACCTCATCTTCCTGGCTCAGAGGCCAGCTCTCTGGTTCATTGTACCCATGCTGCTCAGTGTTAAATGAATTAATAAAAACAATCAGCATTTATGGCAATAACATCAAACAGTACTAAAGAATCCAGAAACAAGTAATCAGAAGACCTGTGAGAGGATAAGCAGGAGTCCCAACTCCAACATGTATTCTCTGTATGACTAGTGAGCAAGGTGCTTGCTTAATTCTCTAAGACTAAGTTCCTCATCTGTAAAATAAAGGATGTGGTCTAGATGGCCTAGGGATCCACGCCCCAAGACCTACAATTACCTTAATAAGTGAAGTTTTGCCATAGAATCTTTTACTATTTATAGGCAGGAGTATTTCCTTGGGTAGCACAGTAGATAGAATACTGGCCCTGGAGTTAGGAAGACCTGACTTCAAAACACACTAGTTTTGTGTGACCCAGGGCAAGTCACTGAACCTTTGTTGTTCAGATTAGATAGTTTATAAAAAGCACTTAGCGCAGTGATGGAATTAGATAAGAATTGTAAAAAGCACTTTGCATTGTGTCTGGCACATAGTAGATGTTATATAAATGCTTATTCTCTTCCTCCCCCTCCCCCATACATCCTGCTTACCTCACAACTTGTCTCCCCTTCAGACTTCACCTTTGTCTACAAGAAATTAATTTTTGTTTGTTTGCATATATGTTTAAAGGCAGAACCATGGAATGTTAGCACTTAGAAGACACTCAGACGTTTTTTAGTCAATTCGATCCTCTATTTTATGAATGAGGAAATTGAGCTCCAAAGAAGGGAAATACTTTGCTAAAAATCAGAGAAATAATTAGTGACACATCAGGTTGGAGATCCTCCCCTTCCAAATCCAACTATACTACTTTCAACTATATTACAGTTGATTTATTTTCCCTATATTTTGTAACACAATCACCCCTCAAAAAAATTCAAATACAGTCAAGTAATTATTAAATGTCATCAATTTATTTATTTATTGTCCAGATTATTCATACACAAGATGAAAATACATAGAAATACACACATGGTCAGACTCAGTCTCCTGGACTTAGATATATACAGGGTATCCCAAAAGTCTTAGTGCAGTTTTAAGCTATTTAAACTTACCCTGAGGAGATGGTAAAGCTTCCCTTCTATAAAAGATCAGGCTACAACCCAACTGTACAATGCAAAAGCTACAAATATGTTTAATACTTCTTCCATTATCCCTGGAGAGCTTTCATTAGAACAGAGCTCACTAGTGGCATTCAGGGTAAAGAATGGCGGTCAATGTAGTGTTCATCCATGCAGTCTAGACAAAATAAATAGGTGTCCCCAAAATTACCTACTATGTGCTAGATGCTTATATTCTCCCATTTGTTCCTCTCAACAGTCCTGGGGGGTAGGTGCTATAATTATCTCCATTTTACAGTTAAGGAAGCAAGTAATTTGCCTATAGTCAAGCAAGGAGACAGTAGCCTAAGTGGTTTATTTACATTCTTTGGTATAGTTCCATCGATGCCATAAGCACAGCCTTTCTCAGAGTCAAGAGCGAATAATAAATTCTACTCTAGCTTCCTAGATTGTCCATGCCAAGTGAAAAAGAGGCGCACAAGGTCAAACCTGGATCTAGGAGAGTTCCAGCAGTACATGCCTCCAGACATATTTTGATTTGGAAAGTGTGGGCAGAAAAATCAGAAATAAAGGGTGCAATTGGAGCTGCTACATTTAGACTCCTTTTGCTGCTAGTAGATTTATTCAGTTTTCAAAATGTTAGAGCTATTTTAGCATCATTTTTGGCTTGGCTGTCTTCCCCCACCTCCTTGTAAAAAAAAGAAAAAAAGAAAAGAAAAATGAGTAGCTTTCAATCAACACTGACAGGTCAGGATTCAGATTGTTTTGGACTAGAACACAAAGGCTTCTCAGAAGGCACTGGTTCTAATTGGCTTCTCCATGTAATTTCAGAGCATAACTGAAGAGTCAAGACTTGGGGACTTCCCCAGGTACGCTCAACAACTAAAGCTCACATAGCACTTTCCTCACGACAAATATACAAGGAAGGCAGGTGCTTGTATGTATTCTTAGGTTGTTTTTGAGATTAGGTCAATGAAGCCCAGTTAGTCTATATCACCAGCCCAAATGGACAAAGCTAGTGACAAGAGTTGGGATTCAAACCCAGATATTCTGACTGACTCTAAATTTCAGGTTCCCTTTCAAGTCACTAGATGTGACATAAGCAACTAGGTGGTACAATGGGATCGAATGTTGGACTTGCAGTCAGACTTGAGTTCAAAATCTTCCTCAAACACTAGCTTTGTAACCCTGGGAAAGGTTCCGTTTTCTCATCTGTAAAGTAGGGATAATAATAGCACCTAATTCACAGGGTTGTTGTGAAGATCAAAGTAGCTAATACGTAATAAGATGTATTGTTGCTCTTGTTCAATTGCACCCAACTCTTCAAGATTCTGTGCATACGGGATTTTCCTGGCAAAGATACTGGAGTGTGCCCAGGGTCACACAACTAGCAAGTGCCTGAGACTGCATCTGAGCTCAGGTCTTCCTGATTCCAGGCCCAGCATTCTACCCACTGAACCATCTAGCTGCCTCAGAATGATGTATTACACATATGTAATGTGTGAAGCATATGTAAAGTGATTTGTAAACCTTAATACCCTATATAAATGCTAGCTATTAATCATTACATGAGGCATAACTAAATAAAATATAATGAGATTTTAAACAAACATCAGAACTCAGAGAGGCTCTATGGCCCTGAGCAGAAGTGCTAAGACTGTTGTCAGAGTAACAGGGTTCAAATTTTGGTTCAACTGCTGTCTGTGTGACATTGGGCAAGTCAACTTCTTATGCCCTAAATTCTCTAAACTGTAAAATGAGAGCACACAATTAGATGATTTCTAAGGTCCCTTCCCTTTATAAAACTATGATTCTATGACCTATTACCCTATGAACTTTTATATGCTGCCTTCTAAAGAGTCCCCTTGGAAGACTATTCTACAAGCATTTTTTTGTTCTCCGTTACAGGCACTGTACTATTCCAACAGTCATTTGCCTAAAAACACTTTGGACTTTCCATCTGAGATCTGTCTATGTCATTATTCTCAATGGTGCCCAAGGTCACATCTAAAGACCATGCAGGCGTTTTGAAGGTTGCACTAAATGATCTGATTTAGACTCAGACTATTTTTGAAACCATAAATTTCCAATTCAAAAATCTTCCTTTTAGAGATGAAGAAACTCAAGTCCAGATGTTAGTGACCTAAGGTATTACAACTAGCCAGTGGCAGACAAAGAATTCAAGCTTTCCGACTCCCAATTCAGCATTTTCCTATGACATCTGTCTTTATTCTGTCCCTTTCCCAGTCCTCAGTAGCTAAGATTTCAACAGTCAGAAATATCCAGATGATCATTCTTACCATTATTCATCAGAGTCTAGAACTATGCAGAAATTAAATTAAAACAGTTCTCTTTCAAATACAAATTTAGGACAAGTAAGCCAGTTATTATCAGAAATGGCTCAGTCATTCAAAATTACTTCACTATAAGGATAAGAAAAAAAAGAGAGAGAGGTGGGAGTGCGAAGCAAACTTCTGGGATATAGCAGCCCATTAAAGGTTTGTAAAGGAGGCAGGGTTAATGCCTTAAGGAAAAAGGCAAGGCAGATTTTTAAAGAATATAGAAGATGGTAAAGTGGGACTTTCCATCATTTGACAAATTATAAAGATAGTATTTAAAGGTTTGTTTGATGCACAAACACTCATTAATTCATTATTGCAGAAGAGGCAAAAAACATTGAATACAGGATCACGGAGCTGGAAGGGACCTGATTTGCCTCATTTTATAGGTGAGGAAGCCAGGGAAGCTAGCCAGCTGTGATTTGCCCAAGGTCACACAGGTAGAAAGCATTAGAGGTGGTATTTGAATCCTGGTTCTCTCAACCCAGAGACAGTTCTCACTTCACAGTACCATGCTGCCGCCAGAATTTCTCATTATCTTATTTCTTGAACCCAGACACCCGATTACCAAATGACTAGCCAACTCTACATTTGGCAAAGTTATTCCCAGGCCCCACTTGATGAAAGTCTGTTGTTTACTTATCTCTTATAATCACAGGATTTAGAGCTGGAAGAGACATTGGCAGTAGTCCTGGACCTTGAAGTCGCACCCCCTCATTTCAAAGATGAGGAAACTGAGGTGTAGAGGGATGAAATAATTCCCCCAAGGTCATGCAGTTCAATTAGAGACATAGGATTTTCAGCTCAGGTCCTCGGCCACCAATTCCAGTGTTCCTGTCCCTACACCAAAGCTGGGGGCATTCCTTGTGGGAAAATCAGGGCATTCAAGTCATATATTAGCGCACTCAAACACACACACGCACACGCACACACACACCCCACAGAGGTCCTTACCACGAGGGATGAACAAACATTACAACAGCTACATCATCATCTTCTTGAAATGTTCTTTGACATGAGCCAAAGTCCCTGACTGCAGTCATACAATCGAAGTCTTATAGTACCCCAGAATCTAGACAGCCAGTCCTTAAGGGGCTTAGCAAATGCCTTTGCACCACTGTCTTCTTATTCCAAATGCGCAGGCAGGGAAGGGGTTACAGATTATCTCTACAACCAGTCAAGAAAGAAAACTAATTCACTCCTTTCCTAAGGAGTTCTTTCGACCACCAAGCGAACCTGGTAGGGAAGATTTATGAAGGGCAACAAAATCAGGACACGCAGGCTTGCAATCCCCTTAGGAACTACTGGTATTCATACGATTCTTGAAGGATTTTTTTAAGGAGATGGTTCCTCACCTCTGGCCCTTAAAAGCCTACGTAAACGTGAACTCATTACTATCACTGTAAGTTATGGTTAGTAAAATGATCAGCACCTCGACTGGTCCCCAGAGAAGCTGGATCGGTACCCCTACGTCTAAAATTAGAATGCCCAAGCAATGGGATGGCTCTGTACGTTTGAAAAACAAGCGCTGCTAAGAACTCAATAATCAATCTCCTAGAAAGTCTAGCTAGGCAGGTACGGCTAAAATGCACTTGCTTTTGGGAACTGTTCCAGGTGAATATGACAGATCAGAAAAGATCCGGCTGCACCGTAACGGTGTTTATCAGAATGAAAAGCTACAGCTTGTTCTACGTTTCTCCTCCCGTCCTCTGGAGTGAGCCTTGACACTCACATTGTCCCCGGCCCTGGCACTCACGCGCCTCCCTGGCCAGACCAGCAGGAGGAAGCGTCTTCACCAGACTACTACCTTCTCTGTCAGAGGGGCTAGGGGGCTGGAGGCTGGAGAGGACAAGGTGAAGGGCAGCGGAAGCCATCCTCAATTAAGAGGTTTGCTCCGATTCTGCTCTGGGTCATCTACAACACCCAACCGCAGACCAGAGAAACAACTTTGACTCCTCCACCAAACCTCGGTAGATGCGGTCACAGGGTTAACTCAAAGCAATTTACCCAGCCCACTGACCCCACTTCCTAGTTGAGACACCATATAGCTAAGTACTGACCCGAACCCTAGGTACGGGGGTGGGGGTGGGGGGCAGAAGGAGGTGGTAGAAGGTAATAATAACATATTACAGAAGACATCCAACCCAGGCAAGGTGAAGTACTGGAGACGGGATCAAATACCAAAGCCAAATCTCTTTAGCCCAAGCAGCAGTTTTGGGAGGAAACGCATTGTTTAGCTGGGGAGGAGGGCGGGGAGCTGCGGAGAAGCAGATTAGTAGACTGGCTAACCTCGAAGCCGACCGCAATTAAAGAGTCATGCTCTGGAAGAGTGACCCTAGGGAGTATGGAATCTTGCCGGCAAATGGGAGGGGGTTTTGGAGGGAAATGACACCTCCCCCCACCCCAGTCTCAGGAGCTTATACCCCTGAATACAGGGATCGGAGCTGGAACTCTGATCCTAGCAGCGGATGGAGGGAGGTGGGGATCGTAAGAGGAGCTGTAGGCTAAGATGAAAAAAGGGACTTGGAATATGGGGCGGGGGGCGGACTAAGAAATGGGGATTTTTGCTAAAGGATGCAAGGGGGAAAGGAGGTGACACCATGATAAAAAGAAGAAAATGGACTCGGACCCAGGCAGCTAGAAACAGAGAACAGGAGACAGAGGGTTCCCCATGCCGGAAGACTGGGGTCATCATCCTCATCGATAAAACATCCCGGGCTCCCAGCTCACGCACAAGGCTTTTAGTTGATGCTTGTCTTGCAGGGCTCGGAGAAGGTGCACAGGGCAAGGGGAGACTATGGGTCAAGGTCCTCACCTTTTTGCTCTCCGTGTCACCCACGATCCTGGACTCCCCAGTCAGAGAAGCGGAGCGCCCTGGCTGCCCCCCCAGAGTCTCCTGCTGGGGGGACATCGCTTCCATGAAGAAAATCCCAAGCAAATCCCGCCCTTGCGCGGGGAACTACTCGGTCATATCTTCTCAGGAAAAGCGGTCGGAGGGAAACAGAAGATAACGTTGAAGAAGAGCCCACACCTAGGACTCGAGGCTCAGTGAGGGCACATGCCGGGGGGCAGCCACCCCAGCTAGCGTTCCTCCCGTCGGGGCCATGTAAAGAAAACTGCACTCGGCTCCGTGGCTTGCTAGAGGGGATTAAAACGCTGCAGGAGCGGACCAGCGCCTCCGCGGCGCCGAGCCCCGCCCCTGGGCCCGCCCCCTCCCCAGAACCCGCCCCCTCCGCCTGGCCCCTTCCTGCCCCCAGCCTCCAGCTTCTGAGGTTTGGGAGCGCGACCCCGCACGCGCTTGCCTGGCATCTACTCTCCGGGCTCAAGCCACGGACCTGCTTCTTTCTGTTAAGCACCTAACTCTTCTCGTCCATCTCCCAAGGATCGGATGCTTTTTGACTCAAGCAGGGGCTTATGGTGCCAGGGAAGGCGCTCCCGCTGCCACCCCCTCTTCCGCGAATGGACCAGCTCCCCTCCTGAGAAGCTTCCTTACGAAAAAAGAAACCACCCAGTACACCCACTCGATGGAGCGGGGTGGAATTCTGCTAGAATTGAATTCCCTGCTAGTTCTGGTTCTATGCAAAGGCAAGAGACATTTTTAGAGTCCCCTCCCTTCCCCTAGCATTTGTACTTTGCAAACTGCCGATCATTGAACAAATTTGGGAAGGCTATGGGATCATCCAATTTCTTGTGCAATCAAAAATGTTATTTGCCCTGGCAAATCTTACTGGCATTTGTACACATCCATCAGCGCCTCTGCACAATTTACATAAAGGAGGCGTGCTTACTGGAGGGTACCAACACGTGGGCATCCAAAACGCCAGAGGGCATTTAGGAAAATTCTGACAGAGATGGCTCTTTGAAATGTGGCTTAGCTATTGAGAAAGCTACAATATGTGGAAGCCTTTATCAGATATCAGGTCCGAAATCACAACTTCTTGCCAACCTAAATTCTGGCATATTTTTTCAAGGTCACAACAGAACCAGAGGGAAGGGAAGGAGCAGAAAAGAGAGGAGGGGATCCCGGGATTAGGGCGGAGACCCACTGCAGTTTGAGTCACCGCTTTCTGTAAGAGCTGGCTGACTTGATCTGGTCATTTGGAAGGTGGCATTTCTTTGAGACAGAACCGCACAATCACTGTTTGCCCGTGGTGAGGAAGGGCATATGACGGTAACAGGTTGTTGGCTGACTGTCTTTTCTGGTTGAACGAAAGAAAGAAACCCAGGTTCCTGCAGCCTTGAGCTAATAAAGTTACCAGGCCAGGTTTCATAAGAATAGGTCTATGCTGGCCCTATGCCAACTGTGAATTGGTGCACAAAAGAAAACACACAAAAACACCGCACCTCCAACTGTTTATTGTGGAAATAATGAGGAGAAAATGTTCCAGCCCATTTTAAGCCTGGTCCACACTACATTGTTTAAAGTAGGCTTATGTGAGATTCACAAACCTATACATTATTCAGCCTTCAGGAGTTTTCTCAGCTCCTCTGTCCCTGCTTTACAGCTAGTGCCTAGTCCAATTTCAGACACTTGCCTATCTAAGTTATGGGCATTATAATCTTTTGATTTAGAATTGCAAAATACTTTTGCAGTCACTTTTCTTTTTGGTTGGAGGCCCTACTCAGTGTCTGTTGTTCTCTTTTCAACTCTTCAGGACCCCAAGATATTGGAGTAACTTGCTATTTCCTTCTCCAGTTCATTTTACAGATGAAGAAACTGGGAAGTGGGTGATCTGGGTGAAGTGACTTGCCTAGGGTCACACAGCTAGTAAAAGATAATCTGATATAGTAAGTAGAGAGTTGATCTTACAGTTAATATGGCCTGAGTTCAAGTCTAGCCTCTCTAACTATGTGATCTCCACACCAAGCTCTTTCTATAAACTATTTTGCTTCTCCCCAAAGAATACAAACTCCCAGAAGATAGGAACTGTTCTGTTTTTTGCTTTTGTTCCTGGAACAAAGTGGGCAATTAATAGATGCTTGTTGATAAGTACTGGGAGGAAATATGAACACCGATAAATACAAAATATAGGTATTATAAATAATAAATACAAAACAACATAAGAAGTCGATCTAGCACCTGGAGGCACCCAAATGGCATTGAAGTGGAGGTGTCCTTCGAGGTGAGATTTGAAAGAAGTTCAGAATTCTAAAGGCAAGGGAGACATTATGATTGTTGTCTTAAGCCACCCACCCCTTTAAGTGTTTATTGTAGAGATGAAATCATTCCAGTAGAGAATTTATTCTTAAATTCTGAACTTTTCATCAGAATATAGAATATCTTATTTTCAAAGTTTTTCTGTCCTATAAGTATATGAAAATTCAGCTTTCTTCATGATCTTTATTTTTGAGCAGTTTCAACAACCATTCATTGAACTCTTCACCATTTGAAGAGAATAGGCCTGGGGGAAATACAGTGATTAAATAAGATAGAAGTTCCTGCTCTCATGGAGCTTAGAGTCTAGCCAAGATGGAGGTGTACACAGATAGAAATAACTAGAATTTTTAAACTGACATGATAAGTAAATGGTAAGTGCCAATAACGTCCTCTTGGAGACTAGAAAGCCTTCAATTTCCAGTGTTTTTTGTTTGAATTCTTCAGACTACAGCCCCCATAGGAAATTTGAAAGTAAGACTATTCCTGAAGAAAATTGCTATGAAGAAAAATGTTCTCTTCTGTGCTTTGAAATTGTCTCTTCCTTGGCTGTTGTATAGCATGTTGTTTTGTTCCTCTCTAAATCAGTTCTTGGATAGCTAGGTGGTATAAATTCTAGGCCTGGAATTAGAAAGATTCATCCTCCTGAATTCAAATCCAGGCTCAGATACTTACTGTGTGACCCTGGGACAGTTACTTAACCCCGTGTGCCTCAGTTTCCTCATCTGTAAAATGAGCTGGAGAAGGAAATGGCAAACTACTCTAGTATCTTTGCCCAGAAAACCCCAAATGTGGTCTTGAAGAGTCAGACATGACTGAAACAACTGAACAATAACAACAACAAATCAGCTATTATCTATAACGCTATATGATAATTAGCAATGAATGTAACTTTTAACTCTCCTAATATCGTGAAAACTCCATGAAGACAGAGACCATATCTTTTCTAAACTTTGAACTTATTCAGCGCATAGCACTTTGCCCTTTGCACACAGTAAAAGTACATTAAATGTTTGTGAAATTGAATTGCCTTGAGTTGTGGCATTAGGGGTTTTTCTTCCCTACTTCCCAAGTCACGGCTGACAGCATAAAAACAGCAGTTTAATGGATGAACAACTATTCTCTCCTTTCACAGATGGTGAAGACATGTTCCCTAGAGTAATGATCATATGAGAGATGGGGTCATACCAGAAAAGGAATGCAGCACGGTCAGTCAAGAGGGTTGATGCTCAAAGTGGGACATAGGCAGGATGCATCAGGAACATTTTGAAACAAAATTGAAAGTAAAGTCCTGGAACAGCAACATTTACAACTAGGAAACACAAGTAGCAGACTTCTAGCAGGAAGCAATCAAAGATAGAGCAAAGTCTGTCTGGACACAGAAAGTTGTGCTTTCCTTGAAGTATAACAAGGAAAAAAACAGCAACTCCCCAAAAGACCCCTGTCCAGTCAACCAAGGAGGGACCACAGGCCACACAGTCTTTTCAGGCCTGTTGCAGGCACCAGAAACCAGATTGTTGGCAGCAAATTCTAAGCCCAATCCCTGAAGCCTAGATCCCTTCACTACCCAGGACAGTGTCTCTCCCATTATGGCTTTAAAGATGTACTGTTAATTCTCTGTCTTGGGGGGAAATAATCTTCACTTGACTATGTTTTTTTCTAGGCATCATATAGTTGTTCTCATTAAATATTTTCCTCTTAAAAATCTTTATTGAATAATGCCAGCCTGTTGCCTCCTTAAAATTTTTTAATTTAACTTTTTTCAATTAAAAATTTATTTTAGGGCAGCTAGGTGGCACAATGAGTAGAGCACTGGCCCTGGAATCAGGAGGACCTGAGTTCAAATTCAACCTCAGATACTTAACACTTACTAGCTGTGTGACCTTGGTCACACAGTCACTTGGTCACTTGGTGACCTTAACACACTTGGTCACCTTAAGTCACTTAACCCAAATGCCCTGCCTTCCCCCCTCCAAAAAGACAAAAAGAAAAAAGAAAAATCTATTTCCTCTCTTTACTACCTCTCCTTCACTGAGGAAAAAGAAAAGATAACTCCAGTGATAGATCTAGAAGAGGCCTTATAGAATCTAGTAGCTGTTCCTAGAAGAGGCAACTGGCTTAGAGGGCCTGCCTTAGTTCAGTCCTCTACTGATGCACATGTTAACTTTGACTATGGGTAAGTCATTTGGCCACTTAGTGCCCAAGGCAGCTCTGTTAATCCATGCCTACAATTTCCCAATCTGATGAAGTCATGTAAAAAAAAAAAAGCAAAACACTGTAAATTTTGGTTCCTCTTTCACTCTGTAGGGATCATCACCTATAACCTATACTTATAGAATAAATTAATGAATGGTAGATTCAGGGATTAACAGAGGAACTCTTATACTAAGAATTATAAGTCTTATACTTATAAGTCTAAGTCTCATACTTACGAGACATCTAGGTTACACAGCGGACAGCGCACTGGGCCTAGAGTCTGGAACTTGAGTTTAAATCTGGCCTCAGATACTTCCTGGTTGTGTGACTCGGCAAGTCTTTTAACCTCTGTTTGCCCTATTTTAGGAGAAGGGAATAGAAAACCACTTCAGCATCTTTGCTAAGAAAAATCCATGGACAATATGGTCCATGGGGTCAGGAAGAGTCAGACATGACTGACTAACAAGTCTCATACTCAGTAAAGTTACTTAAGCTTTATCTGCCTCGGTTTCTCTATCAGTAAAACAAGTGAGGGAGAATCAGATTATATATATATATATATATATATATATATTAGAGGAAGAACAGCATTTATAGCCACCCTTTCCTACTGATATTGAGAAATTTGAGGGTAAACTAACCACTAATTTGCTTGTAATCTTTCATCCCTCTGCTAACATAAATCACCACCAGTCCCTAGGTCCAGGCTCCTTGTTCTCTTCTCCCAATGTTTAGATCAGGGGTGGGGAACCTGGGGCCTCATAGCTCCATGTGGCCCTCTAGGTCTTCAAGTTTGGCCCTTCGACTGAATTCAAAGTTCACAGAACAAATCCCCTTAATAAAAGGATTTGTTCTATAAAATCTGGGCTCAGTCAAAAAGGCAGCACCCAAGGACCTAGAAGGTCACAGGTTCTTCACCCCTGCCCTAGACCCAGATAAGAACCATATAAAAACTCACCAAATTTTGCTGGTTGGGGAAAAAAGGTACTCCTATTGCCAGATGATCCCAGTGGAATTCCCAATTCCAGCTGGGACTGAGTGGACTTGTTTCCATCATTCTCCTTGACTGATTTTTTTGTAGGGCAGTTATGTGCCACCATAGATAGAGTGCCAGACCTGAAGTCAGGAAGACCTGAGTTCAGATCACCAATAGATACTTATTAGCCAGATGGACCCCTTAACCTTTCTACCTCTGCTCCTTCATTGGTAAAATGAAGACAATAGAAGTACCTACCTCCCCAAGGTTGTTGTGCAAATAAAGTGAGATAATATTTTTAAAGCACTTTGTAATCTTTGTTGTTATTTATCCTTTGTTCTCCAAGAAGACCAATAACATCAGGAGGGGGGGAAGGCTTAGTTCCTGTGTGAATTAGATTTAAGTGAGGCAGAACTGCACAGTCATCAGCCTTACTCTCTCTTTCAGAATCATTGAAGTACAGTGTCAGGACCAAAGTCCAGATGACTGGTTATAGCCTAGGAGGCAGTGGATAACTTTGGTGTCTTCCATGTCTGACCAAGCTCTAGGTGCTTCAGCTGCTTTCTTGGCCATTGGAACAAATTATTCTCATCTGCCCATTCTGCCAGGGGAAGTTTTCACACTGAAAACCTTAATGTACTATATAAATGCTAACAGTTTATTACTCTATTCAATAATGAGCCCTATTTTGTTTAATCTCTATTCAATAATGCCAGCTTGCTTCACCATCACGTTGTGAGATCCATATTTCTTTGCACTGAGTTCTAGGAATCTTCAAATTTTCTGAGTCTATATTAACATGCTTGTCCAGTAGGTGCTATAGAAATGTTACCTGTTATTGTTATTATGTTTAGCCTATAATATAATAAAAACAATTTATTTTTACAAAATTACAATTTGCAAATTTTACAAAATAAAAAACAATATATTGCAATATAAGTAAGGGAATAAGCATTTATATGTTGTCTATTGCGTGCCAGGTACCATGCTAAGCACTTTACAAACATAATCTCATTATAATAACCTCTGAGATGCTATTATTAAATGTATTTACAACTAGGGAAACTGAGGCAAACAGGATTAAATGACTTGCCCAGGGTCACACAACTAGCACATGCCTTAGGTATGATTTAAATTCAGAACTTCCTGACTCAAGGCCTAGTACTCTATTCATCATGCCACTTAGTTGCCTGGAATTAATCTTAAAAAGAACAAAACATTAAATAGAAAAGTTATTTTTATATCTACCTTATATGCTAGTGCCTAAAGGTTTAATGAAATGAGGTTGAAAAGAGATATAGGGATAGACTTTTTTTTTAATGTTGAAAGGCTATTCTAAATGTTGAGGACTATTCTAAGAGTGTTAGAAGTTTATGACGCTCCTTTAAAAATTATATCTAATTTTACATCAAAGTTGACCACTTTCCTTTTCCTTGATCCAGACACAGCTGGCTTACACTTACTAGTCATGGTTAGGATTATTTGATGGTTCATAAATAGAAGTGCTGTATGTCAGAAAATTTTCTTGAGGCGACTGGGCCAAAGAAGGAAAGGAGAAAGGGGTTAAAAAAATCTATAAGTACCTGCTGTTTATAGCTCATGGTACTAGACAGGTGGAAGATGTACAAAATGTAGATGAAATATACATGTATATAGTCTAGTAGTGGAATATAATGCACATAATGATAATTATAATACAAAAGAGTAAATGCATAAGAATGGTTCAAGCAAGATATTATGTGAATTATAATGGGATGAAAAGACATTACCCTGTGGGAAAATGATATTTGAGGTGTTTTTTTAAATTAATCAATCTATTTATTTATTTTTAGTTTTCAACATTCACTTTTGTAAGATTTTGAGTTCTAAATTTTCTCCACCTCCCTCTCCTCCTCCCTCCCCAAGATAGCATGCAAATTGATAGAAGTTGTACATATACGTTCATATTAAACATTTCCACATTAGTCATATACTAAAGAAGAATTAAAATCAAAGGGAAAAACCACAAGAAAAAAAGGAACACACACACACACAGAAAGAGAGAGAGAGAGAGAAAGAGAGAGAGACAGAGAGAGAGAGGAGACAGAGACAGAGAGACAGACAGAGAGACAGACAGAGAGAAAGAGAGAGAGAGAGAGAGAGAGAGAGAGAGAGAGAGAGAGAGAGAGAGAGAGAGAGAGAGAAAGAGAAAGAGACAGAGACAGAGACAGAGACAGAGAGAGGCAGGCAGAGAACACTATGCTTCGATCTGCATTCAGACTCCATATTTCTTTCTCTGGATGTGGATAGCATTTTCCATCATGAGTCTTTTAGAATTGTCTTAGATCCTTGCATTACTGAGATGCGCTAAGTCTATCAAAGTTGGTCATCTCACAATGTTTCTGTTACTGTGTACAAGGTTCTTCTAGTTCTGCTTGCTTCACTCAGCATCAGTTCATGTAAATCTTTCCAAGTTTTTCTGAAGTTCACCTGCTCATCATTTCTTAAGGAACAATAGTATTCCATTACATTCACATACCACAGCTTGTTCAGCCATTCCCCCATTGATAAGTATCCCCTCAATTTCCAGTTCTTTGCCACCACAAAAAGAGCTGCTATAAATATTTTTGTACATGTGGGTCCTTTTTCCATTTTTAGGATCTCTTTGGGATATAGATCTAGAAATGGTATTACTGGATCAAAGGTTATGCACAGTATTACGAGGTGGGTTTTTAAGGATGGGTGGGGATTCAATAGGCACGGGAAAAGCAGAAAATTCAAAACTTAAGATACAACTAGATAAATGTAAATTGAAGCAACTGAGACTGTCTCACACTTGCCATATTGGCAAAAGTGACAAAAGAAAAAAATGACAAATATTTGGAAGGCTTGTAGGAAAACAGATACACTGATGCAATGTTGATGAAGCCATGATTTGGTGCAGCCATTTTGGAAAATAATTTGGAACCATTCTAAAAAATTTCTGAATCTTGTATACCTTTGGCTTAGCAATATCATTAGTAGACCCATACTCCAAAGAGATCAAAGAAAGAGGAAAAGGTTGCATATGTACAAAAATACTTATAAATTAAATCAAGCATTTATTAAATACTTACTATGTGCCAAGCACTGAGAATATAAATGTAAACAAAAAGAAATATAGCCCCTTTCCCTCAAGGAGCTTACATTCTAATGGGAGAAGACAACACATAAAAAGAATGTGAAAAGGAGTGGGGGTACTAGAGAATCAGAAGCTGAATTAGACTAGATGAGAGTATGGATAATGTGGGAACTTCCCTTGTTGAAGGTTCCAGGAAGAATTTACCAATCCCAGGAGACCATAACTGTAGAAGCAGCATCATTGTGAGAAGGTAGCTTAGGAAAAGAAGATTTGGGAAGTGAATAGGTGATATTGAAGATAGAGTCTTAGAACATGATTTGTATTTCTAGAACTCACCATAAAATATAGAAATGAAAGACTTTGGGCCTTGAATGTAATGCACCTAATGAGGGATGACAAAAATATAATTAACCTCAAGTCTTGAAAAATCTATCAGAAGGTTTTTAAACAGAAAAGGAAAAGGGAAGAAAAAAACTGCCTATTTACCAACCTACATATCTTTTGAAAGTAGTTGTAATGTCAAATAGCAGTAGAGATACTCAGTAGTGAGAAGAATAAATCCAGAAAAAGGAACTAGTAGTAAAAATCCATGTCTAGACACAAGTCAATCAATGGACAAGTATTTATTAAGTTAGTAAATGTTACTTCATGCCAAACACTGTGCTAGATACTGGAGATACTAATACAAAAGTGATAAAGTCCTTACCTCAAAGGTGTATATATTATGTTGGAGCTTATATTCAAAACATTTGTCCATAAGCAAGTAGGTGGAGAGAACACCAGACCTGGAGTCAGGAAGATTCATCTTCCTGAGTTCAAATCTGGCCTCAGATATTTACTGACTGTGTGACCCTGGGCAAGTCATTTAACCCTGTTTACCTCAGTTTCTACATCTATAAAATGAGTAGGAGAAGGAGACAGCAAATCACCCAGTATCTTTGGCAAGAAAACCCCAAATGGAATCAGGAAGAGTTGGACATGACTGAAAAATGAAGGAACAACAACAAATAAATACAAACAAATCAAATATACAATGATTGTGTGCATTTCTGGGGCTGGGAGGGTAGAAAGGGATGCTGGGGAAGGAGTATTAGTAACTGAAGGAAGGAGTGCTTGAATTGAGCTTAGAGTTCCAAAGCTGATAGTGAGGTGGGAAAACATTCCAGGGACAGGGACAGCCTGTATGCAAAGTCATAGAAAAGGAAGATGTTATATGTGTACAAGGGAGCAAATAGGCCAGTTTAACTAGAGTGACTTAGGAGGAGTCACGTTTACTAAGTCTCGAAATCTAGGCTGGAGTCAGAGTAAGAAGTGCTTTAAATGCAGAACAGACTACCCCTTCCATATCAAGATTTTTTCCATCCTGGTTTTGGTATATTGAAAGTTAGCATAAGAAATTAAATGGTCATTTTGGGGGAGTTTTGAGGAAGCTATAGATGACCTGTAAAGGCCAGCAGATGGTACAGAAAAAGTTTAGAAACTCAGAAATGCATGAAAAATATCTATATCATCTGTCTATGTCTGTCTGTCTGTCTATCTGTCTATCTATCTATCTATCTATCTATCTATCTGTCTGTCTGTCTGTCTGTCTGTCTCTGTCTGTCTGTCTATCTATCTATCTAGCTGTCTGTCTGTCTGTCTGTTCGTCCGTCCATCTATCTATACATCTATCTATCTGTTATCTATCTATCTATCTATCTATCTATCTGTCTGTCTATCTATCTATCTATCTGTCTGTCTGTCTGTCTTTCTGTCTGTCCATCTGTCTATCTATACATCTATCTATCTTCTATCTATCTATCATTTATCTATCTGTCTATTTGTCTATCTATAATATCTCTATCTATCTATCTATCCAACCATCTATCTTTCTATCCATCTATCTATCTTTCTGTCTGTCTATCATTTATAGTATTTTTTTAATATTGACTATAACCAAATACTTAACTCAAATTTTCCAATAAGGTACTGTGAACACCCTATAAAAGAAAAAGAAAAAAAAATCAGTCATCTTCGGTATGAAGGTAGGGCTCAAAAATTTTACAAGGCTTTTCCAGATTGTGGGGGGCACCACACCCCTAACCCTGTCATGCGGAAGGGATAACTGCGTTTTGTGTTTTATTTTAAAGGTAATGAGGAGGCATGGGAATTTGTTGCAAAGGAGCAATATGGGCAGACCTATGCATTAGGGATATTAATTTGGTAGCTGTGTGAAGGGAGACTCTGGAAGCAGGGAGAATGATTAGGAGGCTATCATAATAGTCTAGGAAATTGCTGCTGAAGGTCAGGACTGAAATGGTATGATGTAATGAGAAGGGGATGGATGCATGCAAGATCCTTACCAAAGACTTAGAGCTGTAAGAGGCCATAAAGACCAGTGAGTCTAGCTCCTTATTTTTTAGATAAGGAAATTGAGACAGGAAATAAAAACAATTAAGTGATTTTCCCAGGGTCACACGGCTATTATTTGAAGTGAGATTTGAACCCAAGTCCTCTTGACTCCATGTTTAATGAGTTGTTCATTGCAACTGACACACAAAGTATAGGGAATCAATAAGATGAACTAGATATAATAATATAAGTAGGGCAGCTTGATATGGAAGAGTGGACCCTAACTCTGCATTCAGGGAATTTGGGTAGAGCTGGGCATGAGAACTGGAAGGAGAACACATACAACTTGCCCACACTATCATCCCTAATCTCACTTTAATCTTCTATCTTTCCCTATCTATTGGCTCCTTCTCTGATGCCTGCAAATAGGCCCATGTCTGCCCCACCTTAAAAACAAAAACCTTCACTTGATCCCACTGTCCCCAGTAGGGTGGGGGTAGGGGGGGGCAGGAGAGGGCATAGCTTTCATCTCAAATCTCTCCTATTATCTCTAGCCTTCTTCCTCTTCTCAACTAAATTGCCTGAGAAAGGTAGCTGCGCTAGATGCCTCCCTTTCCTCTCTCACTCTCTTATAGAAACCTTGGCAGCTTGACTTGTAACCTTATTATATGACTGTAACAACCCTGTCTAAAGTTACCAGTTGATATATTCATGCTGAATCGAACGGCATTTTCTCAGGCCTTATCCTTCTTGCTGTCTCTGTAGTATTTGACACAGCTGATCACCCTCTCCTCTCCTACGTCCTCTCCCCTCTAGGTTTTTGCTTCTGTTTTTTTTTTACTTTTAATTTATTTTCTTGGTTACATCATTCATTTCCACAAGATTTTGAGTTACAAATTTTCTCCCCTTTTTGCCCCTACCCCCCAGCCCAGAACATTGATCCCACTGTAAGACCCCTCCCACAAT
>CM053596.1:107831114-107870728 GCA_028646575.1 Pseudocheirus occidentalis
CCAACAATGCATTGGAGTTCCAATTTTTCCACATCCTCTCCAGCACTTGTCGTTTTCCTGTTTTTGTCATCTTAGCCAATCTGACTGGTGAGATGTGGTACCTCAATGTTGTTTTGATTTGCATTTCACGAATCAATAGTGATTTGGAAATGCTACCTATAATTTCAATTTTACCATTAAACAAAGAATATTTCACCCGATGTTACGATTATTCATTCTAGTAGTATGGAGATGAGTACTTTAATCCTTCAATGAATTTGTGACTTGGGTAGATTGCAACCCATGCGTGGTTCTTGCCCATGGCTTCTCATAAATCCTCCATCTGTTCAATATGGTAGAGACCTCCTTTTGGGTCCTTTGAACATTTTTAAGGGTACCAGTGGAGCACTTGAATCTGTCTGTTTGTTATCCTTTGCTCATGACATGACCCACCCACCATCTTTTCCAACCAAATTTTCTGGCTGATTTCCTTTTTCCTATTTCTCTCATGCACATAATCTTTGGCAGCATTTGGCAGCCTATGTGTCCCCACTATCCATCCCCTCTCCCCCATTGTCCTTTGGGCCACTTGGGATTTGTGGTGTTTGGTAGTTCATGACTGATATTTCATGATCTATAGTCATACAGTATCCCTGGGAGAATTTTGGTGTTTAACAATAGGATTTTTGTTTCAGAAAATAGCTTGGGGTCATTGAAAACACTATATAGTCTTCCATTATATAAATAGGGACAGCAGTTTCCTTGGGTTTTGTAGTTTTGTAGGCTATGGGACCAAGCTAAGTTTTTAATATTCCAACTCTCAAAGAAGTAAAAGGAAAAACTGAGGCTATTAAAAATTAATTCAAGACTCCCTCCCTCTCTAAAGAATTTTAACACTTAGATAATCATCATTATATGGTAAGTCTTTTTGGTTCACTAATTCACAATTCTCTACTTTAGTCTAGGTTTCTACTGGCACAGACACACTTTTTCACTAATGTCTTTGTGATGTTGTTGAGACAGATGCTGACTTCTTGCTTTTAGAAAAACTCATGCAAAATATAGCTTTTCTTGAGTTCAGTCCATTTAGATTGTTTTAGTATTTTAAAAAGAGAGTAAATTCTAAAAATATTGGGTTTGCAGATGAGATCTAGGAATTTTGGTTTGATCATTGTTAAGAGTGACACAATCATTTATCTTGACAATCTTTTAGTATTGGAGTCCCAAGGCACAAAGCTGATTCACTCTAGTTGAATCATCAAAAACATGATCATACACAATACACATGGTAGTAGGCAATGTGTTACCCCATATAACTCTAGGCAGTGTGCAGTTGTTGATGTAACAGGACTGAAAGTAAATGAAAACATTGGCTGTGACCTACATTAGTTAAAGCCAAATACAGAATGCCGAGTGGGCAGAGTTTTGAACTTTTTTTGAGTTGTGGCATTTTATTTTTTATTTTTTATTTTTTAATATCTCTTAAAATTGCCCTCTACTTCCTAAAAAAAAGTACCCAGACATCTTTAACCAGCTAGAGTACTCTCCAGAATCTTTAAGTGGATTTAATAAATTTTAGTTAAAACTTTTTTTTTTTAAAGTATTCTATGATCTCTTGAGGTAGTTGAGAACTTGGAAACTGAGAAATACTGATCTCCACACTGAGAAGGATGGTAGCTCCAAGAGCTGGTTCAGAGGTGATTGTTTTTTGTTGTTGTTGCTTTTTTTGGAGGGCAGTTGGGGTTAAGTGACTTGCCCAAGGTCACATGGCTAGTTTTTTGTGTTAAGCGTCTGAGGCCGAATTTGAACTCAGGTACTCCTGACTCCAGGGCCGGTGCTCTATTCACTGCGCCACCTAGCTGCCTGAGAGGTGACTTTGGACCAAATGAAGCAGCAGGTTCTTTTCCCCACCAAGGCATTATCAAAATGACACTGACTCCTGGAAATCTCTGACAATTTTGTTTCCCCGTGTATTGACCGCAGCAAATGACAGTGGCAATCAGAATGAATCTGGAATGATTCTGCCACCCAGCATCTAAAATCAGCCCTTGGCATCTTGTCCCCAGTTCCAGAAATGTAAAAACATATTTTATTGCATGGTATGCCCTTTGGATGACCTGGCTTGTCATTGACTATTATTAACCCAGTTACAATAGTAAAGACAATTTTGTGATGATGCTGGTCCTGTCTATCACTAATAACCTTGAGAACAGGGTCTATCTCACTTCTGTATTTGCATCCCCCCAGTGCTTAGCACAGTGCCTGGCACAGCTGGTAGGCGCTTAATACTTGTTGATTTATTATTTTGTGAAGAATATGTAGTGCTGTACTAAGAAAGAGTAACTTAGGCTTTCATCATGCATTGTAAAAGTGTGATATGGAAATTCTATGACATGACCTAACCATCACCCCCAGCCCCAATAATATAATAAAACACAACATATCAAACACAAATTGTCTTTACATTAAAATGATTATTGGAATATCCATTGGTCAGTTTTTCAGAGTCGTTTTAATGGTCAGTTCCATCTGGATTAAGATTGAGAGCAGCGCTAGGATTTTGCTGTTGTTGTTTTGTAAATTGTTGCCTTGAACCCTGAAGTTATTTTTATAATGACATGGTAGTGTAGGTAAAATTTTCAGCAAAACTGCAAATAAAGACAAACTTAGTTCTTTGGTTTTAAAGGGGCCTTTTCAATTAACTCCTGGATTTGAATTCCCTGTCCTCCTGCTGGTTTTTTTTTCCTGTGTTTTGGTTTAACACATAAGTTCTTCATTTGCTACATAAAAATGAGCTTATGGTTATGTTTATGCACCTGGGCACTGAAATGAATCGATTCTTTTGGACTTCAGGATCTGCTGCTTCTTGTTAAAAGAAAAAGAAGATGACAGGGGAGCAGAGCTCAGAAGGGGTTGCCCATTCCCTCCCTTCCCCTCACCTCCCCACTTCCAGGCAACATTCAAATTCAGGTATAAGGTATGAGAATACTTTTACCAGCTTAACAATAATCCTCTGATTCCCTCTTCCTTAGTTGTAATTCTGTATGTCTTCACATCAAAAGCAATTCTTATTTAGAAATGATCATTGGTAGTCTTCATTGAAACATTTATTTTGTAGTCATGAAGCCCTTTGAACTGAATTTAAATTTTTTTTTGATGTAAAAATATGGGCTTCAAGTCCCAGAGAGTTTATGGTACTGGGATATTTGGTTCTGAATATTTAAATACTTCAAAGAACTATAGAATTTTGGAGCTAGAGGAGACTTTAGAAATTATCTAGTCTCATTACTATCCTTATTCTACCTATGAAGAAACTGAGACCCAGAGAGATGATAGGACTTGCCCAGAGTCATATTTTTAAGTGGAAAAACCTTGATTTAAAACCAGATCAAATGATTTTCTAGCTAGTGATCTTTCTGTTATACCATGCCTATAAATATGTGCTTTAAGGAGTACTGATTTTTGGGAGATGGGATAGGGATATCCTTCCATTAATCCAGATGCACATCCTAAGTAGCATAATGGACTTGGAGCCAGGGAGATTCCCCTTTGGATATTTAATAGTCCTATGACCTTGGGCAAGTCACTTACCTTGAATCTCTTTTATCATTTATAAAATGGGAGTAATAATAACTCATACCGTCATGGTTTAGTTGTAAGGACCAAATAAGATAACCTACATAAATAAGACTTTACAACATAAATAAGTTGTAAGGACCAAATAAGATAACCTACTTTTCAAGCCTTAAAACTCTGTATACATTTGAATGATGATGATGATGATAATGCCGCCTTAGTAGGCAAATTCATGAGTTGCTATGGCTAGGAAAAAGCCTTCATCCCAAGGTGATCCTTCTGGTGCACAGTATGTTCCCTACTCAGCAGGGCTAGAAGTCAGACAAAGGCCATGCTCATATTTAAATTAGCCTTTCCAACTTGGTAGAAATGACTGGAGTTCTTAGCCCCTCCCTGAGCATAGCCCTAGAGAGTTCACATTCATTACACCCCCTTAAATAATCATTCAGAGTAGGCCTTTACTAGAGGAATGTATATCTGTTTAAGATAATGGGTGACCTTAGAAAATGCATTGATCCAAAGGATCACCAAGGTCACCAAGAAAAAAAGGATTGTTTGAAAATTGAGTTGGGTGCCTATGTAAGTAACCTAAAATTTCAGCTTTCTGTTTAGTTAGAGCCCCCAAGAATCTGGGGTTAGCTTTGGAATTCCTAAAAAAGGTAAAAAAACAAAAAGCCTCTTAACTAAATGAATCATCAAGCAAAGTGAGTATTTAAGAAGTTATCCAATCTCATCCTGGTGCGTTACATCAGAATCAAAGCGTATATCAGGGGTCCTTAACCTTTTTTGCCTGTCTGTCTGATGAACCCTCTCTCAGAGTAATTTTTTAAATGTATAAAATAATATATAGGATTACAAAGGAAGCCAGTTACATGAAAATAATGTTGTACTTTCTTTCTCTCAATTCCTGGACCCCCAGAAAGTTTCTGGTTAGGAACGTCTGGCCTGACGTTCTGTCAGGCATATTTGTCAGACATATCTGACAAATCTAGAATAAGATACTGGTGTATTCTCAGTATGTTTTGAATTTATCTCTCTTCTGTGTTGCTTGCCACAAAATATGACTTGAATATCACAAAACAGGACTATAGAAATTAGAACTAAAAGGTTTCTTAGAGATTATCTGATACTTCTTAAAGTTGGGGAAACTGAGGCTCAGAGAGTGACAGTGACTTGTCCAAGATCACACAGGTAGTTGCAGAGCTGAGGTATGATCCCAGGTGTTATTGATCTTCCATATCTAGTAAGTATAATTGCATTATACAATTCTAATAAGACCCTAGGCAGGATGACCAATTCAGAAGGTCCAGGTAAAAAGATACAAGGGCCTAAAGCTAACTGAGGAGCAGAGAGGTTATTGATTACCTGAGACCACATAGGTAGTAAATATCAGGGCCAAGATTTGAACCCAGGGGCTGTGATTCCAAATGCTGCACTCCAAAAAGGATAAGAAGAGGGAAGAATTAAAGTCGACTTTGAAGCTGTAAGCCAAGGTGATTAAGACAATGGTGATGCTAAGAATGAATGAATAAAAACTTAGTATCCAGTAGTCTCTAAAGATTAGATATTAACACCTAGGTGGCACAATGACTAGAGCATCGGGACCTGGAGTCAGAAAGACCTGAGTTCAAATCCAGTCTCAGACATTTACTAGCTGTGTGACTCAGTTCTTCATCCATAAAATAAGCTAGAGAAGGCAACAGCAAACAACTCTAACATCTTTGCCAAGAAGACCCCAAATGGGGTCTAACAGGGCTCTACACTTACTGCACCCCATATTCCAAAACCAATCAAATTCCTACCCTGAAGGAGTTGAACATTCTAATTAAGAGTGAACTCACTGGTGGTAAGGGAGGGGCACTTTACTCCCAAAAGAGACTGACACACCCCATCCTGGAAAAATGTTGATCCAAAATTGGAGGAGATGGAGTGGGAGATGGGGTGGGAGAAGGGGTGCAAGTGAAACGATTGGAAAGACCGTCCATCATCAAATATAATTAAGCCTTTCACAAACCTGACCCTTCCTACCTTTTCATCCTCTTTGACTTTACACCACATACTTTGTGACACAGTGACACCGGCTTCCCTCCTTTTCCTGTTTTTAAATGAAATTTCATTGATATATTTTGATTTTATATTTCCAAAATTTCTGCCGGTTTCTCTCCCTTTCTTCCCACCCACCCACCCACCAGCCATCCTATATAGTTTTAAAGAGGAATAAGAGAAAACACCCACAAAAATATTCAATACATTAAAAAGTCTGAAAATATATACAATAACCCATACCTGTGGAGGGGAATAAAGCTGTCTTCTCATGTCTTCTTTGGGGCCATGCATGTTCTTTGTAGTTTTGCAGCATTAACTTTTGATTGCTTTATGGTGATTGTAGTCATTGTATATATTATTTGCTTGTCTCTTATTACTTTTTACATGAACTAATGTTCATGTCAGTACATTAGATTGTAAACTCTTGAAGGAACTGAACTAGTTAATTTTTCACATTGAAATCTGTGACTTTAATTCCCTGCCCCCCCCAATCTTTTTACAGACTAGGAAACTGAGGCCCAGAGATCATTAATGACTGGCCTGGAGTCACATTTGGGACTGGAGTCCAGGGATCCTTACTCTTAGGCTACCTGTTGCTCACACCACTCTGGGACAGATTCCAAATCTTTGTATCATCATTTCAAGCATTAAGGAAAATGGAGATAACTGGTAGAAAAGATTGCCTTAATAGGCATGATTGTTTTCAGAAAAAACTCAATAGGACATGTGTTTTATTGTCAGTCATGGTTATTTAGGCAACTTCATTTAACAGAGGTATGATATCTAAGACTTCTGTATTTCCTCCACATCTCACTCCTGGTGGGAGAGATTAAGAGTTCAGTCCTCAGGACGTGTTCTTAGAAATGACCATAGACTATGGGCCCTTGGACAAGGAATGGGGTCTGTCACTGAGCAGGTATCTTTGATAGTCCTAGTGTTCCCTGTTTTTGATGACCTTGGGATGGGAGCAGATTGAATTAATCGTCCAGGACAGTGATTTATCCCAGGTTCCTGGCCAAAAACTGGGAAGTAGAGCCCAAGTGAAGTTGTAGCCCCAAACTCAAAGTACTTACCTCTTCATTCTACTCGTGTTTCTGTGTAACAGCAATAAGCACGGTGATTGTTATACAGTAGGTGCTTTATAAATCCTTGTGGACTGAATAATTCCACTTAACAAACATTTATTAAGTAGTCTGTGAACTGAGTTCTGTGCTGGCCACTAGAGAAGATAGAAAGTTTAGGCAAAGTATTCTCCCAACTTTTATGAAGCTTATAATCCATAATCAAGTAACTATGAAGAATTGGGGGTATTCGTTATTTTCTTTTTTTGGAGGGGAGGAAGGCAAGGCGATTGGGGTTAAGTGACTTACCCCAGGTCACACAGCTAGTGTCAAGTGTCTGAGATCAAATTTGAACTCAGGTTCTCCTGACTGCAGGGCCAGTGCCCTATTCGCTGTACCACCTAACTGCCCCTGTATTAGTTATTCTTAATGTGAAAAGAAAATTAATGTGATGTAGGAGTAGGGGGCAAAAAAGCACTTATATTATACTTATTTTACCAAGGGCCAGGCATTTTACCAAGGGTCTCCCCCCCCAAAAAAAAATATTATCTCATTTGTGACTTGTCCAGGGTCATACATCTAGTAAATATTGGATATAAACTCAGGTCTTCTTGACTCTAGTCCCAGCACTCTTTCCACGATGCCACTGGCTCTGTTATTTTTGTTGTTTAGTTATTTTAGGCATGTGATTCTCCATTTTCTTGGCAAAGATACTAGAGTGGTTTTCTATTTCCATTTCCTTCTCCAACTCATTTTACAGGTGAGGAAACTGAGGCAAAAAAGTATTAAGTACCTTACTTAAAGTCATGTAGCTACTAAGTGTTTGAGGCTGAATTTGAATTCAGGTCCTCCTGACTCCAGGGCTGGCAGTCACCACCCAGCGGCCGCTAGTTTCTCTATGTCTTCCATGCATATAGCCTTTTTTTTTTTTCTTTTAGATTGTTGGGAACTTCAGGGTTGGTGGGCTTTTTAGGAGACAACTTTTCAAGCTGAGCCATTCACTGACCCACCATGAGAAAGGGCATATATACTCTGGGGTTGTTCTTCCTGGAGTGATGATTAACTTTAATTTATCCACCCATACTCTGTAGCTTAACCCTCACTTATCTTCTGGCACCCATTAGTGAGAATGCTGGGTGGGTTTAGGATGAATCTCCGGGTGTGAAGGAGAATCCATCCAACTAACCCCTTCGGGGACCTGGGCCTCATTTGTTGTTGGTCCTTTTTTTTTGAAGAGGACCAACGATGCCATGGGGTGACGTCTTGTCTTTGTGGGTGAATTGGGCATAAGTGAGGCAGAGTTGTGCCTGGTCATCAGCCTAAATCTCTCTTTCAGAGACGTCAAAGTTCAGTGGCAGGACAAAAGTCAAGATAACTGGCTTCCTTTAAACCCTAAGCAACTGGGCTAAGTAACCCAGAGGCTTTAACTTAGGATTCACGGACCTGGACCCCAGGGACACGTATTGTTTGTTGAATACCATGTTACAAGAAGCTCCAGTGAGCCTTGCTGTTTGTCCTTCTAGATTTCTGCTCAGTGATATACTCCAGCCTTGACTTGGAGTATTTGCTGATTTCCAAGGTGTAGATATTAAGACTGGAAATTTAACAGTGGAGTCCTCCCAAATGATTCTGGCACGCCGCTGTATGAAAAGGGCAGTAGCAATCCACAGTCTAGTCCGTCCTCCCATTTTCTAGGTAAGAAAACTGAGACCAGAAGACTGTAGATCTAGAGCTGGTTGTTAAACTTCAGAAGCCTTCTGATCTAACTTCCTCATTTTATAGATGAGGACACTGAGGCCCGAACAGACTAAGTCGCTTGTTTCAAAGTTGCACAGGTAGGATAAGCACAGCCAGAATGTTGAACCTATGTTCTCTGACTCTGAAATAATAACATCATGACAATGGAAAGGTAGCTTGGCACAGTGGGGAGAGAGCTGAACTTGGTACCAGGAAGAACTGAGTTCAGATTCAATCTCTGTCGCATCCTGGCTTTGTGAACCTGGGAGAGTCATTTAATCTCTCATTTTTCTCAGTCAGTGGATTCCAAACATTTTTGATCATGCATCTCTATCAGTAAAAAAGAAAAAAATATTGACATGTCCCCAGTATATATATGCCATTATTTATAAAAATTTCATTGTGCTATTAATTATGTGAATCATAAAACTTCAATGAAATAGAAATTTTAAAAGGAGATAAAGATGAGATAATATTTGATCAACAACTGACTATCTAGGGATGGTGGGATTTGCACCCCTGGGATTAGACCACAGATCTCTCCTGGGGTAAAACCATGGGTCCCCAAGTCTCAATTGCTACTCAGGAGTCCATTAGTCTAGTCTAGTCAGCAAGCATTTCTTAATTATTTTCTGTTTATCTTACATGGTGGTAGGTGCTAAGAATAGAAAGGAAGTAAAAAAACAGCTACTGTCCTCAGGGAGCTCATAATCTAATGATGAACATGCTGTGTGACAAACTATATACAGACAGTAATATTTGGAGGGATCCAGAAAGCCTTCCTGGAGAAGGTGGCATTTAATCTGATACCTTCAGGAAGCCAGGGAAGCTGCCAGGCATCTCTCTGAGAGTGCAGGTGCCATCCTGCGCTGGCAGCAGCCTTCTCATCTCGGGGTTTATTATATCAAATCACAGGTCCAGGCCTCTCTCCATATGATAATAGGTAAAATTAACTGAGTTTTTTAAGGTTTGCAAAAAGAATTTGCATATACTACTTCATTTGCTTCTTACAGAAGTTTTTTTTAAAAACATTTTTATTTAAGGTTTTGAGTTCCAAATTCTGTTCCTTTCTCCATCCCCTTCCTTGTCCCTGAGATGGTAAGAAATCCTTATATAGGTTATACATGTGCAATTATGTAAAACGTTTCCATATTAGTCATTTTGTACAAGAAGACTGAAATAAAAGAAAAAGAAAGTGAAAAATAGTATCCTTCAGTCTGTATTCAAACAATATTAATTGTCCTTTGGGGTTGTCTTAGACCAGCGGCTCTCAACCTGTGCGTTGCAACCCCTTTGGGGGTCGAATGACCCTTTCACAGGGGTCACAGGCGTCGCCTAAGACCGTTGGGAAACACATATTTCCAGTGGTCTTAGGAACTGAGACACTGCTCCTCTATTGGTCTCTAGGCAGGTCTGCCTACATGCAGATACGCCCACATGCAAGTATTAAAGAGTCACGGCATTAGGAAGGCTGAGAACTACTGTCTTAGATCATTGTATTGCTGGGAATAGCTAAGTCATTCACAGTTCTTCACTGAACAATATCGCTATTATTGTGTACAATGTTCTCCTGATTCTGTTTGTTTCACTATAAGTGCTCATATAAGTCTTTCCAGGTTTTTCTGAAATCATCTTGCTTGTCATTTCTTATAGCACAATAATATTCCATCAAACTCGTATACCACAGCTTGTTTAGCCATTTCCCAACTGAAGGGTATCCCTTTGATTTTCAATTCTTAGCCATCATAGAAAGAGCTGCTATTAATATTTTTGTACAAATAGGTCCTTTCCCCCTTTTTTGGATATCTTTGGGATATAGATCTAGTAGTGATATTGGTGGGTCAAAGGATATGCGCAGTTTTATAGCCCTTTGGCCATAGTTTCAAACTGCTCTCCAGATGGTTGGATCAGTTAGTTCACAACTCCATCAGTAGCATATTAGTGTCCCAGTTTTCCCATATCCTTGCCAATATTAATAATTTTCTTTTTTTGTCATGTTAGTCAATTTGATAGGTATGAGATGATATTTAGAGCACTTTTTTTTCCAGGACTATGGGTAGCTTTGACTTCTTTGTCTAAAAACTGCCTGTTTGTATCCTTTGACCATTTATCAACTGAGGAATACTTATATTTCTATAAATTAGACTCAGTTCTGTATATATTTGAGAAATGAGACCTTTACTGGAGAGAATTCTTGTGAAAGAATTTTTCCAAATTTTCCTGCTTTCCTTATAATTTTGGTTACATTGGTTTTGTGTAAAATCTTATATTTTATTTAATAAAAATTATCTATTTTACATTTTGTAATGCTCTCTATACCTTCTTGGGTCCTAAATTTTTTCCTATATCCATAATTCTGAGAAATAAACTATTCTACGGTCTCTTAATTTGTTTGTAGTTATCACCCTTTATGTGTAAATCATATATCCATTTTGACCATTGACTCAGTTTGACAGTGTAAGATGATGGTCAGTGCCTAGTTTCTGCCATATTGTTTTCCATTTTTCCTAGCAGTTTTTGTCAAATAATGAGTTTTGTTCCAAAACCTTTGATCTTTGGGTTTATCACATACTAGATTACTATGGTCATTTACTATAATGTAGTTTGTACCTAATCTACTCCACTGATCCATCACTTTATTTCTAGGTCAGTAGCAGATTGTTTTGAGGGTATGGCTAGACCACCTTCTTTTGTTTTTTGTTTTTTTAAATTGATTCCTTTAATATTTTCCATTTGTTTAGATCTGGCTTTATTTGTGTGAAAAGTGTTCTATCATTGCATTTATATATTTTCTGGGTTTGTCTTGGCAGCTAGACTCCCAAATATTTCATATTGTCTGTAGTTATTGTAAATGGAATTTCTCTTTCTATCTCTTGCTACTCGACTAGGTTGCTGATGATTTATGTGGGTTTATTTTGTATCCTGCAACTTTACTAAAGTTGTTAATAATTTCAAGTAGTTTTTTAGTTGATTCCCTAGGATTGTCTAAGTATAATACTATATCATCTGCAAAGAGTGATAGTTTTGTTTTCTTATTGCCAGTTCTAATTCCTTTCATTTCTTTTTCTTCTCTTTTTGCTATTGCTGACATTTTTAGTACAATATTAAATAATAGAGGTCATAATGGGTATCCTTACTTCACCCTTGATTGTATTGGGAAGGTTTCAAGTTTATTCCCATTACAGATAATGCTGCCTGATGGTTTTAGATAAATATTACTTACCATTTTAAGGTAGGCTCTATTTATTCATGTGCTGTCTAGTGTTTTTTTTAAAAATAGGAAGGCTGCTATATTGTCAAAGTTTTTTTTTCGCATCTATTAAGAAAAGCATATGATTTCTGTTGGTTTTGTTATTGATGTGGTCAGTTATGCTGATAGCTATCCTAATATAGAACCAGCCCTGTATTCCTGGTATGAATCCCACTTGGTCATAGTGTATGATCATTGTGATATATGCTGTAATCTCTTTGTTAGTATTTTATTCAAAGTTTTTGCATCAATATGTGTTAGGGAAATTGGTCTATAATTTTCATTCTCGGTTTCGGCCCTTTCTGGTTTAAGTATCAGCACCATATTTGTGTCAAAGAAGGAATTTGATGGGACTCCTTTGCTTATTTTTCCAGATAGTTTATGTAGTATTGAGATTAATTGTGCTCTAAATGTTTAGTAGAATTTTCTTGTGAATCAATCTGATTCTAGGAATTTTTTATTAGCAAGTTCATTGATGACTTGTTCAATTTCTTTTTCTGAGATTAGGTTATTTAAGCATTTTATTTCTTCTCTCAATCTGGCTAATTTACATTTTTGTAAATATTCATCCATTTTGTTTAGATTGTCAAATTTATTGGCATATAATTGGGCAAAATAGCTCTAACAATTGTCATAATTTCCTCTTCACTGATGGTGAATTCACACCTTTCATTTTTGATTCTAGTAATTTAGTTTTTCCTCTTTCCTCTTTCAAAACAAAATAGACAATGGTTTGTCTGTTTTATTGGGTTTTTTTAATAAAGCCATCTTCTAGTTTTATTTATTAAATAGTTTTCCAGTTTTATTAATCTCTCCTTTGGTTTTCAAGGTTTTCATTTTGTTGTTTAATTGGGCATTTTTAGTTTATTCTTTTTCTAGTTTTGTTTAGTTGCATGTCCAAGTCATCAGTCTGTTTTTTTCTTCATTTTATGTAAGCAATTAGAGAGATAAATTTCCCCCTAAGTACCACTTTGGTGGCATCCCGTAAATTCTGGTACGTTACATCATTTATGTCATTTCTTAAATTAAATTATTGTTTCTATAATTTGTTCTTTAACCCACTGATTTTTTAGAATTACATGATTTAATTTCCAGTTAACTTTTGATTTCTCTTTCCACTATCCATTTATCTGTTTCCATTTTATGACTGAGTTCATCACATTCACATTTATAGTTATGATAACTAAGTATATATTTACTTCCATGCTGTTTTCCCCTTGTTTATCCCCTCCTTTTTCTTACCACCCCCCACCTTTTTCCTCCTCACAAGTATTTTACTTCTGATCCCCAATCTGTCTTCCCTTTTATCAGTCCCTCCTCCCCTTCTATTGTCCCCATCCTTTTTTACTTTGTTATTAGGGTAAGATAGGTTTTAATATACTACTGAGTATGCATGTTATTCCCTCTTTGAGCCAGTTTTATTTAGAGTAAGGTCTGAGCTTTGCTTGACACCCCACATCTTTCTCTCTATTATAATAGCTCTGTCATGCCTCTTTTATGTGGATTTACCCCATTCAATCTCTCCCCTCCTTCCAATGCAGTTTTCTTTCTCACCCCTTTATTTTGTCTTCTGGGTATCATCCCATCTAAGTTACCATATATCTCCACATGCTCTATTTACATAAATTTCTAATTGCTCTTATAAAATTGTTAAGAGTTACAAATATTGTCTTGCTTTATAGAAATATAAACAGTTTAACCTCATTGAATTTTTGATGCTTTTCTTTCTTATTTCTTTTTGCCTTTTTATGTTTTTCTTGAGTCTTGTATTTGGAGGTCAACATTTTTTGTTCAGTTTTAGTCTTTTAATTAGGAATGCTTGAAAAGCCTCTATTTTGTTAAATGTCCATTTTTTCCCCTGAAAGATTATGTTGAATTTTTCTGGGTAGGTGATTTTTGGTTGTAATCCTAACTCCTTTGCCTTCTGGTATATCATATTAAGCCCTCCCCCCCATTCTTTAATGTGGAACCTGCCAAGTCCTGTGTAATCCTTATTGTAGCTCCAAGAGATTTGAATTGTTTCTTTTTGACTGCTTATAGTCCTTTCTCCTCAATAGGTGAGAGCTGGAATTTGGTTATGATACTTCTGGGAGTTTTCATTTTGGTATCTCTTTCAGGCAGTGAAGGGTGGGTTCTTTCAATTTCTATTTTGACCTCTGCTTCTAATGTATCAGAGCAGTTTTCTTTGATAATTTCTTTTTTTTTTAATCTTTTTTTTTTGAGGGCAGTTGGGGTTAAATGACTTGCCCAAGGTCACACAGCTAGTTTTTTTGTGTTAAGTGTCTGAGGCCGGATTTGAACTCAGGTACTCCTGACTCCAGGGCCAGTGCTCTATTCACTGCGCCACCTAGCCACCCCTCTTTGATAATTTCTTGAAAAATGTTGTCCAAGTTTGTTTTTTCTTTTTTTTTTTTTTAATCATGGTTTTCAGGTAGTCCAATAATTCTTATATTGTCTCTCTTGGATCTGTTTTCTAGGTCAGTTGTTTTTCCAGTGAGAAACTTCACATTTTTGCCTTTTTAAAAAACTTTTTAAATTTTGTTTTATCATTTCTTGATATCTCATATGGTCATTAGCTTCCACTTGCTTGATTCTAATTTTTAAGGAATTATTTTCTTTATCTAGCTTTTGTACTTCCTTTCCCATATGGCCAATTCAAATTTTTAGGGACTTGTTTTCCTTGATAAATTTTTGTATATCTTTTCCTATGCCATTAACTCTTTTTAATGATTCTCTTGAGTTGCTCTCATTTATTTTCCCAATTTTTTTTTTGTACTTCTCTAATTTTCTTTTTAAAATCCTTTTAAAGATCTTCCAGGAATACTTTTTGGGCCTACAACCAAATTACATTTTTCCTGGAGGCTTCACATGTAGTCATTTTGACACCATTGCCCTTTTCTAAGTTTATGCCTTGATCCTCTCTGTCTGCATAGTAACTTTCTATAGTCAAGTTCTTTTTTTGTTGTTTTTTTGCTCATTTTTTCTACCTTTTTTTTTGTGACTTGGTGTTTTTATGTGAGAGTTGGGCTATGATCCTGTACTGTCCCGAGCTCTCCGTCTTACAGCTTGCTTTTACTGGGCTTCAGGGCTTAGCTGTTTGTTTTCTCTCAGGGTAGGCTTCCCTTCTGGCTTGTATGGGCTGGGGGTGGCATGATGGGGTGGGACCTCCCTTTTGGCCAACTCTGCGTAGGGTTTGGTGCTGCTGGCCTACCCCAGGTATAGGGGCCTTGCTCCTGGGTTGCTTTGGTAAGACAGTCTTTCTGGTGGCTGGCCCTGGAGGAGGGATCGTGATGCTGGTCTGTCCCAGGGGTGGGCTGCTGCTGCTGGATTACTATGGAAATAGGGTCTCTCTGCTGTTAGGCCCTCGGACAGGGGGCAGGGTTTTACTATTGAGGGGGTTGGGGACTTTACTACTGGTCAGCAATGGGGTCAAGGCCTTGATGGTGACTTGTGCACAGGGTGGGGTCATGGGGGGAGGGCCTTGCTGATTGCCTGAGGCTTGAAGCCTTGCTGCAGTCCCCTTCCCCCCATGGGCTGCTGCTGCTGCCTCCCTAGGACCTCATTCTCCTCCCACCCCAGTGAGACTGAGCTTTCTTGCTGAGCTAGTAAGCTATTTCCTTACTCCTAGATCAGTTCTGAGGGGTTTTTTGAGTGGTTTGGAGGGGCATTTGGGAGGGCTTCAGAGGCTTCTTCCTCACTCTGCCATCTTGGCGCCTGGAGTCTCACAGCTGGTTTTTGAGGCAGTCACTATTATTCTCCATTTTATAATAAAAGCAAACTGTTTATTAATGAGGTTAAGGCAAGTGAGTTAACTCAGCCTATGCAGCTATTAAATGCTGCTAGAATTTTAACCCATGTCTTCCTCACTTCAGGTGATCTTGTCACTTCATTTGGGGAGACAATCACATTTATATCATTTATCTATGCACAGAAACATCTTTGCCCCATGTTCCCCCTCCTCCCACATAGATGTAGTGTGTGAATCTGTCTTTGGACGATCTGAGTCCTAGTTCCAACACCTATTAGCTGTCTGTGATGGTGATGTGCTGAGGTTTTTCTTAGCTTTCATTTGGTCATTTTAAAATGTGGGTGTGGTAACACTTGTGCTATGTACTTCACTTGTGACGCAACTGCTTGATAGATTTTAAAGTCTTATGCAGATATTAATTCTTATTGGTACCCAGCGTATAATAATTTATGTCATGTAGATAGGAAAAATCAGGCTAAATGATATGGTAGAAAAAATCTCTGAAGCTGGTTTAAACCTCACTAGCTTTGTTGTCTGTGGGTGAGTCACACTTAAATTCTTGTCCTCTATCTGAAGTGTGGAAGTACTTCATGTGTATATTCTAGTTCTTAGGATCTTAGGTCCATAGGGTCAAAGATCTTCAGCTACAAAGGGCTTTAGAGATCATTAAGTCCATAGTTGTCAAACTCTATCTTGAAGAGTTTAAAATGTAATGGAGAAATGTTTAGCACAATTAGTAAAAATACAGTAGAACACAGATAATGTCATTTTGTGGTTTTTTTAAAGTTTGCATATTGCCCTCAAGCATCCTTTTCTTTTTGAGCTTGACCTCACTGAATTAGGTTATAGTCTACCCTTTTTGTCTTATAGATAGGGATGATGTGGTCAGGGAGAGGTTGAATAGCTTGCCCAGGGTGACACAACTCAGTGTCAGAATCAAAACTGGAACCTCCGCCTTGTGAAGCCTCATCCCAATGCTATTTCCACCGTTCCATGTTGATTCTCCTATTAAACTTAGAGGCAGTACAACCAGGTTTAGCAATTCACGTCCTCTTACTTCATGTATGTTTGTCTTGTTATTCTAATTTGACTTTAAGCGGCCAAAAGGCTTATCTTACAATTTTCTTGAGTTTTCTACATTCATTCATTCAATAGGCATTTTATAAGTACTAGGATGTATGAGTGTTCAGGGAGAACTAGTGTCTGTTGTGAGGGCTTACTAAGCCCTTTGCAAGACTACTCATCCACTTTTGGTGTCTACCTGGCATTCAGCTCCCACCTGTGGTGGCAAGAAGCTGTAGTATGCTCAGCTGCCACACCCTGGTTAGGCGTCTGTAAGGTTGGCAGATGGGCAAAACCACTTTGAGGGTAACTAACTGACAGGCCTCAAACCCATTATCGAGCTAGGAGGATGTCTACCCCAAATGTGTGAAGACTTCCTCTGGCAGAAGGGCAGATTGTCTCAGCAGCCCTGCAGGCAGCTGCAGCAGGCCCCTAGGCAGTGCTTAGAGCTTGGTCAGACATCAGAGATGGCCAAGGTCACCCCCTGCATCCCAAGCCATCGCCAGTTACCCTGACTTTTAACTTGCCACTGGACTTCAGTGATTCTGGAAGAGAGTGAGACTGACATCTTTGCCTGTCTCTGCCTCCCCTAAATGTAATTCATACACCAGTCAGGGCATTACCTTGTGAGGTCATTGGTCCTCTTTGAAAACAAAAAACAAACAGCTGGGTACCAGATATCAGGGGTACAAATACAAAATAAAACAATTCCTGCCCTTGAGAAATTTACATTTTATTGGGAGAACCAAAATAAACACAGATAGATAATAAAAAACATAGAAAGTAATTTTAGGGGTGATGAAACCAGCTATGGAGACCAAGGATTATTAGAATAGGACCCAAAGCCTTAAAGGATTCTAAGAGACAGAAATAAGGAGTCCAGTCCAGGCCAGGGATGAGAGACAGGAGCCAGAATGCCAGGTACAGGGCGCATTAAGCTGTCCAGTTTGTCTGGAAGGAACAGTTTTTTAGGGAGAGTAACATAACAGTGAACCTGGAGAAGCAGGCTGAGGACAGATTATGGAAGGCTTTAAAATATCCGAGGAGAAGAGAACAAAAGAGGGGAAACAAAAAAAAGGGGAGGGGAAGGAAAATGGAGGAGTCAGTATTTCATCCTAGAAGGAAAAGGGTGTCATGGGAGTTTTATACAAAACAGTAACATGAGCTGACCCGTGCTTTAAGAATATGAACCTGAAAGCAGTGTGAACAATGAATTAGAGAAGGGAGAGACTGGAGGGAGGGAGGCCATGTAGGAGGCTATTGCAATATTCTAGACTTGGACACATAGTTATGGTTCAGTGAATATATTTGTTGGCTGGGTAAGTGGCTTTTCTTGGTTGCCTTACAGCAACCATAGCAGCTGCTGAGAATTTCCTGGAGAATTAAATTTGAATAAACATGCAGGTACATAGTAGGCATTTAATAGATGTTTATTGACTAGGTGCACTAAACTGTACACAGAGATGCCCTCAAAGATCTTCTAGTCTGGATGTATATTAAAAATAACTACAATAAATGTTAGATTATGGTAACATACATAAGAGAGATTCATAGAGGAGAAGATCATCATCACTCACTGGGGGAATGAGGGAATACATGACTCTTGGAACCAACACTTGAAAGAGAATTTCAAAAGGGATAGTTATTAGGGAGTCATTTCTAGCCATGAGGAGTTGGGGAGAACATGGGCAGGTTTCAGGAGGTTGGAGGATGCTGCCTGAGATTCTAAAACCAGTAAGGATGCAATAAAGTCCAACTGTCCAGGGAAACAAAACTAAGAAAGACAAATATGTTCTCCCCCCTTCTGGGTTCCAGAGGAGACTATATGGTTAGCTCTCTCTTCAAAAGGGAGAATTGGGTCCAATTGACTCATTTAAGTGAACAAGAATGTCATTTCCTGGCTTTGAGGTTTGTACGTTATTATGTACATATATAAGTATATACGTGGTAAAATGTAAACTCCTTGAGGGCAGGGCCTCTTCAATTTTTGCCTTTTTTATCTCCAGCATACCTGGCACACATAGTAGGTACTTAAGAAATACCGTTGATTGTAAAATCTCAAGTCATTTATGAAATCATCGTTTTTAAAGAACAAAATCTTGCTTGGAATTCATCTTTTATATCTGGTAACTGTCCATTCTTGAGGCATGTCCCTTCCCATGAAGAAGCTCCCAGACTTTATCTTCTTTAACATTGTTTATAGAGACTGGTGGAACTATTAGAGAACCTTTCTTCAGTTACTGTCCTTACTTGCTTCCCCTACCATAGAGGAGTTTTTAAGACTTAAAAAAATTTTTTTTTTAACACTTTGTGTTGAGAGATCAGGGCAAACACCTTATAGCTGTGCATTAAAACTTTCAAACCCTGGAAATAAATCAGACCACATGTGTGTTTGCTCAGCTCCACCAACACAGATGCGGTGCGTGCTTTCTACCCTGCAAAGAATATGATGTCATTTCAGCTATGTGAAAAATGACTTAAAATGTGGTTTGGTTTCAGTTGAGCTGTCAAGTTTTATTTCATTTAAATTTTAATATGTGGACTTCACATTTTTAACATGCATCGGCAGTTATTTATAAGCATTCCGTTATAACTAAAGTTTTTCTAAAGGCCTTAGAGAAAAGCAGAGAAGTAAGACATTTGTTATTTAGCTTGAATTTATGGTCTTCATAATGACCCTCCTGATAATTTGAGTTTGAGTGAAAAGTTTTAAGGCAGATGAAAAGGCTTTTAACATGTGATGGGCCTCCCGATAGTTCCTCTATCCCTTGGTGTCTAGTAGAACATCTTACCTTTTTTGTTCTGTTTTCTTTGTGAATTAATTAAACGAGCTCAGTAAAGATTGGAATTAAAAGATTTGCCTTCATATGGGAGGGTTTGTTAACCCCAGAGTTTTCTGAGCTTTGGCATACCCCCTTTTTACATGTGCATATATAGCACATTGCTTGAGGGGGATTAGTATGAACTGGAGTTGGTTAATGTGGCTTGATGAGATGTTGGCTCACACTCTTTCAATGTCTGTTAGCTTTCTCTCACTTTGGGAGAATGTTTTGATCACTTGGAAAAACTGCCACTATGAACCAAATTATGTGAAGGAAAATATTCATCATTCTGGAATTCCCCTCTTCACTCGCCTAATTTTATTTTTTCACTTAGAAGTACTGATGTCAACTGATTGTAGAAGTGGCATTGCATAAAAAGATAACTTTTAAGAGCTAAATCCTTTTCACAACTTTAAAAGAATTAAATGTGAAGTTGTGTGGGTACAACCATAAACTAAAGGCAAGAATGGAGTTCCCAAGATTCAACCTAAGATAGGCTTTTTCCTGAATGATGGTGGTGTTCGTTTTCTACAATACAGTGCTAGAATCAAAAATCTTTTCCTCTTTTCTCTAACAACTAGAGAGTTAGAATCACAGCCCAAGTGATTAGTTGGGGGGACAGCATGTGGAAACTCATTTTCTCTCAAGAGGTGCCCTGATAGGACTTTATGGGAAGTAATAAGATTACTACCGGACAGGAGCATTGATGTCACCATTCCTCCAGACTAAAGTATTGACCTCAGGACACCAGGTGATTGCTTGGGTTCTTCTGATCCATTGTGAAGGTCTGGGCATTTTGTTGAGGATAATTAGCTAGCGTGTGATTGGTCTATATTGGTCTTTCCTCCCCAAATTTAGCTTAGACCTGTAGTCATGTTTTTTGCAAGAGAAAAACAATGAAAGCAATAAAGAGGAGATGGTGGTAATAAAGATAAATTGTGGTAATAAAAATAAATGAAATAGCTTATTTTAATGAAAAAAGATGTTTAAAACAGAAACATGTTGCAGTGAATATCTTCCTGCGGTCATTTTCTTTGGAGGTAGCAAGACTTCCAGGAATAAAACACTTAGAGCAAAACATAATAACAGCATGTAATTCAGTACCAATCTGTGTAGTACAGATTATAGATAATTTAATTAGAATCAAAGATTGAGGCTAGAAGGGATCTTAGAAGACATTTAGTCCAAACCTCTCAATTTATAGCTGAAGAAACAAGCTTCTTGAGGACAGGAACGACTTCCTTTTTTGTCTTTTCATCCTCAGTACCTAATATAGTGCCTAGAACATAGTAGATCCAGATAAATGGTTTTTGAGTTGAATATTTTAGAGAAGAGGACTTGGTAACAAGGAAACTTGAACTGTGGGGGGAAATCATGGATTCTTTCCTAATGGCTCTGATATTTGAGGTGGGCACTGGATGGTACAATGAATAGAGCACTGGACCTGGGATCTGGAAGACCCAAGTTCAAGTCTTCCCTTCAAACACATTCGTTGTATGACCTTGGGCAAGTCATTTAACCTCCTTCTGCCTCAGTTTCCTCATCTGTAAAATAGGAGCGGTCAACTAGATGGTACAGTGGATAGAGTGCCAAGCCTGGAGTCAGGAAGATTCCTGTTCCTTAGTTTAAATTGGGCCTTAGGTACTTCTTAGCTATTCAACTTTGGGCAAGTCACTTAAACCTATTTACCTCAGTTTCTCATCTGTAAGAATGAGCTAGAGAAGGAAATGGCAAACCACTCCAATATCTTTGCCAGGAAAATGGGTCACAGACATGACTGAAACATGACTCAACAACAATAACAACAAGAATAAGAGTAACAGTAGCACCTACTTCAGGATAAAATGATTAACATATATAAAACACTTAGAAAACCTTAAAGCACTATTTCAATGCTAGTTTTTATCATTATTATTACTATTATTATTATTAATGTATATTATTATATATAAACCCAGTTAGATTTGTGTCCTTGGAACATATTAAATATACAAAGTGAATGGCCTTCTCCTTCCTCCCTCCATGGAACTGGTCAGTCACCTGTTCAAAAAGCTTCAGGAGTTCCTTGTTGCCTAAAGAATAAATATACAGATTTTAAAGCCTGGCATTTAGACCTTCCACAATCTAGCTCCAACATGCCCTACACATTACTCTTCTTCATCTACCCTAAGTTCCAATTTAGCAGCCGGCAGGCTACTAGCTATTGACTGAACTCAAAATCACGCTGCTCTTTCCTGTGTCTCTGTTTGGGCAGCCCCTTCCCCCATCCCAAAAAGCTTTCCTTTCTCATCTCTGTGGAATCCTTAGACTGTGTCTAGGCCCAGTTCAGGTATCAACTCCTCTGTGTTCCCTGAGCCAACACTGCTCCCCCGCTCCTGAAATTCTTCTGGAGTACTTCATTTTTTCTTCACCATCATCACTCCTTATAGGAATTATATTTGTGTAGGTATCATATGTTCCTTGCCCTCACCAGAATGTAAGACCCTTGAGGGCAGTGGTTGTTTAGTTTCTTTCTCTCTTGTATGCTCAGTGCCTTATATGTGTCATAGGTGCTTGATAAATATATATGTAGATATGTATGTAGTAGATGCTTGATCAATTTTTAATTAAATTGAATTGCTTTCTAGAAGGGAGGAGGCTATGAAAGACATGAGTACCTGCAGTAGAAATCCATATAAAATTAACATTTAAAAAAGAGCTAGTCTAGTCTGAAGGTAATGAGTAAATCTCAATTGATTGTTCTTGTTCTCTTTCCCTCCCTTCTTACTACTGCAGTTGACTAGTGTTTTAAAAAAAAGAAAAAAAAAACTAAAGTATCTGAAGTTGGGATGGGGAGGGGGGTCAGTAGAGAGGTTGGTTATACTTGGAGTTAATAACCAGCCTATCCAGGGAGATGGATGAAAAAGTATGCAGATAAAGTTTAAAACAAATCAGAAAAAGGTCCAGCTTCCAACTAGATTTCATGCCTCTTCTGAAGCCTGTTATACCAGGATCCAGGAGAAGAAGCTGGTTCCACTTGGCTGCTCAGGGGCCCTGTGACTTCTGGCAAGTCAACTTTCCCTGGGCCTGTTTCATCATCTTTACATCAGGACAAGTTCCCCATTATGGGCTGTCTTATCAGATTTGCTGGGAGGATAAAATAAAGAGATTGTAGTTTGCTTCAATTAATAGGGTTCCTTTTGAATACCTGGCATCACTATTAGGTCTTGTAGTTTGGTGAAACATTTCATTGAGATACTAACACCAGGTGGTGAGAGCCACAGTTGAAAGTGATTAGTAAGAAGAAAATTGCCAACTTCACCTTAAATGTTTAAAAAAACCTCTTTGGCTCCACTTTTGTCAGCTGTGAGTACTTGACTCGTCTGCAGGTCCTACCTTAAGACTTTTGACTTTTATTTGAAATGAGAACTTTGTAAAAAAAATATTTTTAAGGGTTTAAAGGTTTGGCATTTATTTGCATGAAGCACTTTACCTCCTTTTTAAATAGTATAGGTTATAAGAAACTCCTGTAATGCATAATCTTTCTCTTTTTTTTTTTAACCATACATGTTGTTTTAGTCTGGGTAAGGAACTCCTACCTAGTCAGGACAGGCATTTGCTCCACGAGTCATGTTTTTGTTGTTTGATGATGCTAACGGTAGCACTTTAAGGTTTAAAAAGCACTTTACAAATATCCTGTTTTATTCTCACAAAAATCCTGGGAGATAGATGCTTTTATTATCCCTGTTTTATAGATGAGGAAACTGAGGGAAATCAAAGTTAAGTCACTTGTCTAGAGTCATACAGCTGGTGCTGAGGCAGGATTTGAACTTGGCTCTGGATCTGGTGTCAACAGGGTCTGAATTCGAATGGTGTACTCTAACCACTGTGCTGTCCAGCTGCTTCACTATAGTCTTGGAACTTTACTGGTACACAGAACCAGGAAATGACATACACTGTGTGTCCAGTATAAATGGAAAAAAGAACAAGAAAACAATCCAAACTGAATGCTGTAAAACTATAGTGACCAAGGCGGACCCAGAAAGGTACAAGATAGTCTCTCCCTACATTCTTTGGGGGTGGGGGAGGAGGAGGATTTGGGTCTAGAACACTTCGTGTAATATTAGACTTTGTCTATGTCCCAGTTAAATCCTTGTTATTAAAGGATTGTTTGAGAGGTGAGGGAGAGGTGGCATATCGGAAAAGACGCATATGAAAACAATAGATGTCAATGAAACTTTATTTTTTAAAACAAGTCTATAATATTGACTGTCAAAAAAACTTGTAATTGGAACAGCTAGGTGGCACAGTGAATAGAGCACAGGTCCTGGAGTCAGGAGGACCTGAGTTCAAATGTGACCTCAGACACTTAACACTTACTAGTTGTGTGACCTTGGGCAAGTCACTTAGCCCCAATTGTCCTGCCTTCCCCCTCCAAAAAAAAAGTTTTTTTTTTAAATCTTGTAATTTTCATCCTCTACAATACTTTCTGGTTTCTGAACTTCAGCACTGATTTGGTGAAAAGCTACTCTTAAGATTTACTGCTTCTGAATGCATGAGAGCAAGCTCTGTATTCTCAGGGGAAGTTGCTTTCTTGGCACAGTTGGAGAGAAGCTTGCTGTAAGCCTATGAAAATGTCTACCCTCATTATGAAATTGCTTTTGTGCTCTGTTAAGTTGAATTGTCTTATCTGTTATAGTTAGTGAGCACTGTTTGAGCTCTGTAGTAACACTCCAAGAACGGCAAAGACAACTTCATTAGCATTTCCTGGGATTTAGGATTTCTATGCCTGTTTGCAGTTCCAGCGAAGCGTGCTTAATTTCTGTTTGACTGATGTTCTAACTGTGTGCAGACACAGTGCAAGATGGTGTCAGGCAGTGGAAAGGGCATTGGGTTTTTCATCGGATAATTTGAGTTTGAATCTTTTTATTTTTGTTTTTATTTTTATTTTTCGGATCTTGGCCCAAGTACTTCCTATCTAAGGAGGAGGTACATACCTCTACCTCATTTGTAAAAAAAAATTTTTTTTAATTATGGTTGCACCATCTACCTTGGAGAGCTGTTTAAAGATCAGATGTGGTCATGTATGTTCTCTCTCTCTCTCTTTCTCTTTCTCTCCCTCTGTCTCTGTCTCTCTCTTTCTCTCTCTCTCCTTCCTTCCTTCTCTCCTTCTCTGTCTCTCTCTTTCTCTCTCTCTCCTTCCTTCTCTCCTTCTCTGTCTCTCTCTCTCTCCCTCTCTGTCTCTCTCTTTCTTTTTCTCTCCTTCCTTCCCTCCCTCCTTCTCTTTCTCTCTCTCTCTCTCTCTCTCTCTCTCTCTCTCTCTCTCTCTCTCTCTCCCTCCCTCTCTGTCTCTCTCTCTCTCCCTCCCTCTCTGTCTCTCTCTCTCTCTTTTCACTCACACACACGAGAGGATGAAGTATAGTAATGAGAAGATGGCAAGAAACAAAGTTGTCTTATCCTCTCATGAAGATTCATGGGATTATTACTGAGTGGTGAATTGGCTTTCCTCATTTGTAAAATATTTTCATTTTCTGAGTCATAGGGTTATTGTGAAGATTAAAAGACATAACTGGTACTTTCTAAACATTAAAGTTGTTGTGTCATGTCCAGCTTTTTGTGATCCTGAGGACCATAAGCACTCCAGTGCTATTCATGGGGTTTTCTTGGCAAAGATATTAGAATTGTTTGCTATTTCTTTCTCCAGTGGATTAAGGCAAACAGAAGTTAAGTGAGTTGACCAAGGTCACACAGCTAGCAAGTGCCTGATTTGAATTCGGGTCTTCCTGATTCCAGCCCTAGCACCCCATCTACTGAGACACCTAGCTGCCTCAAAATGATATTTAAATGTGAGCTAGTACTATGATTATACCCCTCATTCTCTTATGACATTCTAAATTGTTTAATTTAGTAGTTATGCTATTTGTTTTATTACTTACACTAGACTAACTAGTCTTGAGGGCAGGGACTGTATCTAATCTTTCATTGTATCCCTAGTAACAGACTTTTTATAGTATTTTAAGGCAGGTAAACCACCTTACATAATTTTCAGTGCTCGCAGTGCCCCTGCTAAACCCCAGGGGATAACTGGCCTTCCCCGCTTCATTTTTAGCAGGTGATTTCTAAATGTCAGAATGATATTTAAAGGGTCATAGAATTTATAATGGTGAGGGCCCTTAGGAATATCTAGTCTGGCCCCTTCATTTTGACCATTTTGTATTATTAATTATTATACGTGCTTATATTCACTGCATCCTCCGTTTAAGAAATGTTTACTATTTGCAAGCAACTGTACCTGATGCTGCAAACAAAAGTTAAAAATTGATACCATTCTTGAAAATACGATAGAGGAGATAGATGGCACGTAGGTACTCACCATATTGTTCTGTTTGGCAAAAACAAGTTTATGTCATCTGGGATCTTTTCCTCAGTAGTGGTAAGACGAGTACTAAACCAGGGGTCAGGAGACTTGCATTCCACTCCCAAGGCCAACCTTATTACCTTTGACCCATCTCTTAACCTCAACCCCAGTATCTTGTCCACAAAATCCAGAAGATCTCTAAGATTTATTAGAATTATAAAATTCTGTGATGTGTGTGTGTATTTGCATGTGTGTACAAAATCAGGATATCATTATAAATGTAAAATGTGCTTTTGTCTTTGAGGTCAGAAAGCAAAAACAAAATATCAGTCAAATACTTCAACCTGATCAATGTGAGAAACTCAGTATCTCTGTTAGGCCATATAGGTCTCTCACCTCAGGCTTCATTTTTTTCTTCCCATTTATGACTACGCTAGAGAAAATTCTGGACTTTCTTGTTCTTTCATTTCCCAAGTAATTTCTCAATTTTGAATTAATTCAAGGGAAGCAAATATTCCCATTAATCTAGTTATTTTAAAGATTAAGTCTAAATTTTGACTACTAGAAAGAGAATAAGCAAAAATTATTATTACATGACTTGTTTATAGGTAAATTGCATATAGATATACTTCAAATAGTGCATTAGACATTGTAGTACTTAATCTCAAGGAGAGGCAATGTAGAAAGATCTCTGACCTCTGATACTGCCTATGTAACCTTGAGTAAATCACTTCGCTTTCCAGGCCTCAGTTTCTTTAACTATAAAATGAAAATATTAAACTTGATGGACTCTAAGGTCTCTTTACAGCTGTCACTCTTCTCTCTATGCTATAATATATCTTAGGCTGAAAGGCAATATGGTGTGGTAGATAAAGAGCCACTTTGACACAAAGAAGACCTCTGACCCACACTGACTCAGTGATTCAGGGCAAGTCACTTAACTTTCTACTTCTCTAGACCATTCTCAAAGTATGTAAGTTTCAGAGAAGGTACTGACCTGCATGGATAGATATGTGATGAAGTGGATGAAGTGCCTGGGGCCAGAGTCAGGAAGATTCATCTTCATGAGTCCAAATCTGTCTTCAGACTCTTACCAGCTGTGTCACACTTGGCAAGTCATTTAGCTCTATCTGCCTCGGTTCCTCATCTGCAAAATGAGCTGGAGGAAGGAATGGCAAGCCACTCTAGTATTTTTGCCAAGAAAACCCAAAAGGGGTCACGAAAAGTTGGATGTAATTGAAACGACTGAACAACAACAATGCATCAGTAGACGGAGTTTCCTGCTGGGCAGCTCCCCAAATCAATGGAATCACAAATGCAGTCCCTCTCTTTAATTATATACCTGAAATTATATGTAGAGTTGGAGGTGTTTTCTACCAAAAGCAGTTTTTAAAAGAGTACAGTATGGTTTAAAGCAAGAGAAATCACTTTATTCCTCTTTTAAATCAAATGATAACTATCTAAGCAGGCCATATTTTGCCTCATTTCTTCCCTAGCCTTAAACCACTGAATCACTGAATGGGTGTTGCCTCAGACAAACTGAGACCTTAGTTTAAAAAGGCCAAGGTCTCCCACTGCATTCAGGGCTGTCTCCAGTTGTCCTGACCTGTGTCTTGCCACTGGACTCAGATGACTCTTGAGGACAGAGGGAGACTGATGACTGTGCACTGTTCCACCTCACTTAAATCCAATTCCAGACATGACCTTCCTTGAGAATGAAGGACAAACAACAACAACAGCTACCTGGCAAATCTAAATCTAAAGCTCCCAAAGACCTCACTTGCTAAATGCTTCTAGTAGCTTAATTCTATTGATGGTACCACCATGCTTTATCTTACATGTTTGCAGTTCTAGAGCTCTCCTTTGTTCCCTACTCTCTTTACTCCCTGCACCCCCTTCCTGAACTAAGCTGAATATTTCATCACTTGTCAAGTTTTGTCAGGTCTATTTGCACATCTCTGGCACTTTCACATCCCCTCCATCCCCCTCTACCCTACACTACCCTGGCCTTCATCATCTCTAGCCAGGACTCTTGAAAGGTTATTGAAATAGGCTCTTATTTGGTCTCTCTGCTTCCAGTCCCTCTGTATTATATTTTCTGCAGAAATAATCTTAATCTTCCTAAAGCATAGGTCTGATGATATCATTCTGCTGCTTAAGAATCTTTAGCAGCTCCCTATTCCTTTTAGTGTAAAGTGCCCACTCCTCCATTTGTCACTTAAAACCCTTCATAGGCTGGTCCCAGCCTTCCTTTCTGGATTTATTTCATCTCATTCCCTTTTACTTCTTATTTCCTGAACTCAGCATTCCATCTCCTGCTTTCATGCTTGTCTACATGTCAGGTGTGCAAAACACCTACTTAACCAGTATCTCTTAAAACCTTTGGCTTCCTTCCTTCCAGGCCCAGTTCTAGCACTAACTCCGGTGGGAAACCTTTCCTGATCCACTTAGCAATGCTCTTTCCCCCTCTTCAAGTTATTGTCCAATTCTTAGTGATCACATATAGGGTTTTCTTAGCAGAGATACTACAGTGGTTTGCCATTTCCTTCTCCAGCTCATTTTACAGATGAGGAAACTGAGGCAAACAGAGTTATGCAGCTGGTGAGTGTCTGAGGCTAGATTTGAACTCAGATCTTTCTGACTCCAGAAAGAAAATCCACTGAGTCCCTTCTAAATATAAGATAATATAACTGCTTCTGTTATATTATCTTATATTTACTTATTTGTGTACATGTGACCCCTCTCCCTTGCCCTTAGAAAAAAAGTGAGCTCTTTGAGGACAGATCATGTTTTTTGTTACATCTAGCACCTAGCATCTAAATATCTTCTTCCACCCAGTAGTAGGAACTTGATAAATAGGTGTTGAATTGAATCTCAGAATGTATTACTCCTGTTTGATCCCCTGACCCACCTGCTCAGCCCCATTTTTTTAGGAGCAAACCAACAATGTTGACCCTTTCCTTCCCCTCTTCCCATCTATTTGTTACCCCTATTATAAACTTCTCCCACAAGTAGCCTCACCCCACCTGTACTCTGTAATCTCAAGGCTTTAGGAACAGAAAAAGTATCTACTCACAAAAGCCTCACACCCCCTGTCTGTGCCTTAAGAAGATATAGAGGTCTGTCTTTTGTCTCCCAAGGGATATTACTGGCTCCTGGAAATTGGTTGTGTTCCATTGAGCCACAACTCAGAGCCCGCACATGTTGAATGCCCTTCCTACCACATCACCTTTCACTTACTGGGAGACCTGAGAAAGACACATGGCTTAAAATGAGCTTTAGTAATTAGGCAGCTGTTCTTAAAATATACCATTCCCTGTTGAAAAGCCTCTGAAATAGTTCTGTTCTATGAAACTGGTTCACATTCCTTTTGTCCTTTTTAATTTAATATGGAAGCCTTATTACCACATTTACATATCTTGGGAACATTGTTAAGAAGAGCATGTTCTGTTTCCAGCTGGATGTCCGCCATATGCCTACCAGAATCTAGTTGCATTGCTTATAGAAGTTTGAAGCTGTGATAAACCCCACCTTATTTACCACTTATACATTCTGTCATTCATTCACTAGATCTCTATTAAGTACCTACTATGTTCAAGACATAGTAGGTTCAAAATTTGAGCATGGGGTGCTGACCTAATTTTTATTCTTTTGTTGCTATTGTATTTAAAAATGAATTTATATCAATGTCTTTTTTCACAAAATTTCCCCTAGTATTCATTCACCCACTTTCTCCTAGAGAAGAAACCCATATAACAAGCAATATTTTTAAAGACAAAAAGAAAAGAGGGGAAAAAGTCAGAGCTCATGAATACATCAGAAAATTCTGAAAATTTGTGCAACATATTTGTGCAAATTTGCATAACTTATGGGCCTCCCACCTTTGCTCTGCAAAAGAGTGAGCTAAAAGGTACCTTCTTGTATGTCATCTTTCAAGCCATGCTTGTTCTTTGTGATTTTATAGCATTCACTTTTAATTTTTTGGGGGTCATTTTCATTTATATTGTTGCAATATTATATATATGTATATAAAATTCTTTCACACTTCATATGGGTCTTTGTATGCCTAACAGTCATCATTTTTACAGAACAGTAATAATCTATTAAACATACATACCCACATTTGTTCAGCCATTCCCTAATCAACAGGATCCCTTCATTTTTAATTGCATCATAGGAATGTGCAGTTACCATAAATACATTTCTCTCCTAACTTTGGTTCACACCAAAACTTATTTTAACACTTGATGAACATTTATTTAAGATATTTAGTTCATTTCCCTTCCTCAATAAGCAGAACATATTTAATGAAAATTGGTCTTTTTTTCCTTTCTTTTTGGTGGCTCACCATTGATTAACACTACTTTGTAATCCTTTAATACAATAATGCCACCAGAGCCTACTAAGGTCAGGTTTTTTTTCTTTTTTGGAGGGGGGAAGGCTAGGGCAATGGGGGTTAAGTGACTGGCCCAAGGTCACGCAGCTAGTAAGTGTTAAGTATCTGAGGTCACATTTGAACTCAGGTTCTCCTGACTCCAGGGTTGGTGCTCTATTCACTATGCCATCTAGCTAAGTCCAGAGGTCAGCTTTTAAAAGTTCTTTCTCTCAACTTTATTTTCAGCTATAAATTCTCACTCTATCATTGTGAATTTAAATCTGGTCTTTTTTTTTTTTAATGTCCTAATTTTTTTGTCCTTAAATACTTGAGGATAGTTCCAGTCTGTCCTGTAGACCAAAGTAGACCAAAGTGCATGGGCTTTGTGGCAACTCTTTTTATTGAGTCCTAATTTTTCTGTCCTTAAATACTTGAGGATAGTTCCAGTCTGTCCTGTAGACCAAAGTAGACCAAAGTGCATGGGCTTTGTGGCAACTCTTTTTATTGAGTCCTAATTTTTTTGTCCTTAAATACTTGAGGATAGTTCCAGTCTGTCCTGTAGACCAAAGTGCATGGGCTTTGTGGCAACTCTTTTTATTGAATCCTAGTTGTCATTTTCCTTCTAAATTCATATTTATGCTGTGGTTGGTTATGTTTGCCGAGAGACCTATTTTCCAATAAGTGGGATGTCATTGTATGTACTTTTTTTTATGTATACTTGTTTTTCAATGTTTCTGTTTAGCATTGTTACAGTTTTGTGCCTATCAAGTGACCCCAGTTAAAATTTTAGTTTCTCAAGGATTTCTAATTCTTTTGTAACTTTCCATAGTATCTATTATTAAAGTTTCTTAATAATTACACTGTTAACCAAGAAATACCAAGTCTCCCCAGAAGTTGTATGATGTACTCCCTTTTTCCAGTCATCATATTTTTTTTAATATTCAGCACTTAGTGCCTGACACATTTGTTGTTCAGTCATTTAGTCATATCTGACTCTTTGTGACCCTATTTGGGATTTTCTTGTCCAAGATACTAGAGTGGTTAGCCCTTTCCTTCTGCAGCTCATTTTACAGATGAGGAAGCTGAGGCAAACAAAGTTAAGTGACTTATCCAGGGTCACATAGCTAGTAAGTGCCTGAGACTGGATTGGAACTTACAAAGATGAGTCTTCCTGACTCCAGGTTCAGCTGTCTATCCACAGTACCATCTAGCTGCCAAACGGAGTTAAGTGACTTGCCTAGGGTCACAAAGACAGGAAGTATCTGAGGTTGGATTTGAACTCGGTCCTCCTGGCTCCAGGCCTGGTGCTCTTATCCATTATGCCACCTAGCTGCCCCTACCTAGCTTGTAGCAAGTGCTTAATAAATACTTCTTGAAGGCTTGTAGAGTTCTCTGAGTCCCTCTCTCATCCATTCCTCTTTTGTCTTTCTTCATTATAGTAATGGTATCCTCTTTTTTGTCAGTAAATCAAGGGGCAGAACGCTGCCCCTCTGTAAGGTATTGCCAAAGAACCGCTGAAGTTCAGAGAGGTCATGTGACAGGCTCATAATCACACAACTAGAAAACATCAGAAATGTGATTTGAACCCTTGTCTTCCTTCAAGCCTGACATTCTAGTCACCACACCACTCTGCTTCCCTTTGATTCTTATAAATGTTTCATCTTTAAAGGAAGAACTTGTTCAAGAACTCTGTCACCCTTTCTTCTTGGAAAAATCCTTGTTTCCTTTTCCTCTGGTTCATTATCTTCTCTTTTTGGGGTTATTAATTTGATTATTAATCATCAACAAACAAACATTCAAAAACACAAATGAAGATCGTGTTTGAAATCGTGAACTTCTGTTACATAGTTTATTTTTTAAAAGACTCTATGTTAAATTTTATTAGTAACAGAATTGTCCAGTGTGTTTCTGTCTTTTGAAGTTTTTGTTCTCACTCATTCATTCACTCTCCCTTCCCTCCCTCCCTCCCTTCCTTCCTTTCTTCCTACTATTTATCTTTTCTCACTTGCCTAAGAAGAGACCTCCTTTTCCAATATGTGTGTTATGAAAAACATACCAATGTACCATCTTTAATGATTATAGTCAAGATATATATATATATATATATATATATAGTCAATGATCATTGACCACAGAAAAAGACTTGTAGATGTGGACCGGGCTGAAACATTGAGCAGCCACAGAAGCGCAGTGACTTGTTCAAGGTCATACATCTAGTTAGGTCTAGTTAGTGACTGAGAATTTTCTTTCCTCTTTTATGGCTGTTACTGACCTCTCTAGCATCTAATTTACTTGTTTATTTGGCTGACAGTAGTAATTACCTTTATACAGCTATGTGAGCTTAGGATAATTGCCTAACATATCTAAGGCTTAGTTTCTTCATCTTTAAAAGAAAGGGGTTAGACTGAAAGGCTCCTTACAGTTTTTTTTTCTAAGATTTCAAAAATGCTGTCCTCACAACAATTTTGTTTAAACAGCAATTTAACAATTCTCTTTATTTTACAGATTTACCCCCCGAAGGTTACACAGCTAATAAGATCACAAACTGAAACTCAGATCCCTTGACTCTTAAGAATAATGTTCATCCTTTCTAATAAACAGTTTACTGCTTTGTTAATATTGTGATTTTTAATCTAATGCAAATGTGATCATTTCTTGGACCAGAGCCCTAAATGATCACTGGAAATTGGTCCTGCATAGAGACTACAAGGTTTTTCATTAATCCCTATAAAGTTATAAAGCTAACTTGGAGATAGAATAGCATTCGTGGCAAATATATATTTAAAGTAATACATGATCCCCATAGAAATGAAAGTTTCATACTTAATGTATGATTCTAAGAGCTTAGTAAGATGACAGTTGAAATATAAACAATACATTTCCTTGTCTCATCCAAACATATCATCTACAGATTTAAAGATGCTAGAAATATGTACATTTCACAGAATCACATAAACAGGTTTGGAAGGGACTTTGTAAGTCTTGTAGTTCTTATTTTCTTTTTGAACAGGAATCTACAACGTCCTTGACAAATGAGCATCTCAGACTTGGCATGAAAGCTTACAAGAAGGAAGGAAAAAATATTTATCAAGTACTTACTTAACCAGGTGATAGATACTCTGCTAAGCGCTTCACAAATATTGTCCCATTTGATCTTTAGAATAACTCTGGAAGGTGCTTTTATTATCCCCATTTTACAGATGGCTAAATTGAGCTTTGAGGTTAAGTGACTTGCCCAGGGCTGCATAAGCTAATAAATGCTTAAGATTATACTTGAACTCAGATCTTCCTGAATCTTGACCCAGTGCTCTATTCACTGTGCTGCCTGTGTGCCTGAATATGGGATTATGTTAGCATCTGGGAGTTCTAGTGTGATCTACCAACTCAATATATCCACAGTCTTAAAGGCTGCCAAAAAAAAGCTTACGTGAAATCTTGTGACATTACGAGGGCTCGTGTTCACCACAAAAGAGTTGTGCTCTTACTGTACATTGTTCTCATCAGACCACATCTCAGGTATTGGAAACTCGTTGAAAAGTACTTGGTATCTCAGCCTTGGTCATGCTGTATAGGCATTGGGTTAAGGTTGCCTGTTGTGGAAGTCACTTTGAGAGTTAATCTCATTTAGTTCTGAGGACCATGTTTTGGGAGAGCAAACAAGAGTGGCTAAAGGCTTTGAAGTTATATCTTGTAAGGCTAGATGGAAATAAGTGAGTAGGTTTAACCTGGAAGGCACATGATGGCTGTTTTCAAGTTTTGGAGGAAGAGGGAATGGATTTAGGGGAAGGAGGATTAGCCCCAGGGAGCAGGACTAAAACAGTAGTTGTGATTTGTACTGAGGCAGATTGAATGGAGATGTAAGGAAAAATGTGCTAATTTTTAGAGCTGCCCAAAGGTGAAATAGACTGCCTTGACATCTTGAAGCATGGACTACCACTTGTCAGATATGTTGCTTTTTAGTTAGGTACACATGCAATTGAGGGGCCACTGGGGCTCCTTTCCTGTAATTCTTGGAGCTTTCAACTGGGAATGACTAGGGATCAGTCCAACTGATTTTATCTTCTATCTATATCATGGGCTTTGGGAATCTGGTAAAACTTCAGCTCTTCTCAGAATGTTTTTAAATGCATAGGATTATAAAGGGATCCAATTGTGTTGCAACATAGTTATCAAAATAAGAAAACAAACAAGTCCATGTGTTCCAGATTAGGAGCCTAGATCTAGCCAGGTCTCCTTTCTTGACAGATGAGGAAATTTAGACCTAAAGTATGCTGTGACTTACTCAAGGTCACGCAGTTCATGGTTTAATATCAAAGACAGGACTTTGTCAAATGAGTGGTAACAAAACAAAACAAAACAAAACAAAAAACCCTAACATTGAATGGAGTGGACAAAGCCTCTGGGGTGAGACAAATCTGTAGGAATATTTCATTTTAGAAACATAAAATTATCATTAAGACTGTTGAGTCATTCTTATAAACTATCATCTTTTCCAGTCCCCTTTTGTCCTGTCTCTGCTGTCTTAGCCTCTGGTTTTTTAAACTGTGTGTGACAAAAAGAACACTAACCTGGGAATCAATTCTAGTCTTGTCGTTACCACTGAGTCACTGTGTCACCTTAGGTCATTTGCACTTAGACATGAGAAAAAAATCAATATCAAAAGTATAAGATGGAGGAAGCATTGTTAGTCAGCAGTTGTTCCAAAAAGGATCTGGGAATTCTAGTGGACTGCAAGCTCAAAGAAGTAGCTGTGTGATGTGGTCACCAAGAAGACTCTTAGAGTCTTGTGCTGCATTAATAGGGACGTGATGGTCCCACTCTACTCTGCCCTCATCAGACTTCATCAGGAGTATCATATTCAGTTCTGGATACCGTAGTTTAAGGAGGATGTTGGTAAGCTAGACAATATCCAGAGAAAAGCAACCAGGATAGTGAAGCCCACATCCTATGAGATCGGTTGAAAGAATCAGGCATATTTAAGCTGGAAAAAAATGAAACTGGGCTCAGAACGGAAGAGTGGATAGCCGGCTTCAAATATAGTCCCAAAAGTCTTAGTGTAGTTTTAAGCTGTTTAAGACTTTTGAGACATTCTGTATTTAACGGCTTGTCACTTGGAGGAGCAATTAGACTCGTTTATCTTCAGCTTCAGATTTGTTCCCAATGCAATAATGGCATCAGACAGAAACAACTCTGAGCTGTTATAGCTCTTGAGTATGGATGAGTGAGGAAACTGGAGGAGTGGTGTGGGCCAAAGTAAAGGGTAATATGTGGTGATAAAGGGGAGAATCCTGTCACTGTCATGGAGGAGAGAGGAGGATTTTGTGGAAAATCTAGAGGACTGCTCTTGAAAGAGTCAGCTGGGCTAGCCTCTGAAGTGACTCATTGGGCTTCCAGGAAGTCTCTCTTTATACTAGACATATGGTATGGGTGGTATCTGTAGACATGGATAAGGTAGCTTGAACTCAGGGAATCCTGAGAATTTACAGATGGACCTTTTTCACCTAGCCCTGGCTTAGGTAGACTTGAGGTAATGGTTTGTGGTTTGACCATTTCTAAGGGAGAGAGGCCTGTCCAGGGGACTGTGTGGACTCAGGGGCACCAAGACCATTCTGTAAGGATCTCTAGGGGTTTCTTCATTCTCTGTCTTAAGTTGCTGGCTACAGTTAGCAAAACTAGGAATAAAATTTTCAAACAATTAAACTGCTCCAAAGTGACATGGGCTGCTATAAGAGAATTAGTGGGCTCCTCTTCCCTGGATATATTCAAGCAAACCCTAGATGACCACTTTGGGGGTATGTTATTGATAGCGGGGATTCCTTTGGTGTATGGGCTACTCTAGGTCCACTGTGACTAAATACATTTTCCCTAATTTCCTTTTGAGCTCTACAATGTTATAATTCTACTCCTTTCAGAGGAATAATAAACATGACTGCTTCTTGAAGATGTTTCAATTTCAATCAATAAATCAAGTACAGAGTGTCCCAAAAATCTTAGTGTAGTTTTTTGTTTTTTTTTGTTTTTTTTTCTACTATTAAAGCTCAAAACTGCACTAAGACTCTTGATGGCCAACCATAGGTCCCAGGCCAAACCCTACTTGGTTGTTTTTTTGGCCCTGTTTGACTCAGAGTGAATATTTTGGCCAGAAACCCTGAGAGTCTTCTTCCAAATCGATTTTTTTTTTAAATTTTATTTTACTTGACTATGTAAAGAGGCCATTCTCTGCCTCATTTCTTATTAAACCTTTATCACTGAATGAGCTTTGCCTCAGTCAAATTGAGACCTGTTAAAGACCTTAGTTTGAAAAGGCCAAGGTCATCCCTTGCACCCTAGGCCATCTCCAATCCTCCTGATCTATATCTGGCCACTGGACCCAGATGGCTCTAGAAGAAAAAGTGAGGCTGGTGACTTTACAAAACTCTCCCTCACTTAAATCCAATTCATTTGCATGTCACAGCATCACCTCCCTGATGTCATAGTCCTCTTCCGGTATAAAAGAAACACAACAAGGAAGTGTCTATTATTTGCTAGGTATTTGTACTAAGCACTTGTAGAAAATTCAACAGTGAAAACTTTGTCACCCTTGCCCAGCCCTTCCTCACTAAGGAGAGGTGAGCATTCTCTGAACATCTAGTAGGTGCTGACACCTGATCGGCTGACTAATTAGGCACTTAAAATGAGACAAAGAGAGTTGGGTAGGTGCTATACCTATGGAACTATCCCAGGGCCAGACCACCCTTGAAGTTCCAGTTTGAGCCTTGGGCATGCTGCCTAGAGGATCATAGGATCAGAGATTTAGACTTGAAATGAACCTTACAGGTCATAAAGTCCAGTGAAGATAGCCTTCTTTGTTGTTGGGTGGTTGTAGTCCTGTCTAACTCTTTGTGAACCCTTTGGGGTTTTTCTTGGGAAAGATACTGGAATGGTTTTGCCATTTTCTTCTCCAGTTCATTTTTGTAGATAAGGAAACTGAGGCAAACAGTTAAGTGACTTGCCCAAATGAGAGAAATAATTATTAGTAACCAATAATTTTTGGGAGACCCAGAGTTCTCCCCTTCTTTCTAAAATCCTGATTTTAAAGCTCAGTCCCTTAAAGAACATTGTTGGTTTTGAGATTGATTTAACTTTCTTGTTTCCTGGTTTGGGCGGGGCATACATTTTTTGAATAGATCGCCCGAGGCTGGGGGTGGTCTGGGTGTTGTGATAGTTTCTCTGTCCTAGGGTGTGACTTGATGTGACCCTCTGCCTGTCATTTTAAAATAGCTCACCTCTCATTGTGTTAGCCAGTCAGAATTGATCACCACTCCTCTTTCAAAAGAAGATATAAACCCTGAGCCTGACTCCAGAATTGCCTTTGTTCTAAGAGAGATGGTCAAATGACTATCCTTTTATTAATAAGTTATTAATACCTTATTAATCAAATGATTAAATTACCCAGAAATTATGTCTCTTGAACCTTTTTAATCATCATAGTCAAGGCTAGTCATGAAGGGATTAGAACTGTACACTCTAGATTCTTGACAAACTCCCTTCTATTGGGCCCACATGGAGAGTTCTCCACAAAGAGAGTGCTCTGGCTGTGATCTGACTCCTTTTACCAGTAATTCAATTTTATCTGGGTAAGTTCATATGTTCTGCATCTATCTGTCTCTTTTTGGTGCTCCAACTAATTTTTACTCTTACCAGCAGAGGAATCATCAGTAGAATTTGGTAAGGTCTACCAATAAGACTCTCTCAAACTAGTCTGATGGAGGCATATTGGATAAATTGAGGTGCCCACAAATTTTGGGTTTCCTCTCCCTAAGATCTGGCAGGGATGTGGCTACCTTGGGAGTCCAGAGTTTGTTGGTCTGGGCCCCCCAACCCTATTTCTTAAGTAAGGAAGGAAGGAAGGAAGCTTCTTGTGGGTAAAAGTTTCATTACAATAAAACAGGCAGGTTTTGAGAGTGGCAACTCTTGTAAAAGCTACAGTATCTTGGGGAGCAAATTAGGTTAAAATTCTGCCTCAGAGGGAGAAGCCCGTCCTGGGGTTTTCAGGCAAAGGTGTGTTGAAGAAATTTGGCTAAAGGTAGGAGGGGATGTGTCACTGAAAAAAATCTCTGAGCAGAAGAAGAAGGAGGCAGACCAGTAAATAAAAAAGCAGACTAGAAAGTTCTCCCAAGCAAGAAGTTTTCATTTCAACTCCCATTTCTGGATGTTTTTGTCTGTGTGAGTTTTCTTTCTATCACAGTTTTGAAGGTGGATTCAGAGAAGGATGTTTTAATTTGGTAGGACAATTACTGTAGTTTCAAGCTGATGATATCTCAGACCAAGAAGCCCATAGATAGGAGTGGTGTGGTGTGGGCCAAAGTAAAGGGTGATATGTGGTGATAGAAGCCTGCAAGCTTCAGCCTTCTTTCTCCATTTCATTTTACACATGAGGAAATTGAGGCAAACAGGGTTAAATGACTTGCCCAAGGTCAAATAGCTAGTTAGTATTTAAGACAAGATTTGGATTCAGGAAGATGAGGCTTCCTGCTTCCAACACAGTGCTACCCATTGTGCCATCTAGCTGTCCAGCCTTCTGTGGGCAAGCCCTTGTAGAGCTAATCTAGTTTTGATTTCATAAAAAGTGTTAATGTCCTACAATTGCACTTCCTATTCTTCCCCCACTAACCAAATAAAAATGACCCGGCTATTTAAACTGAATTGAAATAGAGTATTTCATTTATAACTCAATTTAAACTGGAACAAGGTTAATTCTCAATCTTCCTCTATTTGGAACATCATTTTAAGTCTCCATTAATTATAACTTGGGTTTTTTAAAATCATGTGATATTAAGATGCTAAATTAGAAGGTTATAATCTTTTTTCTCTGATTCCTATACTCTAATAAACCAAAATAAACACATCTACATTGCACTCAGAATGAAAATAAACATTTTGAGACACACATAATTGGGAAATCTTCTTTACTAGGAAATCTTGATTAGGGCTGCAGGCAAAAAACAAAATAAAGCTTGTTTGTGTGTTTGTGTCTCCTTGGAAGAAAGTTTTTTTTTAAACTACGTGAGTGCTGAAATGTTTATTTTTTTTACTCTGAGTGCTGCATGGTTGTTTTCTTGTTTTTAACTCGTTCTTAGCTTTTTCCAAGAAGAGTTGCAAAGGTATGCTTTGATATATTTGGAGCCCTGCCACTTAGCAGCTATGTGATTATAGAGTTGGGATTCCAGCTTTCTGAACCTCAGTTTCCTTATCTGCAAGATGTACATGCTATTTGCACTACCTACGCATAGTGTTGTTTCAAGGAAGCACTTTACAAACCTTAAAACCTTAAACTTTAAAACTGCAGTAAGACTTTTAGGACACCCTGTATTAATTAAATGATTACCTGCTGTTTGCCAGGACCTGCTTGGAGGCACAGTGGATAGAGTGCTGGGTCCAGAATCATTAAGACTCTTCCTGTGTTCAGATATGACCTCAGCTACTTACTAGCTGGGCAAGCCACTTAACCCTGTTTGCCTCGGTTTCCTTATCTGTAAAATGAGCTGGAAAAGAAAATGGCAAAACTACTCCCCCAAGAAAACCCTTGGAGGTGTCATGAAGAGTCATAAATGACTGAACCATCACAACAAACTGTTTGCC
>CM053596.1:107871228-107947990 GCA_028646575.1 Pseudocheirus occidentalis
AAAAAAAACATTGTTGTTATTATTGTTTTTTTAAAAGAAAAGGGGCACAGGACTGGGGAAGAGTCATCTCTGGTTCTGAGCTGCCACCAAACAAGACAAGTATAAGTCTAATAATTTCCTTAGTTTAGAATAAACTTCCTATATAGGCATATGAAAATAAAGATTCGGAAAGGAAGCCCCATTTAAACCTAACTAATGTGACTATCATCATTATCCTCATTATTTATTGGGTCTTTATTATAGTTAGGGAAGTATTAGAAATCAGGATGCAAAGGATGTTTTCCTTCCCCTTTGGAAAATTATCTAGAATTTACATAATGATGTGGCAGTTAATTTTTTTTTAACCGTTTATTGCTTCTGGCTTGTTTTTTCTTTGTTCTGATATTCATTCTATCGACAAATATTTTATTAGGTACCTGTGTATTAGATATAAAATATCGCATCGTGACATGTCAATGGCCTAGCCCTATGAGGAAACACACAGGAAACTGCAATTGAAGACAGTACATAAGGACAAAAGCAAAAAATGTACTATGAAATTCAAGAAAGGAGAGATCACTTGCAGCTAACAGAATCAGAGAGAAGTCGACTTTAAGAAAGTATTTCAGTTGCTTCTCAATCGATAAGATTGCAAAAGAGGGAGCAGGGACTTGGAGAGACAGCATGCTTACTGGATAGGGCAGTAGATTCCAAGTAAGGAAGACCTGGGCTCAAATCTAAGCTCAGATACTATGTGACACTGGACAAGTGTAAACACCCTCTATGAGTGGGGGGTGGGAAGATGAGAGAAGTTTTCCAAGTTTTGGGTACATCGTGAACTGAGGATATGTCAAAGCTCAAAGGTATTACCTTTCAGGGTGCATCAGGTGGGTCATTGGCTATAGTTGGGATGTTTATAGGTAACTGGGGGAAAATATTAGTTTTTTAAAAGTCCCTACATTTGGTATACAGGGTCATAACTAAGATCACTTAGAAATCGAAGGTCCCTTAGATCATTGAGCTCAATCCCCTCATTTTATAAAGAAATTGAGGGGTGGCTAGGTGGCCCAGTAAATAGAACACCAGCCCTGGAGTCAGGAGGACCTGAGTTCAAATCCAGCCTCAGACACTTAACACAAAAAACTAGCCATGTGACCTTGGGCAAGTCACTAAACCCCAATTGCCCTATCTTCCCCCCTCCAAAAAGCAAAAGAAAGAAAGAAAGAAAGAGAAAGAGAGTGAAACCAAGAGAGATTAAATGATTTGCATTTAAGGTATACAACCTTTAAGTATTTGAGGCAGGATTCAAACTCCAACCTGATTTAGGTATATGACCCTGAGTGGGTCATTTAATTGATGGAGTTGCACTGAGGAGGGAATTTCCACATATGAATTTCCCCTACACTGATGACATCATCAAAGGTCTGGGACAAAAAAATGTTGATGATGTTGTTGGTTGATAAGAGTATATGCATTTAGCTACCGTAACTGAGGCACTGAAACTGAGAGGAAGTGAGCAAATGATTTCCAAAAAGTAACCTGGAAGAGAAAGGATAATCAGATTCCATTAGACTCAGTATCTGGCAGGGCTACTTTTTACCTATATGAATCTCAAGGTCTACAGTAAACTCAGGGAAATCAGGGAGGCTGTAAGGATACCAGGGCTACTTTTTTAAATTAATTTTTTTTAATTGTCAAGGATTTATTATCAATTCCTCCCACCCTTCCTACTCACCAAAAAGAAGAAAAATTCCTTACTACACGTAATCAGTCAAGCAAAACAAATTCCCATATGGCCATATCCAAAACCCACGTCTCATTCTGTATATTAGTACAGCACTCTGTCAGAAGGTGGGTATCATTTTTCATAATTATTGTCTGGAATCATGACTGATCAGAGTTCTTAAGTCTTTGAGAATTGTTCGTTGTTGGTGTCAATATAAATCCTTCTCCTGATTCTGCTTATTTCTCTTTGCATCATACAAGTCATACAAGTCTTCGTGGGTTTCTCTAAAGCCATCTCTTTCATCATTTCTTATAGCCCAATGGTATTTCATCACAGTTATGTTTTCAGGTATTTTTCATTTGAAGGATACCCTGTCAGTTTCCCATTTTTTACCACTATAAAAAGAGCTGCTCTAACCTTTTGGCACCTATGAGATTTTTTTCATCCTTCTTTGATCCCCTTGGTATATAGACCCTGTAGTGTTATAGGGATACTTTCTGGGTAGAATCCAGGGAGGGGCCCATGGCAGTAACTTTGATATCGCCCTTTCCCTAAGGAGAATGTTAGCAATAAGTGGAAAAGGTGGGGTTAATACATACTTCACAAGTAGAACCTATGTAGACAGAAAATTCTTCTCTTGAAGAATCATTTTATTTAGAGTAACACTGCTTCTGGTAAGTGGTGGCGATCATCCTTACCAACCTTTACCTACACTTCATTTCCTTCTACCCTCTTGGGACTTATATCTAAGGGGGAAAATCAGCATCTCAGTGTAATCACTACCATAATGAGCTAGAGATTTTCAAGATCTTATCTTTTTTCCTTTTTTCTTTTTTTTTTTGCCCAGGCAATTGAATAGACTATATTGTTTGAGTCTCTCTTTTATCCCATGCTTTGCCCCATTTGGAGAGGAATAAGGATCAAAGTTTATGAGGCTAAATATGGATATTAAAAATTAATCTATTGGTGGCTATTTGCTGTCTTGAGGCTAATGGGCATTCCACTTCTGATCCTCTCAGCACCAGCTGTGGAGATTTCCTAGCTCAGCAACACCCTCACAAACCAAGCTCTAATCTAGCCCCAGTTTGGCCATCTGTGCAGGTTAGTTTGTTTTTTTATTTTTGTTTCTGGTGTTTGTTTATTTGTTTTAAGAAGCAAGACAAGAATGACAGCTGTGCCAGCCACTGCCAGGGTGGTCCTAGTTCAGCCGTTTATATTTTTGGAGATTCCTTATACTTGGTAGATTAACCTGCCAGTTCCCTGATTCGACAGAAGCCTGTATTTCCAAGTTAGATGTGGGTTCTGGGTAATTGTATCTTCTGTATTAAACCTGCAGAAAAGCAGCTTTTAATATTCTGGCATGAGATTAGATTGTTTAGTGTTAACCCACATCCCTATCCCCATATAGAATTGGATTTAGGTTGATTAGTATAGTTCTGACTATCTTTATCATCAGTAAGCCTCTGTTACGTGCCTCTTATGTTCTGGGCTCTGTGCTAAAACACTAGGGGATAGCTACAAAGGCAAAATTACGGTTCTTGTCTTCAAAATTCTTACATTCTAGTAAGGGAAATAATATACACATGATTGTGTCCATATAAAATGTGTGTAAAATATATAGGGTAAATAGGAAGGAGATGGTGTGGTAGAGGAACAGGAGGGGAACAGGACAAGGAAAGAGCTTCAAAATGTGGAATTTGAGTTTTGTTTTGAGAAAGTAAGGATGGGGGGGGGGGGGAAGAGAGGCATGAGAGAACCAGTAAAAAGAAGACTGAAGAGGCAGGAAAAAGCCAGGTTGTGAATAGGTAGTTAAAGGGGCACAGTGGTACAAGAGCCCTGGAGTCAAGAACACAGGAGTTCAGTTCCTTCCTAGGATGCTTACTGACTATGACTTAATCTCTGTTTGCCTCGGATTTCTCATCTGTGAAATGGGGATAATAATAACACCTATCTACCAGGGTTCGTATGAGAACAAAATGGAATGGGTGATTGTTGTAAAACACTTTGCAAATCTTGAATACTATATAATTGCTAGCTCTTCTTGTGAAAGGATTTAAAAGACTAAGAAAGGATTTTCTATTTGATCCTGGAAGTAATAGGGAACAACTAGAGTTGGGGGGAAGGGGAGAAGGATATAACATGGTCAGACCTGCATTTTAAGTAAGACCACTTTGACACCTGAGTGAAGGAGGGACTAGAGTGGAGAAAGAATTGAGGCAGAAACAGGGATTAGAAAGTTGTTGGACTAGTCCAAGAGTAAGGGATTGAGGAACAGCACAGGGTGGCGACTTCTGTGGATGTTGTTTGGGGCATTATTAATTGACTACAAATTTTCTGAGCCTTAGATTCCTTGTCTCTAAAAGGAGAACAAGAGCACCTGCTCCTTCTTGTCTCCCATGGATGCTGAGGATAATTACAATGATATGCTGTGATTCAGCATAAGCTGTGTGCTATATAAATGTTGTGTTTGTGGGCTCTTCCTGCACTGGAGGCCTCTGTGAGCATGGGGTTGACCTTAGGTTGTTTTGTTGTTGTTGTTGTTGTTGTTGTTTTGCTTTTTGGAGGGCAGTTGGGGTTAAGTGACTTGCCCAAGGTCACACGGCTAGTTTTTTTGTGTGTGTGTTAAGTGTCTGAGGCCGGATTTGAACTCAGGTACTCCTGACTCCAGGGCCGGTGCTCTATTCACTGTGCCACCTAGCCGCCCCTGACCTTAGGTTTTTGAAAGCTTTACCCACAGAACATAAGCCATAAAGACTTCCAGGATGGTATTGATGGCAGTCTCTATATCCAAGGCCAACCTAGATAAATTCATAGAGGTTTATCACCTTATAGATAGAGCTGGATACGAAGTGATGAATTATTTGAGGGAACAGAAATTCATTAGAGCATCTTCTCAGGAGGAGAAAGATTGTCATCTGCATTGGGCAGACAATATGAGACAGTGGAAAGAGTAAAAAAACCTACATTTGGATCCTGCCTCTGATCCTTACTCTGTGTGCAACCTTGGGCCAATCACTTCAGTTCTCTGGGCCTCAGTTTCCTCATCTCTAAAATGGGGTCATGGAACAAGACCCTTCTAGCTCTAAAAGTACAAGCCTAATTAACAGCTTCTATGATATGATTAATTCTTATAGAGTGCAATACTTTGTAGGCTCAGTGGTGAGTTCAAGTATGTCCTGGTCTCTGTTCTTAAAAATTAATGCTTGGAGTTTGTAAGATGTAAAGACCTACTGAAGCAGTGGGCTTTGATTCTGTAGCACAAAATGACTTTGTATTTAGTCTGTGCATCTTTTAGTTGCCATATATACAAATATGAAGGAAAAGTTACTTTGTATATCCTTTCCCCCTTTTAAAAAACATTTACTAGAACCGTAAGCCTCTTGAGGGCAGTGACTTTCTTCTTTGTCTTCACATCCCTAACACCTGGCACAACAACTTGCACCTGGGAGGTCAGCAGTCAATGTTCATTGAATTGATTTGAATTGATTTCAAACTGTCAGTCATTTGTAAAGTATGGGTAAAGTTTCATTGTAGCATGTAACATAACAAGAATTACAAAATTATGACCATGTTTGGATGATTGATTTATAATATTATGTCACTTTGTTCATTAGATTGTAAGCTCCTTGAGGTCAGTGATTATCTTTTTCCTATTTTATATACCCAGCATTTAGCATGGGGCCTGGCACATTGTTTATAAATAATGACTTAATAAATGTTTATTGATTAATGATCAGTGGAATCAAGAATTCTCATCATCAGTGATGCTGCATAATATGTACTAGCTCATAGTCCCATTCTTTAAATGTCCTCCATGACAGAAACAGTGGATTGTGACATTCTTTACCATATTTTGGTTCTACCATGACATAGTATCAGTTGCTCATGATTCCCCTGCCATCTTCACCAGAAAAACTCTCATGATTTCCTAACCCATGGTACCAAACAAAATGGCAAGTTATGCAAAAGGTTTAAGTGATCATAAGAGGACAAAGGGGTCAATATGAGGAGAATTAGAAGCTTATCAAGATGAAATTCTACCTTTAAGACAACTGGCTACCTAGGTGGAATTTGTTGGATAGGAACCAACTTCTATTTCTTAGACAACCACAGGATGTATGGCAGTGTTTCAAGGACTGGGTCAAGAGATACTCAGCTAATATTGGCAGCTGGATTTGGCTTGGTTTGTGTTATAAAATTCCATCCTACTTTGGACCATTTTGCTAAATATTACAACATTATTTTTTCTTTTACAGGGAGAGTCCATCTGCCAACTTGGACCCATGTGTATTTCTCAATTCTTTCACTGGTTCCAGCAGGACTCTGCTGATTGACGGTCGTGTTGAACTCAAAAGGGGCCTGCAGCGTCAGGAACGACACATTTTTCTGTTTAATGATTTGTTCGTCGTGACTAAGGTCAAGTAAGTATCCGAGGAAATGTCTTTATTAAAATGCAATGGAATCTTCCTGGCAAATGGCCATTGTGACCCTAAGGAAGACTGTTCCACTAATCAGCCCTTGTTTACCATGGTTCAGCCACTTTGGTGAAGAGGGGTGTTGGTGTTTTGTTTCATTTTCATACATTTCTCTTCATGTGTGCTCATTTTAAACTATAGTTAAATCAAATTATGTTCATTCATGTCGGGCCTTTTTCTCCAGTGAACTTGCTTTGTTACCTTGGACAGGTCACTTACCTTCTTGGATATTTATCTTATCTATAAGATAAAGATATTCCTTATCTATAAAATGAGGGCTCTGGACTAAGTGACCTATAATGTCCCTTCTAAGTCTCAAAAGGGTTTTTAATTTAGAATGACCTTTGGTTTTAGTCCTGACCTTGCAGGGTTGTTATAAGAACAACACTTCATAAATCCTTAAAGCATTATTATTTGTCAGTAGCAATGTGCCTGAAAATTGCCATTGGAAACCTCCTAAAAAGACAAGTCCCTTCAGTAAAGGGATTACACTGAACATAATTAAATCTTTCTCTGATGATTCCTCACTTTTGCAGTGAATGTCCCTCAAGGTCCTTACTTGGAGCATCAATCTTGATTGTATCATGTTTGTCTGTGGATAGATAATATATGTGTGTGAGAGATCGGGCTACATCTTTGCCAACCCCAGGATATTTCCTGGGATTTTATTGTTTAAAAAAATCCTTGTTAATCTCCCCATTTTTGTCTTTTCTCTCCAAGTTGAGTACACTAGACACCTCCCCAAATTACACTAATTAAAGATTTGTGATCAATAAAGGCTTTACGGGAGATGGCTCTAAACCAGGATTGTCAAGGAATCAGACAAGTGAGCTGTGAATATAATTATTCTTGATGTCCAATTATTCACCCTTTGACTCCAACTTAAATCACTTTTATTATTAGCTGAAGCTTCAGTGCCAGTGTCCTTCAGGAGATATAGCTTCATAAAGCCATCCTTGTTATAAATGACTACACATGAGGAAAACCTTTTTGTTCCTTCCCCCTAGCTTCCCCCTCCAAACAAACAAAACAACAGTTCATGTACCCTCTGTGTTAGTAAGCAGAAGTATATGGTTGGAAACAGGGGAAGGAAAAGACTGTCCAATCTTAAGCCTAATAATAGAAATCATAGAAATGAAATGTTTTACCTTTTCCTAGAAACAAGTGATATTTCTCTCCTCTCTAAACTTCAGAGAAAATGTTAGGATTATAAAATATATTTTTAAAAAACCAAGAAGATAAAGATATAAGTTTTTCATTTATAATGTATGTCTTCAAGACATTTCATAGCATAGTAAAAGCTGAGATTTCTGGAAAAAAAAATCCATCCAGTATGAACCATGCTGAAGAAAGATTCCTTTCCTCAACTGCCCATAAAATCCCCAAGAGTCATGGAGCCTCCCCTTGAAAACTTCCAGAGACAGAAACCTCACTATTTCCCAAGGCAGGACATTCTACTCTTGGATGGCTTGAATAATTTAATAGAAAGCTTTTTCTTAGAGAAAGCCAAGATCTACTTTTCTGTAATCTCTACCTATTCCTTTTAGTTCTGTCCTCTGATGCCAAGGAAAATTAAGACTAATTCTTATATATGAAGAGTCTTTCAAATATTTTAAAACAATTATCATATTGCCCATTAGTCTTGCCTTCTTCAGATTAAGCTGGGCCTGTTCCTTCAGTGAAGCCCCTCTTATCACCCTGCCTGCACTTGAACTTTTCAGTGGCCAGTATTCTACCTGTACACTTGGGTTTTTATACCAAAACTACAGAATTTTATGGTAATCCCTATTAGATTTTATTTTACCAGTTTTAACTAATTGTTTTAGCCTTTGATGGTCTTTTGGGGATGATGATTCCATTGCAGAACATAGGCTTTGTGGTGTTGTTGCTTTTTGTTGGGTTTTTTTTTATTTTAAATTTCTAAAAAAAAATTTCATGAACATTCATTAATGTCATTGCTAAGAATATTACATTGACAAGTGTTTTTAAGTGTCTGCTATGGGCCAGGCACTGTGCTAAGCCTTGGGGATAAAAAGAAAGGCCAAAGATGGTCTCCATTATCAATGACCTTACAGTCTAATAGAGGAGCCAACATGCAAACAGTCATGTACAGACAAGACCTACATGGGCTAAATTAGAGATAACTTCAGAGGGAAGTGAGTGACCTTAAGGATGTACTGGAAAGCCTTCCTGTAAGAAAGTAGAACTTTAGCTGAGACTTGCAAAAAGTCAGAAGCCAAGAGGCCCAGTTGAGAATGGAGAGAGATCACACATGGGGGATAGCTAGCCTGGGATTGGGAGATGGCGTGTCCTGTAGCCAAAGAGAGAGCTTTTGGTGACTGAATAACTTAAACCTTTCTCTGCCTCCTAATGCCTTTTATTCTCATGACATATTTGAGTCAGACAAGATTAAGTACTTATTTTGTGATACAGTATTAACCAGCAAGTCTTGTTTTTACCCCGACATCTCACAAAACCTTTTAACTATGAAGTTTAGCATCCTGGTATCTCTCATGCCCATAAATACCTACAGTTGTCACTCTGTGGCCAGAGGGTATCCGTTCCCCCTCCCTGTCAGTTGGAAATGAGTAAAAAGGTACAGTGAATGATGTGAAGAGTGTCTGTACCTTTTCCAGAGGAATTGTGTTGAACCAGTGCCCCAGAGGAGTCAGAGGACCTAGATTTAAATCCCAGCTCTTCCCTTTAAATTATTTAGCTCTTTTGGTCCTCAATTTCCTCATCTGTAAAGTGAGAGAGTTGGACTCATTGGCCTCCAAGGGCACCATTCCAGCTCTAAGCTCATGATTTTATAATCTTTGTGAAGTTGCCAGAAAGAAGATCACATGTTGCAGCATTTAGTTTGGACAAGATTAGAATGCCTACAGATGTGGATGCAGATGTTGTTATGATGTCAGGAGGAATGCAGAGGCAGAGAAGGGTTTATCCCTGGAGGTTTTTAATTATGTCCAGTTGAGACTGCAGAGTATGCATACATTCCTTAAACTGGAATTTGTCAAGAATGTGAGAATCAGTGGAAATAGCATTTACAGATAACTAAGGATAAAGGAATAAATATCAGTTCTTTAACTTATTCATTCAGCAAACATTTGTTGCTATTTGCATAAGTTATTCATTATGTCTATCAATATTAGATAGACATAATAGAGCACTAAGAGGGGATTCCAAAGAAACAACAAAATCCTGGTTCTTCAGGAGGCTTCAATCTAATTGTAACATATTCATTTTTAATTTTTACAAAAGAATGTTTTCCTTCACTCTTCTGGTTTTTCCTTCTCTATAATTACCAGGATAGTTAGAGAAAGTAGATAGTTGTTTACTGGACCTCTAATTACTTGTTTTTCCTTCATATTGCTGCTATCCAAATGGTCCTCACATGTTATAGACTGACCTTTTATGTAAAGACCAAGTTCTTTTCCCACTGGAAAAATTGCTGTTTTTAAGGAAGGTGGGTGGGTAGGGTCTAGGCCCTTTTCTTTCCACATATCTCTATAGGTGATCTTTTGTATGGTGAGGTTGTTTTTTTTTTCCTTTGGGATCCGAACCAGACTGAGACTTCCAAAGTAATGCTCACATTTTGCCTCTTTACCTTATTAATAAGTCATATTGTCTGCCACATGTCTTTGTAGGTTCACCCCAAGTGTAATTGTGAAATCACAGAATAAATATTTCTCAATCTGAAGTAGAAATTTTCAGTTTTAACTCAATCTTCTTTAAAGTATGACTTATTTTCATGCACTTTTGGAAACCTTTAAAGCAGTGGTTCTCAACCTTCCTAATGCCACAACCCTTTAATACTCATATGTGGGCATATCTGCATGCAGGCGGACCTGCCTGGAGACAAATAGAGGAGCAGTGTCTCAGTTCCTAAGACCATCGGAAATATGTTTTCTGATGGTCTTAGGTGACCCCTGTAACTCCTATGAAAGGGTTGTTTGACTCCCAAAGGGGTCACAACCCACAGGTTGAGAACCGCTGCTTTAAAGTGAAAGACAGTGCAAGGTAGGAGAAAATACATTCTTAGAATTAGGGAAGACCTTCCTTTGAATTTGGTCTCAATACTTCCCATCTTTTGTAAGCATAAGCAAATTATTTATCTTACCTAGACCTTACCTACTGTTACCACCGCTACTACTGCTAGTACAACTATTGCTACTACAACTACATAGCTAACTGGCATTTGTGTCACATTTAAAGATTTGTAAAGCATTTTATACATATAATTTCCTTTGATCCTCATAATAACCTGTCAGGTAGGTAGGTGCTATTATTATTATATGTCCATTATTATATTATATCCATTTTTATGTCTAAGGAAACTAAAGCTGTGAAAGGTTAAATGTCTTACCTGGGGCTCAGAGAGCTAGTAAGTACCTGAAGCACCTGCATGACCTAGACAACACAGGTAAAGACTAAAGGAAATAATGTATGAAACTACTTTGTAAATGGGAACATTAAATTATTATTACTTAAGTCAGTAATTTCCTGGCTTACGAGCTGTTTATTAGAACCTAAAACTGTCCAGGTATCAGGATCATTTGATTTAAAGCAAAAAGGAACTTTAGATATTATCTATTCTAATAACCCTTTTATGCTATAGATGAGAAAATGGGAGACTGAGAGATGTTGAGTGACTTACCAGTCAGTCCTACAGACTAACTGGGTGACCTTGAGCAGGACACTTATACTTTCTGGCCTTCAGTTCCCTCATCTGTACAATGTTAGAACTGTACTTGATGTCCTGTAAGGGTTCCTTCCAGCTCCACTTCTGTGGTTCTGAAAAGACTTAGGTTTCTCTATTGACAAAAATAAGTAGAACTTTGACTTACTAGTTATATTGTCAATACTTGTAGTCTTGTAGATATATTGTATCTGCTATGTTGGGGATGGAAGCTAGGTGAGCAGTGGATGAAGTTCTGGGTTTGGAATCAGAAAGACATCTTCATGAGTTCAGATCTGTCCTGAGATGCTTACTAGGTGTGTGACCCTGGGTAAGTCACTTCACCTTGTTTCCTCAGTTCCTCATTTATAAAATGAGAAGGACATGGCAAACCATTCTTTACCAAGAAAATCCCAAAATGGGGTCACAGAGAGTTGGATACAACTCAGCAACAACAACAAAATGTTGGAGACTCACACACCTATAATGATATCATGAAATATCTAGTACATTCTTAGAACATTCTTCCTGGTTGAGAAGAAACAATGCTCTGTGTTCTTACTCAGACCCATACTATCTGCTCCAGCCTATATCTCCTCCTAGACTCAGAATTGTATTGTAACAGAGAGTAAATAATTTGTGCATTTAATAGTTTGAGTTTTTTTAGTTCTTTTTTAAATTTTTGTTTTGTTTTTTACTTCTAGACTGTTTGGGAAGTAGTGGTTTAACTCTGGTTTTCTTTATACAAACCAGGTTTACTGGAATTTACAAACTGGTTGATTCATTCACATAGGTGAACCAATCTGTGTATGTCCACAATCTTAAATGATTGGGGGAAAGGAAATATTAAGTTGGAATTTTAGTCATTCTCTTCTTCTATTGAGAACTAAAGGAAAAGAGATTAGAAGGGAATAAGAAGCAGGGACCTTTTCTTATTCAAACTTTGTATCTCTTCTAGTGCTTAGGGTGAGGACAGAGCAAGTACAATAAATACTTAGGGAATAAAGGAATTGTAAATGATTTGATTTCCTAGCATATTAGATCAGTCCTAAAGTAGCTTAGTTTCAGAATTTATTGGACAAGTAAAAAAGCAGGTTTTTTTTCTCTTGATGGAATAATTAGGTGGGGTTTTTTTTAAACCTATTAAAGTTACTATAGAAAAATATGTCAGCTGCCATTAAAAAATTTTTAAAGAGTAATAATTACATTGCTTTTGGTTTTGGTTTTTAACTAAGGCACTAATCAGAGTTACTAGAGAAATTTTCATATACTGGCTCTTTGAAAAAAATAGGATACCCATTTGGCATTTACTAGAAGGGAATAACTCTTGTTGTCACTGGCCTCCTAGTTCATGCAGTGCCAATTACAGAAATAAATTTGGGAATAATTTATATGCCATTATACTTTGGTCAAAAAGTTGAAACGTGACCAAATATGGATAATTGGTGGTTTGGTTGCTGTAGGTTGTACAGTAAATTATATGTAAACCTAGGAAAAATTCTTTAAATAAAGTCTTACAGATTTTTATCATCTACTGGGGAATTCTGCCTTCACAAAGAAGACACAATGATAGTTGGAAATGAAAGAATGAGGTCAAATTTGGGGACAAGGATATTTGTCTTCGTGGAACAGATTTACTCCTATTGGTTTGCTGTGGTTAATATTGTGGCAGTAAATGTAGAGCTGGAAAAGGAGCAGCCTGGTCCAGGCACCTCTCAAAGATGGTAAAACTGAGGCCAGAGAGGCTAATTGACTTTCCCAGACTATTAATATTAATAATATGTATGAATAGAATCAGGATTTGAATGTCTTCTGAATCCCAATCTTTTCATTAAATCATACGGGCTCATCTCAAGGCAGTTTCATTTTTTAGTCATTTATGTCCAATTACTAGTCTTCTTGACCTCAATATTAAACTCAAGTACATCAAAGTACATGAGTGTCAGCAATTAAGCAAGTTGAAAGAGTGCTTGGAGCATATGTTTTCTCTCATTATAGTTTTGTTTTTTTAGTGGAGCTAGACTAATTTGTACTAAACCACTGGGAGACCCATTGCAGTTTTTAGACTTTGAATTTGGAAGTAAACAAATGAACAATGGAAATGAAGGATGATTTTTTAAAGGTACTACTTAAATGTATTTGCACAAGTGTAATTAAGTTTTTTAAACTTTTTACTAAGATGACATTAAGGAATTTTCTGTGGTCATATTATGAAAAAACATTCAGCCTCAAACTAATAGTCTTTCCTAGTGAACTGGGCCAAGAAAGAGAAAGAGAACTCCTTTGCTTCATACCAACCATGTAGGAGTACTAGGTGCTGAGGGGAATTGGCATTATTCTTGTCCTTGAAGCTTTACCTTTCTATGGCATAGATAATAAATGTCCAGGAATCACAATTATGCAAATTAGAATGTGACAAATACTCGAGATATGTACACAATAAGGGCTATAGAAGCACAAAAGAAACATTACTCTGAGCTAGGCACTGAGCAAGGAGGGCCAGGGAGTATAGGGGACTTCTACAAGGGGCGGCTAGGTGGAGCAGTGAATAGAGCACTGGCCCTTGAGTTAGGAGGACCTGAGTTCAAATCTGGCCTTAGACACTTAACACAAAAACTAGCTGTGTGACCTTGGGCAAATCACCCAACCCCAATTGCCCTCCAAAAAAAAAATATATATATATATTGTAAAGTTTTTAATGAAGTCACACAGAAAGAGTTAAAAAAAAAAGTCAAAGACAGAATTATACTCCAGGAATTTATAGCTAACATTTTCCCCACTACTCCAGTTTGACCTTATTTTAAAGGAAACTGAGGTCCAGAGAGGTTAAGTTACTTGTCCAGGGTTACTGCCCAAGATGATAAGCATCATGTGCCAGTTTTTGAGTGATGGAATAGTTTGACAGATGGAAATAATAAGGAAAACCTTTCCTTGCTTAGACAACAACATGATTACTGAGGCAAAAAAGCTCAAAGGGGTCAGGGGGAAGGGTGTGGTTGGTTTTGTTTTGAGCATTTCGTTTGTGTAGCTTTTCAGCTTGAGATAAACCTGAGAAGATAGCCTGGGGTTAGCATCTGGGAGATGTGAATGTTACTAGGTAGACCGTGAGGAGATTGAAGAGCCTTTGAAGGGTTTTGAGCAATAGTGTTCCGTGACCCAGTGTTTTTAGATGGATACTCTGGCTGTTTCATATAGGACTAGGAAAGGGGAAAACACTGAGAAGCCCAAAGACTAATTAGCAAATCATTGCAGGAGTTCAGTGAAGAGACAACAAAGCTAAGAACAATAGTCATGGCAATGGCAATGGAAAGGAGAAATTGGTTGTGAGACATGGTGGAAAACACTATGGTGAAATGGTCAGAGCAATGGACTGAGAGTCAGGAGACTTGGGTCCTGTTCCAGGCTCTGCCAGTTAGGGACTGTGTGGCTCTGAACTAAAGAAAAGACTTTCATCTCCCTTCTCCTCACTTTAATCATTCCTGTATTATGAACAGTGTTGGATTAGGTGGTTTCCCAGGTGTGATTCACCTCTAACATTCTGTGATATTGCTTCTTCCTTATGATGGTAGAATTTGTAAGACTTGTTGAATGATCAAGCAAGAAGTAGAACATACTTAGTGGTTTGCACCTGGATGACTTTGAGGGTTGTGGTGACATTAACAGAGAAAAGGACTGGATCCAGAAAAGCCAAGAACTTCAGGTTTATTACCCCAACAATTGTTGGCAGTCAAGACTTTGCTTGATAATTCAACCTACTTAATGAAAAATCTGAAGAAACATCATTAATGGAAAATGTTGAAGTAAAAGAGGGAGAGAAGCTACATTATATCACAGGGCATTTTATAGTTACATTTTTATTCAGAATACCTGAGAGAATCTAGAGGAGGTTAACCTTTGGATCTCAATTATTTTTGAAGTATAATGCTTGAATAATCCTATTTCATAAATCCCATTGAAGAACATTACCTTGTAAATGTCTCATGAAGCAGAAGAATCACAGGGACGTTTGAAATGTGAAATGCCTTTGGTGTCATTGGGCTTTCTCTTTATCCTTTACCTTGTCCCACTTATTATTTTGTCTCAGGCCCCTCTTGAGCTTTTAAACTGCCAATTAGGCCAAATGATGACGACTATGGTGGTTTTGAGATCAGATGTCTGGGGGATTATGTCGAAACTATCAAAAAACCCATTTAACTTGTGGCTTAAACTGGATCTTTCCTTGGGTCTCAAGAGGCAAATGGTAAGTGTGTCAACTCATTGCTTAGCCAGATGTGATCCATCTGGCCTTTGGCCTGAATCCAACTCATTTGGGTTGGGTTGGGTTTTCAAGTATTACCCAGAACCACGTAGAAGGTGATGCGATCGCAATTTCAGCCAGCAAAGGGGACAGAGGGGTGAAAGATTTGGATAGGACCCAGGAGGTAACCTTGTGATAACTCTATTAATCATTGATGAAAACTTACTTAGGGTGAAAGCACATTCCAAAGCTGTACGGTAAGGACATGGCTATATTTTTAAGTCTGTCTACAGAGATGAAAAAAAAAAATGAAGGTTTTTTTTTTTTTTGAAGATGGCAAGTCCTTTTCAGTTGTGTTCATTACCCAGAGATCTTCAGGAATGTTGTACTTCATGAGATCAAAGGAGAAAATATTTTAAAGCACTTAGCACAGTGTTTGGCACATAGTAGGCAATATACAAATGCTAGATACCATTAGTATTATTAAAATGAATTAATGTTTTATTCACATGATGCTCGTAGTAGCGATAGTAGGCTGGCCTGAAGAAATGCCTGACACCTTCCTGCTGTATATACTGTCAGCTGCTTTAATTGCACATTTAATTTAAGAATTTACTTTCTAGCCCTTCTCTTAAGCTTGTCTATCTTTTGACCTGCTCATTAACATATTGACCACAGTTTCCTCAGAAGAAAATGGCAGCCAGGTATAAGGGTCTAGTGGCTACTTTCACTACTCTCGTAAAGGGATTGAATGAAAAAGGGGGTTAAATCAGTTAAAATTATAATTTTTCTAGTTATCTTTGAATTTGTGTTATTTATACCAAGTTTGACTTTCATGAGTAATTGAACTCAACCAGTGATTGAATATACCACTAACTGCACTGAGGATCCGACAGTGAGTAATACAGTCCTGATTGCTGAAGTAAGAAACTGAGACATGGCCGTTCAGTTCAGCTCAGAAAACCCCAAAACATTTGTTAAATGCCCACAACGTGCCGTGCCAACCACTGCACTGGGCACCAGGGTCTAAAAAAATTAGACAGAGCACATCTTTGCCTTGGGGAGCTTGTAGTCTTTGGGGTGGAGGGAGGCATTGGTGGTGATAGTGGGTGGTATGTGTTACATAAGACAGTTGAATAAAGAAACAATACAAGATAAGATGTGAAAGGTCAATGGTGAGATGCAACAGTTTTAGAAATGCTTCAAGACAGGCCTCACTTGCTTCAGCAGGGACTTGGGGTGGAGAATGGAGATCCAGGGAGATTTTATAAAAGACTTGGCACCTGTTTTGGCCCATAATGGAAGAGAAGGATTTCAATAATCTAAGATGATGGAGGAGATGTGTTTCAGACACAGGAGACAGCTTGCATGAATGCATAGAGGAAGAAGAATATAAGATGTGGTTGAGAAATAACTAGCATTTTCATATTTGGCTAAAATGTAGAGAACATGAACAGGAGTAATTAAGAAGTAAATCCTGGAAGGAAGACTGGAAACAGATTCTGGAAAAAAGAATTGTCCAAATCTGAAATACTTAGGCATAGGGGGAATTATGGATAAAAAATAGATCCCAGCTGCCTTTAATCACTGCTCCCAGGGCCCACAGGTAATGGCAGGGCTGTATCCTTGAGTTCCCACCATGTAGCCCTGATTACCATTTACTGTGCCTAAAGTTAGTAATCTGGCCTCCCTAGCTGACCAGGGTCCTAAACTGTTTCAAAGGCCTCAATGGCTGTGGGTCCCCACCTGTACCAGGACATGTCCTAACTACCTAATCTGCCATATATTAGTCGAACTCCTTCCCTGGGCTTAACAAAACGCTTAACCTGTGTGTGTATGTTTTTGTCTTTCTAGGTACAACAACAATCTAAAGATAAAAAATAAAATAAAATTAAGTGATATGTGGACAGCAAGCTGTGTGGACGAAGTGGGTGAAGGGAACACCAATACTATGAAGTCATTTGTTTTAGGATGGCCTATTGTCAACTTTGTGGCCACTTTCAGGTAGGAACTAAAATGTGACCCTTGATGATGGTGTTATTTCTATTCATTTTCCTTTAGGAATCGACTTTTCATTGCTCAGCTACAGCATTCACAAAGGATTCATAGAGCAGAGAAGTCATTCTTGTTCTGTTTGGTTTCAGAAGACAAAATTAGAGTAGATTGTGTGGGGTGGCAAATTTTGGCTACAATGTAGGAAAATCATAACTTCCTAACAAATAGAACTGTCCAAAGTGGAATGAGCTGCCACTGGAGCTAATGAGGCCCCTACTTAGCTACTCACAGGCTCAAAGATGGAGAACTAGAGGGTACTTTAAAGGCTGTCTAGTCCAACCTTCTCATTTTACAGATGAGGAAATGAGACCCATGGAGATAAGTGGCTTGCTCAAGGTCACATAGGCAGTAAGGCAGCAGAAGCAGGATTTGAAACCAGGTCCTCTGTCTCTCTATGTCCTCTTTGTTAAGAATAGTGCCTTTTACCCATGGTAGGAACTAGAGGTATGACCACTTATCTGGGCTCTTCTAGATGAGGTTTATGTCTTGGCAAAGAATTTGACTCTGTGCCCCATAAAATCTCTTTTTTTTTAATATTTCACTATTTAGAGAAGTTTTTCCCTATTTGTCCCCAAAAGAAGGCTTCCAGGTAGAAAGCACTGGACAGTGGGTTACTTAAATAAATACCTGTGGGAAGAGAATCTTCTGATAATGGGATAATAAGAGGGAAGGATGGACCTCTGTTCAAGGAGACAGTGGGAATGACAGTTCCATTATCAGAAATTAACAAACAGAAGTCCAATAATGACTTGTCAGGGATGTATAGAAAAGAATTCTTGCATTTGGTAGAATATTGTATGCCCAGAATTCTTTCACATTTAATAGGAGAGAGTAAAATATAAACAAGCAAGTAGTATCCAATTTGATTGCCATGGAAGACTCTAATAACGTTAGATTATAGTTTCAGCCTGAGTCCATATTAATTAAACTCTTTGAGGTCTCTGAAGACACTAACAAAGACTTATATTTTCCTGTATGAGTTTTTCATTAATGTGTTTGAAGAATTGACAAAAGAGCATTCCTCAGTCAACCTTGTTATATATAGGTTTCCACAACTGTAGATTTTTATCTTTGGTGAAGTCGTGAATAATGGTCCTTTGGGACTGGGTCACGCAGAGCAATTTAATATAGAGGTACATGGTGGGAATGAGTAAGCTGTAACTTATTACCAATGGAATTATGGAAAGCATAAAAAGTATAAAAGAAATGTGTGACTCAAAAAGGAGGATGGATGTTGATCATGAAGTGAGAGTGAGGTTAACCAATAGGCAGTCTGCATTCTGCATTGGTACCCCATGTGATGATGAGATACCTAGAGGAAGACCCCACATCACATCTGGTTCTTCTACAGTACAGAATGTATATCAGGACAAGGGGTCAGTGAGGTGTGCTCCATAACTGTGGATAGAATGCCCTCATTGATGAAGTCACAGAATCATTAAAACATTTGTAGTGGTCAGATGGACAAGTAGGTGGTACAGTGGATAGAATGCCAGTCCTGGATTCTATAAGACACATCTTTGTGAGTTCAAATCTGGCCTCATATATATTAGCTGTGTGACCCTGGACTACCCTTGTTTGTCTATAAAGTGAGTGGGAGGGATGGGTAGGTAGTACAGTGAATAGAGCACCAGAGTCAAGAAGACCTGAGTCCAAATCTGGCCTCAGACACTTAACACTTATTAGCCCTGTGACCTTGGGCAAGTCACTTAACCTCAATTGCCCTACCTTCCCCCTTCCAAAAAGCAAAAATAAAATGAGCTGGAGAAGGAAATTACAAATCACTTGAATGTCTTTGCCAAGAGAATCCTAAACAAGGTCACAAAGAGTAAGTAAGCTGAAATGACTGAACAACAATAATGGTCAGATAATTAATATTACTATAAAGTAATACCCAAATATTACCAAGAACACATACTCAATTTGCTCAAAGTAATAAATACGTCGTTAAAATTGCAAAATCCTGCCATTTCACTTATACCGAAGAACAGCAGTGGGGCACCAGATGATTAGACCTGGTGGTTGGATGGTTTGATGTGGTATCTCCAGCCCATGTCACAGAAATCCAGATTTGTTCCTGTTGTGTAGAAAGGTAGGAAATTATGCCTCCGGACTTAGTCTTAAGTTGCAGTGGGAATCGATAGGTATTCCATCAACAACATCCCTGACCAAGTGATCATCTGGCCTCTATTTGAATACTTTCATTGATGGGGAACTCACTGTTTAACAAGGCACTCCATTTCTATTATTGGACAGTTCTAATTATTAAGAAGCTCTTCCATATATTCAATTATAAGCTGCCTCCCCCTTAACTCCTAATGAATGGTCCTGGTTCTTTGAGGCCAAATTAAACACAAGAGGTTCTGCCTGTTTGCGTCCTCCCAGCAAAAATTAGTCCCCATTCCATTTTCCTTCTCCCTTTATACTAGCTCTATCCTCTTTTTTATCCATCAGTGTTAAGTAGCTGATGGTGACAGGTTCTTCTTAAGAGAGTGATTTGAATGTGGAATGATTAAAGGAGACCTTGGGGAAAATTGATGAAGAAATGGAATATTTGCAACAGTTTCTTTATGACTTTAATGTAAAAGTCAATGTAAAATTGTTTTATAGTGCTATCCTAAAATTTTTTTTGAAAAATTATGCCCCCCAAAAGTCAGCATTTGATTCATTCTGATTATTAGTGAAAAGGCACAATTATAACCCACATTTTGTTAAATACCCCAAAATCCTCTTATTTTCATAATTTTTGCTTTCATTTTTCAAGATAACGTCCCAGTGGAACTTTTGTCCCAATATTCAATACCCATTGTAAGTAAATTCCTTTTTAGAGGCTTCTTCTGGTACTAATCATACTTAGACAATGACATTTTGCATAATGGGAAGTCTATTTCTTCCATTTCTTGTTAGCCTACTTAATGTTTCAGAAATCCCTCTCTCTTCCAATTCAGAATTTAGACATTTTTTCTTTTTTTTTTTTTTCAGAATTTAGATCTTTAAAAATGATCAGCTGTTAAAGGCTTATCTGTTAATTAACTTAACTCCTGTCTGACAGCATTTCCCTTGAATGTTTACTACTTATTTAACTACCACTTTGACCCTGCCTGCCCCAAGCTGTACCAAACTACCAAAGAGTACTTAGTATGCCCTCCCAGAAACAATCTGTGTAAGATCTACTGACCACTGAGGCCCTTCTAACAAAAATTCCCAACTAATAAATCAGTGAATTAATTAAATCAATGAAATTGGCTATTTTTCAAAGTTTATTTGGAAAAAAGGTATACGTTGCTATTTCTCTTAAGGTGAAAATGATTGGGAAAAAAGCTTAGAGCGTTAGCTGCATAAATCTATGGTGCCTTTAATAATTCCATGCCATTATTTATTTTCACTAGGGAAAAAGGGGATGAGGAAGCCTATTGTTTCATACAGTGCTGGCATGATAATGAAATCTGAACTGGATTGTCTTTCACAGTGAAGGGTGGGGAACATTGATATGAATGGTGGAAAACTGGATGTTCCCCCAGCAAGGGCTTCTGGGAAATTCTTTTGTCTATGAAGAGTATGAGGTTGCACCAGGGCTTCGATCTTGACCCTATAGGTCAATGTATTTATTGACTGGGTATCAGAAAATATAAATTAGTAATAAGAATTTTTTTAAAACTATATAAAGAACAATTTTAATTTAATAAAGGCTCATTGAGATTTCTTTTCAAGTAAAGTAATGTGTGAAACTGACTTGTTTTTTGACTTTCTATAGGTTACTAAACATTTTTGATTACTGGTACAGTGCTCAGGCTTTTCATTTGTTAATTCTCACTCTGGCCTCGTAACTGACCTGCCTCCTTTCCCAGTCGTATTTTTCATATTTGATGGGTTTTTTTTGCTATTCCAATCCATGAGTTGGTAGCATGCTATAGCCTACTTTCCCCCATATATCTTTCCATTGTACATTGGGATATTTGATTGGCTAAACTGGTGTTCTAAGATTTCACAACCATATACCATCTCCAGAAGAACTTTATTACTATCAGTGACAAAATTTTGACTTGATTCAAATAAATGGTCAGATTTACAGAGCCTAGTCTATGAGATTTTTTATAAGGGAATTTCAAATGTCAGGGAGTCCCAAAGTAGGAATCTCTCTCTTGGAGACTGAAATCAGAGATATTTTAGCTTATTTATATTGAATTGTGTGTCAGAATTTACTGACTTGGTGGTGTTTTCCAGTACATTGGGAACTATAGATATGTAAACAGGTATATTTTATTTCATTTGACTTTTGTTACTGTTTTCTTTTATTATAGCTCTCCAGAACAAAAGGAAAAGTGGTTATCTCTTCTCCAGAGGTATTTTAACAATATCTTGATTTTGATCTGAAGCTTCATTTTTCTTAACTGGTAATGATAGAATAAGTTTCCCCTCCTTCCCCGCAAAGATGACCTTAAATCAATTATCTTTTTCTTGAGTAGAAATGGTAAGACTCTTGACTGTAGGAAGCTAATATCTACATTTTTATACTAGGAATAATAACGTACAGTTAGTTTATGGTCTCATTTTATGTACATACATACATACATACATACATACATACTTAAGCTTTCTTGGAAGAATGTTGACTTTTTAGAGAGAAACAATTGACTTAGATCTCTTTCCCCTTGTTGCCCACCAATGAATTTAAATGTTTGCCACATTCTCATTAATACAAATCATTATTATCTTGAGGTAAACTTTAATGATTTCCCACAAAAACCCAGCACTGAACTTTGTCTCATCCAAATCAAGTTAAATCAGGATTATCCCTACTCTCAAGGAGGTTACAGTCTAATTTTTTTCTTCTGTTTACTTTAAAATACTTGTTTTCATAGACATGCCTATTATCTCCAAAAAGTGATTCCTAAAAACTGATGTGTTGGAAAGTTGCAAAAAAAAAAAATGTAAATTATGGCATTGCTTCTTACTTACCAATATTATGCTAGATCCAAGTAGGAATATAAAGTATTGCAGAAGTCCTGGAGAGTAGGAAACAGACCATAAATCAGCACTTCAGGATAATAGGTTTCACTTGATCACAACCATGCCTAGGCCCATGTTTATGTCTTAAGATTTCCTATTTACTCTTTTGCCTTATGATTGATTTGGCTTTTTAATAACATCAGTGTTTCTAAATGTTAAAAATTAGATAGTTTAACTAAAAATATGCCATTACCCAAATCCATCTGATTCATTGATGTGTTTATTTGTGTTTGCATTTGATTAGATATATTGATGAAGAGAAGGAGAAGGATCATCCAAAGAGCATTCCCCTTAAAATCTTCGCAAAGGACATTGGGAATTGTGCTTATGTAAGTGTATTTTCTAAGTTAACAAATTTAATTCCAAGTAATAGGCTATGAAAAAAACAAGAAACACTAGGGGTTGGTAGAGGAAGGGAGAAGACATTCAGAAATTACCATGTGGGTAGAAATCTCTCTCTATATCTAAAATGCAAACTCTGGGGCATGCAGAGTAGTGAGAAATCCATGTTAATTACAGTCTTTAACATCTTAAAAGAGTATATTTCAGAATATCCAAGGAAATACTTGGCATTTGTCTCTCTCCTCCCTCTGGCCTAAATGCCTCACTGGCCTCTTTCAGAAGCAGCTGCAGGGTCATGCTGCTGTCTTGACTAAAGAAAGTCATTTCCCCAAAGAGGTATTTCCTATTAATAATAAACAGTCTCCATTTTCTGAATTGTCATTTATTAAATAGGGGATACTTCAGTTTGCAAAAGATCAGCCATCATCCTGTAGAGTTGAAAAATGGCAACCTCCCTCTCCCCACTTTGCCAAGCCTCCCCCACCTCTCACTCCCAACCCCCATCTCCCCAGGCCCCCTCTTTGGCACTTGAATGGATTGTCAATTTTTATTAGAGAACAGTATAATTCCATCCTCCTTCCCCTTTCCTCCAAAAGGATACTTTTATCTTATATTGTTCCAACTAGGATAGTTTTAGGTGGCCATCATTGAGTATAACTCAGTGTTCTAGAATCCTGGTGCAGTGACAAAGATGTTATCAGTGGTCAAAGATAAAAAAACTTCATTTTCTGAGTTTTAAAAAATGACGCTGTGGTCTCTCATGAGCTATAGCAGCTCTAGATCACTGGAACTGTGCCATGTTTGTGTGAAAAAAGATGTGTATTGCAAGCCAGTTATGTTCTAGCTAAAAACAAAAGTTTCCCAAATGTTCTGACCTATTCCTAAGTGTCAGATGTCACTGCTTAAAAGAAATTCCTGATTTTTTAATGGTACAAGAACTCAGCCATCCCCTATGGCATATTCCTCTCATCTTCCTCCTTTGTTTTAGTGGCAGTGAAAAGTGGTTACTTTAATGGTTTTTGTGGAAGATTACTTGGTTCTTTCTTTTCAAAAAAAGTGAGTGTGTGTGTGTGTGTGTGTGTGTGTGTGTGTGTACGTACATACATAAACATATTTCTTCAGCTTTTTACTATGGGAATTTATTGGTGGTCAATAAAGGTGTGAAATAGAGGAGAGGAAAGTGAAAATGCAGGCAAGGCTGATTTCCTGTGGGTGCAAGAATGACCTGCAGATTTTGGGTGCCAAGATGGCAGAGTGAGAAAGGAACCCACTGAAACCCTCCCAAATTCCCCTCCAAACAATTAGGAAACCACCTCAGAATTGATCTAGAAGCAGAAAAGCAACTTACAGTCAGTTAGCGAAAAATCTGTCTCTCTGGGATGGAAGAAGAGTGAGATCCAAGGGCAGCAGCAGCAGCTAGCCCCGTAGCAGGAAGCCTGTAGCTCCAAGCCTGGGGCAATCCACCAGCAAGGCCCTGCCTTCATGCATACCAGGGTCCACTAGGAAAGTAAGCAGTCTGTGCATCACAGCAAGGACCCAAGCCCAACTCTCACATAAAAACACTACGTCACAAAAAAGGCAGAAAAAAATGAGTAAAAAACAACAACAAAATTCTGGCCTCACACACTTAACTCTTACTAGCCATGTGACCTTGGGCAACTCAATTAATCCCAATTGCCCTGCCTTCCCCCCTCCAAAAAGCCAAAAAAAGAAGATAAAAACAATAATAACCAAAGAACTTGACTATAGAAAGTTACTATGGTTACAGGGAGGATCAAGGCATAAACTTAGAAGAGAACAATAGTGTCAATGGCTACATGTGAAGCATCAAAGAAAAATGTAATTTAGTCTCAGGCTGAAAAAGAATTCCTGCAAGAGCTTTAAAATGATTTTTTAAAAATTAGAGCAGGGTGGTCCAGTCCTTGAGGGCCTATCGCCCTGCCTGGGTGGCCGCTCGGTCCATGGCGACTGGAGAAGGTATCCCTTCTGATGAGGAGTAGGCTACTGGCTTGGAGAGAGAGATTATGATCCCTGTGAGAAATGATTTGGATCCATATAATATGCTAGCCCCAAAGGCAGCTCCAGGGACTAAGGAGGAGCCCAACCTGGTCCCTTCCATCACTGACAAGCTAATAGTGGGCTGTATCTGTGAAAAGGACAATGCAGTCATCTGGTTCTGGCTTCACAAGGGTGAGACACAGTGTTGCCCTAACTGTGGAACCCATTATAAGCTGGTACCCCACCAGTTTAGCCACTGAGCCCCTGAACTGGTTTACTTGAGATGTGTTATGTTTTCTTCCCTCTAATAAAAGGCTAGCCATTTCCCTGGTTCTCCCATTTAAAAAAAAAAAATTAGAGCAGTAGAAGAAACAACTACGAAAATAAATTAGATTAATGCAAGAGAATCATTTTTAAAAAAAGATTCAATAGCATGGGAAAAGATATTTTAAAATTTGGCAATGAAAATAGCTCCCTAAAAAATAGAATTGGCCAAATGGAGAAGTATAAAAGTTCGCTAAAGAAAATAATTCCTTAAAAATTAGAATTGATCAAGTAGAAGCTAATTACTCTTTAAGACAGTGGTTCTCAACCTTCCTAATGCTGTGACCCTTTAATACTCATCTTGTGGGAGTATCTGCATGTGTACAGACCCTCCTGGAGATGGATAGAGTAGCGATGTCTTGGTTCCTAAGACCATCGGAAATATGTGTTTTCTGATGGTCTTAGGCGCCTAAGACCATCAGACCCCCAAAGGAGTCGTGACCCACAGATTGAGAACCCCTGCTCTAAGACATCAAGATACAATAAAACCAAATCAAAAACATGAAAAAAAAATAGAAGAAAATGTGAAATTTCTCACTGGAAATACAATTGGCCTAGAAAATAGATCCAGGAGAGACAATATAAGAATTATTGAACTACCTGAAAACTGTGACCAAAAAAAAAAGTCTGGAAAACATCTTTCAAGAAATGATCAAAGAAAACTGACCTGATACATTAGAACCAGAGGGAAAAATAGAAATTCATAGAATCCATACATTAATGCCTTAAAGCAGTGGTTCTCAACCTGTGGGTTATGTTCAGTTCAAAAAAATGAAAATACATCCTGCATATCAGATATTTACATTACAATTCATAACAGTAGCAAAATTACAGTTATGAAGTAGCAACAAAAATAATTTTATGGTTGGGGATCACCACAACATGAGGAACTATATTAAAGGGTCACAGCATTAGGAAGGTTGAGAACCACTGCCTTAAAGAGATCCTAAAATGAAAACTCTCAGAAGAATCATGGCTAAACTCCCACGCTCACAGATCAAGGAGAAAGTACGGCAAGCATCCAAAAAGAAACAATTCAAATAATGTGGAACTATAGTCAGGATTACAGAGGTTTGGCAGCTTCCACATTAAAGAATGGGAAAGTTTAGAATGTGATAAACTGGAAGGCAAAGGACTTAGGAATTTAATCAAGAATCACCTACCCAGAAAAAATGAATATAGTCTTTCAAGGAAAAAAAAGATGATATTTAATGAAGTAGTGGATTTTTAAGCTTTTCTAATTAATAGACCAGAGTGAAATAAAAAATTGGACCTCCAGTACAAGATTCAAGGGAAGCATAAAAAGGTTAAAAACAAAAAACAGAGAATGAGAAAACATAAAAAATTCAATAAGTATATTTTTATATGGCAAGATAATATTTGTAAGTCTTAAGAATTTTATTAATACAAGAGTAATTAGAAGGAGTATATGTAGACAGAGGGTGTGGATATACACTGACTTTAATGGGATGATACCCCCCCAAAAAAAACAAAATAAAGGGGTGAGAATTAAAATTACACTGAAGAAAGAAGCATGGGGGAGATTAAATAGGGGTAAATTATCTGACATAAAAGAAGCATGAAAGAGCTATTACAATGGAGTGGAGAATGGGCATGGGAGTTGACAGGCAAAGCTTAAACCTTACTCTCATCAAAATTGGCTCAAAGACAGAACACATACACACTCAGAAACAAATCTATCTTACCCTATAAAGAAATAAAAAGGGATGGGGATAATAGAAGGAGAAGGAGGGACTGATAAAAGGAATAGTAGATTGGGGAAGGTGGTGATAAGAAGTAAAACATTTGTGACAAGGGAAAGGGGGAAGAGAGAGGCAAGGATAAAAAAGGTAAAAATGGTATGGAAGGAAATGCACTGTTAAATTATAACTATAATGTTAATGGTATGAATTCACCCATAAAATGAAAAGACAGCAGAACAGATTAAAAGCCAAATATTATGTTTGCCAGAAATATATTTGAAGCAGAGAGATACACAAAGGGTAAAAATAAGGGGTTGGAGCAGAATCTATTATGCTTCAGCTGAAGCAAAGAAAGAAAGGGGTAGCTATCATGATCTCAGAAAAAACAAATGTAAAATTAGATCTAATTAAAAGAGATAAGGAAGGAAACTATGCTGAAAGGTGTTATAGACAATGAAGTCATATCAGTACTAAACATGTATGCACCAAATGGTATAGCATCTAAATTTTTGATAGAGAAGCTGAATAGATTACAGAAGGAAATAAGTAATAAAACTATACTAGTTGGGGACCTCTACTTTTCCCTTCTCAAAACTACATAAATCTAGCAAAAATAAATAAATAAAAAAGAAGTTAAGGAAGTGAATCAAATTCTGAAACATATATGGTAGATCTCGGGAGAAAATCGAATGGGAATAGAAAGGAAATATACCTTTTTTTCTCAGCAGTATGTGACATCTACACAAAAATTCACCATGTATTATGACATAAAAGCCTCATAACCAAATGCAGAAAAGCAGAAGTAGTAAATGCGTCCTTTTCAGATCATAAAGCAATAAAAGTTACATTCAATAATGGACAATGGAGAGAGAGATTAAAAATTTATTGGAAATTAGATAATCTAATCCTAAAAAATAAATGGGTCAAAGAAGAAATCATAGAAACAATCAATAATTTCATTAACGAAAATGACATCAATGATACAGCATACCAGCATTTATGGGATGCAGCCAAAGTGGTGCTTAGGAGAAAATTTATATTTCTAATTACTTACATCAGTTAAAAAATAAAAGGATTGAATTGGGCTTGTAACTAACAAAACTAGAAAAAGAACAAATTAAAAATGCCCAGTTAAACACAAAATTGAAAATCAAAGGAGAGGTTAGTAAAATTGAAAGTAAGAAAAACATTGAAGTAATAAATAAAACTAAAAGCTGCTTTTAGGGGGGAAACAATAAAATTAGATAAACCACTGTTTAATTTGATTTTTAAAAAGGAAAGAAGGAAACCAAATGAGTTCACTACCAGTGAAGAGCAAATTAAGACAGGAGCTATTTTGCCCTATATGTCAAAAAAAATGACACTCTAAATGAAATGGCTGAATTCTACAAAAATATAAATTGTCCAGATTAGCAGAAAAAGAAATAGAATACTTAACCTGATCTTAGAAAAAGAAATTGAACAAGTCATCAATGAACTTCCTAAGAAAAAATCCCCAGGACCAGATGGATTCACAAAAAAATTCTACCAACCAGTTAAAGCACAATTAATTCCAATGCTGTATAAAATATTTGGAAGAATTATCAAAGAAGGAGTCCTGCCAAATTCCTTTTATAACACACAAGCAAAAGGAGGTGGTCTAACCATACCAGGTTTCAAACTATATTATAATGTAGTAGTTGTCCAAACAATCTGGTACTGGAAAGAAATAGAATACTGGATCAGTGGAATAGATTAGGTACACGTTACCTTATAGCAGATAAACCCAAAGATCCAAGCTTTTGGAACAAAAACTCATTACTTGACAAAAACTCCTAGGAAAAATGAAAAGCAGTATGGCAGAAACTAGGTATAGACCTACATCTCACACTGTCTACCAAGATAAGGTGAAAATGCTATATGATTTTCATCTAGTGATGCAATAAGCAAATTAAGAAAGCATAGAATAGTTTATCTGTCAAATTTATAGGTAGGGGAAGAATTTAGGGCCAAAGAAAATATAGAGAGCATCACAAAATGTAAAATAGATAATTTTGGTTATGTAAAATTTAAAAACCAATGCAATCAAAATTATAAGGAAAATGGAAAACTGGAAAAAATTTGCAACAAGTATCTCTGATAAAGGTCTCATTTCTCAAATATGTAGAGAACTGAGTCTAATTTATAAAAATAACAAGTCATCCCTCAACTGATAAATGGTCAGATTATATGAGCAGGCAGTTTTCAAAGAAAGCAAAACTAGCTACAGTCATATGAAAAAATGCTCTAAATTACTATTGAACAGAGCAATACAAATTAAAGCAACTCTGTTGTACCACCTCATACCTATCAGATTGGTTAAGATGACAAAAAAAGGAAAATGATGGATATTGGTGGGAATGTGGGAAAACTGGGATATTAAAGCACTGTTGGTAGAGTTGTGAACTGATCCAACCATTCTGGAGAGCAATTTGGAACTGTGCTCAAAGTGCTATAAAACTTTGCATACCCTTTGATCCAATAATACCACTCCTAAGTTTGTATACTAAAGAGATCCAAAAAAAAAAGGGGGAAAGGACCAAATGTACAAAAAATGTTATAGCAGTTATTTTTGTGGTAGTGATTTAGGAATCAGAGGGATGCCCATCTCTTGGGGAATGGCTAAATAAACAGTGGTATATGATTCTGATGAAATATTATTATGCTATGAGAAATGACAAAACAGGATGATTTCAGAAAAAACCTGAAAAGACTTAAACTGTTGCAAAGTTAAGTGAACAGAACCAGGAGAACGTTTTACACAGAAACAGCAATATTGTTAGATAAAAAACTCTGAATGACTTTGGGGCTTTTCTCAGTAATGCAGTGATCCAACACACTTTGGAAGGATTAATGATGAAGCATATTTTCCACCTTCAGAAAAAGAACTAATATTGTTTGAATACAGACTGAAGCATGCTATTTTTCACTTTCCTTGTTTATTTGAATTTTCTTTTACAAAATAACTAATACGGAAGTGTTTTTACATAACTGCACATATATAATGCATATCTGATTGCTTGCTTTCTCAGGGAGGGTTAGGGGAGGGAGAGAGAAAAGGACAGAATTTGGAACTTAAAACTTTCAATAAAAATGTTTTTAAAAAAGAATTAACTAAATTTAGCTCTCTTTGGCTATATCATGGGCTTCTGAAAGGCATGTTTCTGAGAATGGTCACCCCCAAAATGGAACTATAAGTGAATGTGAGAAATAGGTCTTGATTGACACCAAGAGGAATGCATTGGTGAGACCTTCATTCTTAACTGCCTTTGCTGTGGGTCCTCTGAATTATAACTATTTCAGTAATTGATTCAGTTCAAGTTGTGATAAAAAAATTTTTTAAAACACCGAGAATTTTAAAAGATTGTCAGAATTAACAGTATGTTAAGTGACTTCTCTAGGGTCACACAGCTATAAGTATCTGAGGCTAAATTTGAACTCGGGTCCTCCTCATTCCAGGGCTGGTGTTCTATCCACTGATCCACCTACCTGACTGGTGTTTCCTTTTTCAAATTGTTCATTCTCTGCATACTTAAATGATCTTGGGAAAGTAATTTTTTAATAATTGCATTTCAGTAAACATGGTTTCCTTTCTAATCTCTATTATTTTACTTTATGCATTTAAAAACATCATTCTGAGAAGGGCTCTATGACATAGAAAATGTTAAAAAAAAAGTTCAAGTCTTGGTGATCTTTTAAGATTGGCCCCTTCTAGCTCTAATCTTAGGACAATTATGTGATAAAAGGATTCTTTTTACTTTCATTCATAAAACAAATATAGCTATACAGAAGACAAAATATTTTGATCGAATAAGATGCCTACAACACAGAAACCTGCAGCATTAAAAAAAAAAAGAAACATAGGTTATGAAAGGGACCTTAAAGGCTGCTATTTAATTATCACAGAGCTAGAAGTATCAGAGGCAGGATTTGAATTCAGCTTTTTCTAACTTTTCATTCAGCACCTTTTTCACTAAATATCTGGGAGCCAGATGGCTAAACTGTAGAATTACAGACCCGTGTGTTTTCATTTGATCTTTTTCCCCCCCTCACAATTTATTTATGCTTTAAAACCTATTCCAGTTCATCTCAATGGTCCCATTTAAATACCTTATGTTATTTAAACTGCTGTCCTTGGGATTGAAGGTAGAGTACTAAGTGACTGATTTGGTCCAGGGACTGTATCATAGCAAACCTACAGATATTTATAACAGTCATATTTATATAAGACTTAAAGATTTTCAAAACAAATATTATTTTATCCGTATAACAATTCTGGGAATTAGATGCTCTTATCCCCATTTTAAAGATGAAGTAGCTGAACAACCAGAGATTAAGTGACTTACTTGTCCAGCCAATAAGTGTCTGAGGCCAGATTTCAACTCAGATCTTTCTGGTTTTAAGACCAATGCTATTTCTTTCTTGGTATAGTGCCAAGGGCAGTTAGGTAACACAGCCGATAAAATGCTAGGTCTGGAGTCAGAAAGACTCATCTTAATGAGTTCAAATCTGGTCTTAGATACTTACTGGCTGTGTGATCCTAAGCAAGTCATTTAACCCTGTTTGCCTCAGTTTTCTCATCTGTAAATTGAGTTGAAAAAGGAAACGACAAACCACTACAGTATGTTTACACAAGACAACCTCATATGTGGTCACGGAGAGTCAGTAAGTTTCCTCCACTGATACAGATCGATGTCTGGCCTGGGCCACTCAGAAATTACTTACCTAGAGTCACATACCCATCACTCGAGGGTAAGATTTGAACACTGACTGCTCTCATTCCCTTGAAGATTGGCCTTCCATCCTGAGTCGTGCCGCCTTTCACGTTAAATACCATTCTGCTTTTATAATTTCTTGTGGAATCCAGAGAACTATCCATATGTCACATTTTTTCTAACCCTTTTGGTTTGTAATCCTTTTTTTCATATTTTGGACAGAATTATGCAGAATCGAAGCAAAGAAATAAGCTCCCTTTCCCAAAGTCATACATACAGCACTAGAAGTAGAGCTTCTTCCAAATGTTCTGTCCTCTGATTTCTAGACCAACTCTGTTAGTACTAGGTTTTCTTTCCTTCTCCCCCTCTCCCTGTAGTTTTGAAAGTGAACAAGCTTGGTATTGCTCAGAAACAAAACAAGTCTTTTATAGCCAGTTCTTAATTATGCATACCAGTGGGGGATGTGATTAATTGGAAAGGGTAGGTTGGTTTTTTGTTTGTTTGTTTTAATTTGCTCTGGGCTTTGAAATGTGTGTGTTCATACTTAAATTTGAATGTGGTTAGGTTCCTTCCTGAAGGTCTTACCACCTGAAAGAAAACAATATAGCTATGCCATGAAAACTCAGCTCAGTCTGGAGGGAAATGAAAAGTTGTCTGGCTTTTCCCATCCTTATCACAGCCCCTTGAGCTCTTCCTTGCTCCCTAAGTTTCTTGTTCCTGTCATTGTCTTGAGGATGCAGCCTTAATTTCTCACTATTTGTGATTCACACCTCCATATTAGGGGAGATAAATGTTTTCACCTATATGGGTGGTATCAAATTCAAATAGAAGTAGGGGCCATTATACCCTATATAAGCATCCCTGCTGGCTGCACATGGACTTAGAAAACTACTTATTAGCTTTACCTATTTCTATTGTATTTTTATTTATTTTGTTAAATATTTCCAAATTACATTTTAATCTTTGGTTTGGGCTTTACTTGGTTTTTGACACTCATGATCTACCTACCTAACCCCCAGTTAGGCTACAGGCCACCACATAAGGGAGGAAGACTGGACGAAAAATAATGATGTCAAAGAATTTTTGTCATATGCTCTGTTTGTAATGATGTCAGTGCCTTCAGATGCAGGGTTTGCCCTTAAAATGTGGATGATCCAGTGTTGACTATAATTGGTTTATCTTCTTTAAAGTCCTCCATCCTCATGATCTTTTTTGTTATTTCTCTTTCTCTTCTGCAGTCCAAAACAATAACAATCACGAATTCTGATACGGTGAATAAAGTCATCACCATGGCCCTGCCAATGCTAGGGATAAATGTAAGTTACTTAGGCTTTCTCATGGTTAAGTGTCATTTTCATGCCTTTCTGTATAGGATCTCTCAATCTACCCAGAGTATAACCTCATTATCAAGCAACCTGTTATTTGGTGCAAATTCAGGTCAAATTATGCTCCTTAAAATAGAAAACTAAAAAAGGATGAAAGATGAAATATCAATATTATTCTATAGCTTGAATGTTGATTTAGGTCACTGATATTAGTGTTACAAAAACATCGTAGATTTAGTTGTCAGAGACCTCAGGTCAGAGGTCATCTCGTCCACCAACCATCCTCAATTTAGAAGGGAAGAAATTAAGCAGTTGAAGAACTTGTCCAAAGTCACATGACGTAAGAGGAGATTCTGATGACTATTTAAATATAAATTGTAGTCTAATGAGACTGAATTAAAACTAGGGCTTGCTAATAAAATTATGCCTTCCTTATTCTGTATATTTCATATTTTATAATATAACATCTAATTTGAGAGTATCAGTGTTATTCTAGTGTACTTAGATCCATGAATCTTGATTTCATGCCCATTTTCCAGATTGGAAAATTTAAATGGAATGATAAATGAGGAGGACAGTTTCAAATAGAATTCAGCTTTCTGCATTCTGAATCCTTGATTCTAGCTGGCAAAAATTTTACTGTCTACATATTTATAGCATTAGAATTTATTTTTTGCCTCAAGTTAGAATAACCTATGTCTAATAAATAAGTCTTTGTATCCTGCCATTTAAAAGTATGCCTTGGGCTTGTTAGGTCAGGTGTTTTGAGACTTTGTATCCAGGGAAGTGTGAAAAATGTGAAGTCTCAGGCAGTGTGGGCAGGCCATTCTTCCTCTTACAATCCACTCCACATCTCCCTCTGGCCTCCTGCCATCTGGTTCTTCAGTGAGAGTTCAATCAAGTCAGCGCTTCCCTCCAGATTTCTTTTGTTTCCTCCCACAGAGATTTCTTCCTTGGGGGATTGTGCTTTTTTTCAGCTCCAGGAAAATGGGGAGCTTTCTCCTGACTTTCACAATTCCAGATGTTTTTCTGGAATGCTCAGTCCTTTCCTGAAGCAGACCAGTACCCACGAAAGCACTGTATTAACAAAGCATCCCAACAGCATATGGCTGAGAAATAGAGTGAGCATTTGGAAGGTAGGGAAGGAGAACAGAATAAGCATTTATATATCAGACACCATGCTTTACAAGGACTGTCTCATTTGATCCTTACAACAACCCTCAGAGATTATTTACCCATTTTACAGTTGGGGATACCAAGGCACATGGAGGTTAAGTTACTTGCCCAGGGTGACCCAACTAGTAAGTATGTAAGGTTGGATTTGAACTCAGTTCCCCCAACACTATCCAGTGTGCCACCTAGCTGCCACTTGGATGAACTGGCCCAGCAAAAAAAGAAGGCATAAACATGAGAAAATGTAAGCAACTTCTGTAAAAGGAGCTTTAGTCTTTATATTTGACTGCTACCTCAGAAGCCACTTTGTTCAAAAACAGACCTTCGGACATACCACCGAGCACAGCCAAGCTGATTAGTGATGTACAGACAGCCCAGCCATGCCATCCTTCCTTCAGCCTGGACTCTGGGAAATACTGTGAAATGTTTGCCATTCCAGTGGTTGATAGACTCAAGCTCTTTCTGAAGCCAGCAGTCCTAGAGCTCTGCCTCATGGACCACCATCACTCAGCTACTCTGATCACAGCGGTTCTTGTGAGCCCAGACACCAACACTAAGTGATCAGGGACCACATTGGTTTTTAGCAATGGGCACAGATCTTGAACCAAAGGAAAAATGGGATGTTCTCAGGAGCAGGAGTTCCTTCAGGGATGGCTATTCAGCCCAGCTATTCACATGATGACACCAGGTAACTGCCCTGTGATTACTACTGCTTTGGGCTTAATGCTAAGAAACATTTCTGCAAAACCTACAAGGGAACCAGATTTCTTTCTTTCCCCTTAGGGACATTCTGTACCTTGTTATTCCTTGTAACATCCCTTCTTAGTCATCTTGGACATCTTGGGGGTTGCTTAAAGACAATCATGGCCATTACGGAGCATAACAAAAGACTACTTCTTGTAGGGAGATATTTAAAAGTAGTAGTCCTTGATGGGCTGTGGGGAACAGAGTTTGATCTGTGTTCTGTTAACCCAAGATCACTGAAATGTTAGAGGCTTAGGGAGATGGTTCCCTTCTATTTTAGACCATAGGTCCCCTTGTATTTTCCAGAGATATTAATTAACTTTGAACACTCCCTGGGACAGCACTGAGCACTGATCAGCTGTGAGAGCCCAGGAATGTCAGTGCACACACACAGAGTAAAAGTTCAGTCATTCACCTTTTGGCTTTGAGTGCTAGCATACAAAGGTTATTGTGACTTTTTTTTTTAAACAAATAGATACAGTGCAGTAAAATCTGAGGTCAGAGAACTTGGATTTAGATTTTGCCTCTTGATCTCACCAGGTCTGTAATCTCTTTTGGCCTCAGTGTCATTTGTAAAATAAGTGGCAGGTAGGAGGCAGTTGATAGAGTGCTGGAGCTGGAGTCAGGGAGACTCATTTTTCTGTGTTCACATCTGGCCTGACAGTTAATGACAGCAGTGTGACTTTGGGCAAGTCACTCAACCCTGCTTGCCTCAGTTTCTTCACCTGTAAAATGAGCTGAAGAAGGAAATAGCAAACCACTCCAGTATCTTTGCCAGGAAAACCCCAAATGAAGTCACAAGGAGTTGGACACAATTGAAAATAAGAGAACAAGTGGAAGCCTGATTTTAAAGGACTTTAAATGCCAAACTGACAGTCTCAAATATTATCCCAGAGTAATAGGGAATTGTTGAAAACTTTTTAGTAGGGGGATGGTATATTTAGAATTGTGCTTTAGGAATATCAATTTAGGGGCTATATAGAGGATGGTTTGGAAAAGAAAGAAAATAAAAAAGGGAGATTAATTAGATGCTATCACAGTAATCCAGGTGACTGGAAAGGAGGCAACATAGTGCAGTGGAAAGAAGACTCCAATTGGTGTCATGGGTCTTGGGTTCAAATTCTGATCTGCCACATGCTACCTTAGGCAGAGAACTTCAGCTCTCTGGTATTATTTCCTAATCTAGAAAATGGGGTTATGCTAGATGATGTCTGGCTTCCTTCTGGCCCTAAATCTGTGATCCTGCAGCTGCTACCTTGACAAAAACCTAAGGAAACACTTCATTAGGATATTTATCATCACAACCAAATGAAAAGAGTATCATCATTATGAATTATTTGCTGAGACATTGAAGTGGGTCTAATAATAACTGGTATTTCTGAAAAGCTTTATACTTAGAAAGTGTTTTTCATATATTATACCATTGGAACCTCATCGCACCCTGTGAGGTAATTGTGCAAATATTTTATCGTCACTTTATGGATGAGGAAGCAGAGGCTTGCAAAGGCTAAATGGCTTACTCAGAATCCCATGGCTAATAAGGAGTAGGGCCAGAATTTGAAACTGGGTCTTGTGACTCCCAATTCATATGTTCATTCCTTTATATTGCATTGCGTTTTATACAAACCACATATTTGTAATCACACTCATTTTTATGGAGGGCTTAGTTGTAACTAATCTTCAGTGCCTAGATCAAAAAGCAGTTTGCTTGGGGCACAAGGGGAAGAATTGGGACTCATCCATTCATCAGGAGATACATCAGGAGTTTCTAGGTTTTTTTCCTCATCTGTAACAGAAGGGAAGAGAAGGGGAGAATATTCTAGGGTCCCATCCAGCTGTTGCATTCAGTGGCTGATTCATCTTAGAATGTTTGAAGAAATGAGCTCTCCTAAAGCATTTAAAGTATAATTGCTTGGACAAAAATTTTACCTACTTAGAAATTCTCCATAACACGCTTATTAGATAAAGCAAGTCTTTCTTAATCTTGTTTCTTTTATCCTTTCTGATGCATTCATTTGTATATGTGAAGATCTCTAATTGCTAGCATAAGGCACTAAATCTTGGAAGAGGCTGTTTGCTACACTGTGATTTGTGTGTAGGGAAAAAAAACCACATTTGATATTTTATCATCTCCTTCAGCAATCTGATGAACTTTCTTTTCTTGTTTGTTCTTTTTCTTTGAATAAAGTGATCAATTTTTTCACCTGAAAAGAATCTCAAACTAATTAAATTAAGAATGGAAGCTGTTTGCTTAAATACAGTTTCCAAGAATTACAATTTTGTTTTTTCTGCCACTACATAAAGTGAAAAGATTTTATTAGCAGCAAAACTTTCTAGTTGCAATAAATTAAAACTGAAGTTTTGCCACTGAAATATATAAGGAATATCATTGAACCTTCAATAAGGAAGATGTCCTTTCATGTAAAACAAGTTTATATTCTATATGACTGACAGAAGGATTCCACGTGAATAGAGTTCTGTACTTCAATTCAGGATGTACTGAGTTCAAATCCTATCTCAGGCACTTAATAGGCTGTGTGGCCCTAGATAAGTCACTTCTCAGCTTCAGATTCATTATAAAATGGAGATAATAATGACACCTAGTTATTGGATAGTTGTGAAAATCAGGATAAAATATGTAATGTGCTTTGCCGACCTTTAAGTCAGCAAAGTGCTATATGAATTATTTCAATGATGATGAAGATGATGAAGAAATGTATAAGAGCAAGGCCATGGGAATGGGAAGACAATGGGAAGTGAAGAGCAAAAAAAAAGTTTTTAAAAAATCAAGAACAAACATAAGCCTCTTGCCAAAGACTGATCCATCCAAAACAATTTTCTACTGTAAAATACTTCAACATGATGCCACAAAAGATATGCCAAGGAGGGTGATCTCTCCCCGAAATGGGACTTCTAGCATCTCTTCATGAGATTGATTGTGCTAAATGATGATTTTGTTTTTCCTTGTTTGGAATTTCTGCCTTCCAGACTGAAGTTGTTTTTTTTTTTTTCTCCAGGATATTGCTTAGTTGAAACCAATCCCTTCTGTGCCATCATCTCAAAGCTAGTTGCACAGCTGCTACTAGCAGCAGGGTTAATGCACTTTATAAAGCTGCCACCCCTGTCTGTCATAACGCTAAACAAATGGTGCTTGGAGTTTCCCCAGTTGTATGATAGATATTTATTGCAGGGTCAAACAGAGCCCACATCAAAGATTTTCTGAGAACGCGGAGGAACCAGCAAAGGCCAAGATCCCAAAGAGTAGGTCATTCACTCGGAAATGAGAAGGAATGTAGAAAAGTGTTCCAAATCACTAATAATCTAAGAGACACAGATGAAAAGCACTCAGAGGCTTTACCTCACACCAATAAATTGAAAAACATAATAAAAATTGGAAACAGTCCACGTTTGAGGGGCTGTGGGGAAGACAAACCCACAGTTTGGTAGTACTAGAAATTGTTCCATCCATTCTGGAGAACAATTTGGAATAATGCAGGAAAGATCTTAAGTTAGACCTTTTGCTTTAACAGTACCACTAATGGGCATAGAATCTAAGAGAGTCAATGACAGAAAGGAAATTCATTAAATATAAAGTGTCCCAAAGGTCTTAGAAGTTTAAAATTATGCTGTGGTTTTTGGGACACACCATACATCACTTTGTGTGGTGGCAAAAAAAAAAAATCATAAATAAAAAAGATGCCTATCAGTAGGAGAAGAGTTGAAAAATTATAATATTATGAATATAGTAAAAAAAATTATACTGTAAGGAATTCACAAAAATATGGGAAGATAAATATCTGTGACCAATCAAGAAAAGCTTGGCATTCCTTATGTAGGAGGTAGAATTTGAACCAACTTTGAAGGATTCTAGAGATCCAAAGAGGCAAAGGTAAAGCAAGAAGAACTTCAACTCTGTACCAGACTGACTCTAAAGTGAGAAGTCTGGGTTCAAATCCTGCCCTAGTGTTTAGTGCCTTTGTGACCTTGGACAAATCACTCAACTTTCCTGGCCCTCATTTTCCTCCATCTACAAAATGAAAGTGTTGTACTAGATGGCCTCCAAGGTCTCTCTCAGCTCGAAGTCTATGTCCTATGAAATGCACAATATTATAAGAATATTAAAAGACAGGAGAGCTCTAACAGACATCCTCAGTTCTCAAAACAAACAATGAACCACTCTCTCACCTGGAGAGTTGGGAGCTTTGGGATGTTGAACGTGGTACGTACTCTCCAGTGCAATCATTAGGTTTGCTGACTTTGCGTAAATGCTTTTTTTTATTGCTTCATTACCAGGAATAGTTCAGGAGAGAAGAGGCAAAGGGAAGCCAACTGTGTATAAAAGAAAAAGGCAACAATAAAAGTTTAAGGGGGGAGGAAATGAGGAAGAGTTCTCTGAACTCTTAAGAAATAGTAAAGATGATATGAAGTCATGGTCTGTGGATCACATCACAAGTGAGGGATTGATTCTCTTTGTGAGGCTGTTGAGTTTGATATTTCCCTGGGCTGTTCATGAAAAGGAGAGAAGATCTAGATACTTTGGTCCATCTCTGAAAGCTCTAGAGTGACTCTCAGCCCCACTACCTCAGGCTACAAGCTGTCAGTTATTGTGTGCCATAGCCTGAAGTACATAGTAAAAGTCCCTATTTGGCAAACATAAAATTGAAAGTGTTTAGCACAATCCCAGCAAAAGAGCTGCTTTAACTCTTGATGGGGCATGTTTGTGTTTCGATTCACAGGGTTCTGCAAAAGACTACCAACTCTGGGTGAATTCTGGGAGAGAAGAAGCTCCGTATCCACTCATTGGTGAGTTTCTGGGAAAATCTAAGCAGGGAAGGGGTTTTTAAAAGTTATTGAAATGGAAAACCCACAGATATTGGTATATTTAGTACTGTTGGTCATGGTACCTTTGGGCCTTCTCTCCTTTGTCTTATGCTTCCAAAGCTAAATAAAGTGTTTACTTTTCAGAAAGTTTTCTATAATATCAGGAGAAAATGTAAAATAAATAAATAAGGCTGAAGGGGAACCAAAAGCCACAGCTTTATTTACTTGTTTTCTTGTTTCTCAGTTGTTGCATGTTTAGACTTCCTTTGTACTTGGTGTTTGTCAGACCCCATCTAGAATATTATGTCTTGATAATATGGAATCAGCCCAGAGAAAGGCAACCAGGCATGGTGAGGAGATACTGGGGAGGGGCTAGAGAATGAGCCGTATGTGACAGATCCATGAGAAAGAGGCATATTTCAAAGTGGTGGAGGGCTGGGGATGGCACAGTTTATGAATGCTGTCTTGAATTATATGAAGTCTACCATGTGGAAGACACATGAGATTTGTTTTCCTTAGACTCAGATGGGAAAAATTAGGAGACCTGACAGTTAGAAGTTGCTAAGAGGTACATTTTGCTTCAGTGTAAGGAAAACCTTCTTAGCAATTAGAGGTGTCCAGGCATAGAATATGCTGTCTTTAGAGGTAATGGTTTCACTATCACTGGTAGTCCTTGAATGGAGTTTAGACAACTCCTAAAAGTTGGATGAAATGTCTTCAGAGACCTGTGATTCTCTCACAATATCTACCCCTTCTAATTCTTTGTTGTTTTTTTTCTTCTGAGCCCATCTCTGTCAATTTTAGAATAGTTCCCTTTTTTGCTGTGTGCTTATAACTTAAAGCATAATTCTTGAATTTTGCCTCTAGGCACCAGACTGACTCTGCCTTGAAAGAACAACTCTCAATCTAGGCATAGCAAACAGTCTATCTGCAAGCAATTAATAAGCATCTTACCTTTGGACTCTTCACAGTATTCTCCTGCTCTCCAAACCACAGTGTCTTTGCCTGTGCTTCTCAGCGCTGGTTCCTCAGATGTCATAGCTAAAATCATTAGATCATTAAGTCTATTCCTTTTAATGAAGGAAAAGGGTAAAGCATGAGGCTTGAACTGGGCAAGAGATCAAGATCTCCTGCACAGTCTCCAAGGTGGTGGTTGCCACCAGGCCACTCAGCTGGCTAGATTCCAGAAAGGCATCAGAGCCAGCCATATTTCCCTGTGTCCGCCTTAGAGACTTCTATCAACAATTCTTCCCTCAGTGATCTCAAAGCAAGTTATTTTCAGGCATATCAGCCGCAGGGGATCCTCTCTGCAGGACAGACACATGTACACACATTCACATTGACTTAAAAAGTCACTTTCATTATGTAACTTCTGTGTCATGTCAAAAAGAATAAATGTCTCTCTCACTTGACAAATCTTTCTTGAAAAGCTGCATTAAAGAGTCAGCAATGTTTGAAGATCTTTAGGATTGGGGAGTTAGAAGAGAAGTCTTTGGAAGTACATTTAGACAGCACCATTTTCACCGTAGTTTCTTGACAGATGCATTGTTGCATTCAGTATGATTTTTAACTCCCTTTCACAGTTAAAGGCAGCTATGCAATGGTATTACTTATACTGTCTTATGCCATTAGCAAGATTTAGACACAGAGTGGGCCTATCTTGTTCTGCTTGCCCACTCCTTACCATTGATTTATTTGAGTGTTTAAGTCTGCGTGCCTTTTATCCTAAAGAGAAGATTGCTTGCATCCTACCTGCAGAGAGGCATCTGTGGTCTGCTGGAAAGAGACAGCATTGGAACATTCAGACAAGTTTCTTTCCTAACTGTGAATTTCAGCATAAACTTCACCTTAATCACATTCATTTTCCTCATCCATAAAAAACCAATTAAGAATGCTTTAGTTCTACTTCCTTTACTGATTTTTTGGTGAGAATAAAATGAGATCACACACACACATGTTAACTGTGGTGGTCTTTGTGGTTGCATTGTTGCTGTCCAGTCGTTTCAGTTATGTCCAGCTCCTTGTGACTGCATTTGGGGTTTTCTTGGCAAAGATACTAGAGTAATTTGCCATTTCCTTCTTAAGCTCCTATCACATATGAGAAAACTGAGGCAAACAGGGTTAAATCACATGCCCAGGGTCACACAGATAGTAAGTGTCTCAAGCCAGATTTGAACTCAGGAAGGTCATTTTCTTGTCCCTACACCTTGCACTCTTTCTACTGTGCCACATAGTTGTACATCTATCTATCTCTGTCTGTCTATCTGATCTATCTACACACACACACACACACACAGAATATTTGTAAGCTTTATAAGTATCAGCAATTGTCATTGTGTCCTTTCATTTGTCAGTGGGTCAATGTTCAGTATTCAGGTGATCTGTCTCTCACTCCTCACTCTTGTTCCATGCTCAGCTCATCTCCTGGAATGCTTGCTTTAAGAAATGAAGAAAAGAAGCAAAATGTCCACAAAGAGAAAAATGTGGTGACCCATTCAGTTCCTCAATATTCTTTTCACAATAGCAAATTGTCTTCAAGTTTCTGATCACGTTCTTAGGTCATTTTAGTTGGGGTCAGGCATTCTATAGACATTTGACGACAGCCCATGTTTATTAACTGCAAAAGGCAAGAGAGAGCATTGTATTAGAGAAGATACATGGCTTAGATAAGACACATCCCCTTTCTTCATGCAGTTTACAATTAATTCAGTAGAATGGGCTGCTTCAAGAGATAGCAGGTCCCCACCCCCAGCCTCGAAGGTTTTCTAGCAACAGTCCAATAAGCACTTGTGAATTATGTTGTATTGTGGAGTTCTTTTGTGCATAGCTTGGATTAGGTGGTTGCTGAGGTCTTTTACAACTCTCAAACTCAATGATAGTATTCAGTAAGCAATTATGTGTGTGTGTGTGTGTGTGTGGCCCCATATATATATACACACATACACACATATGTAGGCAACGTGGTATAGAGGAAATCAGAAAGATCTCTATTCAAGTCTAGCCTCCGAAAATATCAGCAGGGTGACCATGGGCAAGTCTTACCCTCTTCTTTCTCCCAGGCAGCTTTCAAAGTCTATGATTATAGTTAGCAGATTGGTTATCCGTCTTCATTAGTGCAGGTAGTTTCCATGCTGGAAGTTGCCTTCACCAATGAAATCATCATGATGCACAGATATCTATAATGTGTACAGCATTCAATGTTAAGTATATTAGAGGAAAATCAGCAGATTGTTAATGGAGATCCAAGGGAAATGAGCATTGTTGGCAAGGAGGGACCAGAAGACATTGATCTATGTGTCCTTGAGCCATGACAAAACAAATTAACTCTGTTATGTTTAATTTAGTCCTCATGCTGTTGAAAATTTTTGTTCTATTTTGTTTTGTTTTTTAAAGGGGGCCAAGAGTTTGAGTTAAGATGCCCAGCTTCAGAGGAGCTTTGGGCACTTGCTCATTTGCCCTTAGATCTTCAGGTTGGTCCCCCTTGGCATCTCTGAGGGAAATTCTATGGGTAGCAGCAGCCTTTAGGCCCTTAACCAGATCAGGGACTTTATGGGTGCTTGAAAGACAAAAGTACACAATTTGATTGTCACTCCATATCAACACCACATTTTTTGTGTCCTGAGGGCTTTGCAACACTGAAGTATTGATTAACCATATAGTCCTTCACACGCATTTCTTTCATTTGAATCCTGCCCCCCCCTTTTTTTTTTGGCTGAATAGGTGGAAGTTGCTGTAATAATTTATTATGGCTGGAGTTTCATCAGTGTGTTGGGATCTCTGCCAGAACATGGAAAGCACAGCATGGGTCGCTTAAGTTTAGTGAGACAAAGTAGGAGTAGGATGAAGGGCATCCTCATTGCTCCCTTAAAATAACTGCATAACAGCAAACTTTGAAACCCAGAGGCCTTTGAAAATGGGATGGGACAAAAGCTATTACCCTTAGTCCATGAGGGAATGACCCACCAACATGTACTCCCTTCTTGAACCCTAGGAGTTGGGTTATCCAATCTGTGAAGGGTCTATGCTGCTCACTGATTCCTATAGCCTTGCTGTCATCCCCTCCCTGTGACAGTTCTCCCATTGTCCATTGCAACTCCGGACAGAGACAATGGCAGAAGAGAAAACTGAGAGCAGACAGATCTGTTCCTAACACATGTTGTTGATTCTTTACTGTCCAGGGTCATATCCAGGATGTGAATGATCTGGCCAAATCAATCCCCAGTTTTGTCTCTCTGTCAGGACAGAGAGGACATTTTCCAGCCCATCTGAACTACTCCATCCTTCAGAAATCCCCTGTGTTTTCCTACTTCTGTGACAATACCTAAAATACCTTTCTTCCTCCTCTCCACCTACTAGCCATCTTTTATTTTTTCCAATTTGTCTTGATGTCCCTTACTTTAACATTAATTACGTTGCAGAAGGAAGCAGTTAAGTACAACTAACCCACACATCAAAAAAAAGTTCTGACTTTGTTTACCATTCTATGTCTATAGTGCACCTCCCCCCAAACATACACAAACACACACACGCACACACATTCTGCAAAGGATTGGAGGAGATGCCTTCTCGTTTTCCTTTTTCTGTGGCTCACCTTAGGTGCTATAAATTCATAGCATTTGGTTTTGATTGCTCGATGGCTGTGCACTCCATTTACATTGCTGTAGTTCTTGTATCTATTATTTTTCTGGTTGTGTTTATTTCATTTTGAATCAGTTCAAATAAGTCTTCCCATAGGGCACTGAATAAATCACTCATATTTCTTTACAGTACAGTAATATCCCATTCCATTCACAAATTACGATATGTTTAGCCTTTTCCCAGTTGACGGGTATATATATTGTCTCTACTTGTTGTTTGTTGATTTTCAGTCATATCCAACTCTTTGTGACGCCATTTGGGGTTTTCTTGGTAAAGATACTAGAGTGGCTTGTCATTTTCTTCTCCAGCTCATTTTACAGATGAGGAAACAGCAACAAACAGGCTCAAGTATCTTAAGGCCAGATTTGATGGGTCTTCCTGACACCAGGCCCAGTGCTCTATCCAGTGTGCCATGGAGTCAGGAAAACTCATCATCCTGAGTGTACCTTGTGCAGCATTTTGTATTCGAGTTTTAACCTTAGTTTCCATAAGATCAGCGATTATGTCTTCCCTAAATATCACTTCTCTTCCTGGTACCTAGCAGAGGGTTTTGTGCCCAGCAGACTCTTAATAAATTATGGATAGATGAAGGGATGAATGGTTGGATCACTGAATCAGGAGAGTGCAGAACTTGCAACCAATATCTGACTAATAACATTAGAATTGATTTGCCATAATATTGCTTCCTGTTCTTCTGTTCTTTCTTGTTTGTAAGGACTTAACAGAATTACAGACATGCAGTCATGTTGGCACAGGCCCTTTAAGCTTTATAAGATTTTAAAGTTTTATTCTTTTGTGTCTACCTCAAGGAAAGACAAAATAAGAAAAAATGTGCTCCTTGCTACTCTAAGAATAGAGCACTCATTTGTACTGTAGAATATTCCTCTGGACCTGTGTGTGATGATTGCTACCCCACAAAGTTTATAGACATTTTGAATGCATGGAGGTCAGTAGAAAGAGCGCCTGGCCTGGAGTCAGGAAGACATGAGTCTAAATGTGACCTCAGACACTGCTTTATGACTATGCATAAGTCACTTATCCCTGTTTGCCTCAGTTCCTTCATCTGTAAAATGAGTTGGGGAACATCACTCCAGTATCTTTGCCAAGAGAACCCCAGATGAGGTCACGGAGAGTCAGAAATAACTGAACAACAACCCCCAGACACAAACTGACAGCCATTCTGGTGCATTGCAGACATTTTCACAAGAAGGTCATTATGGTGTCACTTTGTGACCAAGCTATTCAGTCCATTCTTTGGCTTTTTCCCTTCTAGGTCATGAGTATCCTTATGGCATTAAAATGAGCCACCTTCGAGCCACTTCATTCCTGACACAGGGATCAAAGGACTCAACATCCCCTCTGGACTTCCAGGAGTCCTTCCTCATGGAGCAGCTGCCCCGGGAGATGCAGTGCCAGTTCATCCTGAAGCCCAGCCGCCTGGCCAGGAGCCAGCCACTGACTGGTGAGTGGCTTCCCCTCACAGGGGCCGCATTCAGCACCAACTGTGCAAAACTGAGAGCTGCTGTTATACCAACCTGAATTACTTGAGGCAAAGGATGAGGGGGCACAAACTCTAACCAGATGAGATGCTTTTTCTCTCAGATTGCTCTCTCTTTACACAACTGAGAAAAGGTGAAGTTTCTGGAAAGGATCGTATAAGTTAGCAGTATGCATCATTGGAGAATACCTCTCCGTATTATTCCCTTTCTACTTTACTTTTTACTTTAAGCCTTTGCTCACTAGAAAGACTGAAGCCAAGTGACATCATCCATGCTTCCTCAGGCCCTGTCTTTGCAAACCTTCTTCTTCTCTCATCATACACACTACTGCATCCGTGTTTAAGAACATAGGGATTTCCTTTAATCAGGGATACCCAAGTTCAAATCCTGCCTCAGAGAATTACTAGTTATGTGACTTTGGTCAGGTCACTTAACCTTCTCTTTGTCTCAGTTTCCTAAGCTATTAAATTGATACAATAATAACACTTACCTCATAAGTTTATTGTGAGGGCCAAAAGAGGTAAAAGTGCATGGTAAACCTTAAAACATTTTGTAAGTCTTATTGTTGTCGCCTAGTGGATAAATTGTGGTCATTAGGCCTAGAGGAAGATGTGTGTCCCTAGGCTAAGGTATCTTGCTTGGTGGCTGATATTTATGAAAAGCATGAGAAAATAAAGCTACATGAAAGCAGAATATTGTAGTGATGCTGGATAAATCTCTACCTGGTCTCTGAAACGCGTGAGTTATTTCTGACGCTTACGGCTATTTTTGTCACGTGGCCATGTTCCGGATGCGACAGTCTTCTTCCACCCCATAATCATAGAAGACAATATGAAAGGGATTGGAGCTGGGTGGAACCTTAGAGATCACCTAAACCAGCCCCATCATTGTGCAAGTAAGGGAATGGAGACTCAGAGGGTGACCTGCTCCAAGTCACACAGCTAACAGGTAGCGGAGCTGGAACATTTGAACCTCAGGTGTCATAACGACAAATCCTGGCCTCTTTCTCCTGCCCAATCTTCTTTCTCTCTTAGACTCTGGATTAAAAAGAAAATGCAAGATAATGAAATTGGTAATGACCTTACTGCTAATTTGAGCTTCAAGAAGCATCTTGAGGACCGTATCCTAATTGTCTCCCAGTCTTTTCCCATTTTCTCTTCATTCTCCCTTCCCAACACAAACCAAACATCTGACACAAAGTTAAAGCATCAAATTGTCTCAACACTTTTGATTTCAAGATAAGTAAGTGTGTTTTAATAGAGCTTTGGAAAAAGAAAACTTTATGTCCCAATTTTTGGCCCAAAGAGCATAGCGCATACTTAGGAAAGTTAGCTAACGTTGCACAGTATGCCTGACTTTGTTGCTGTTATATCCCTCCTCATGTATTTGAAGCATCTTGAGGCCACGGCCCACATAGTAGCTGAGCTTCATATAGGTCATGGCTCTATATAGAGTCGGCACCTAATGAATGTCACATGTACGTGCATACATGTAGTTTTCAAGAACTGCTTGTTGCATTGTATTGCACTGATTCCAAAGACTGAGTTGTATGTAAAACAGGAGAAAATGAACTCCAGAGCATCATAAACATTTTTTAAAAAAACATAATCAAAAATTATTTTCATCCATCAAGTTCAAAGAATGACTTTTTCACCATGGTGTTTTCATACCGTTCAAAATCTCATATTCTGCTGCCTCCATGAGACCTTTAATAATCTTGCTAGCTCTTGTTGACTCTATCCCCACCTGCTCCCTGAAAATAAAATTACCTTATAGTTCATATGTGTATATTTCTACATGTTGTCTACCCTGATAGAATAAAAGCTCCTTTAGGCCAAGGGACTGTTTCTTTTCTGCCTTTGTATCTCCAGCAATTAATCAGTAAGCATTAATGAAACTCATACTGTGTGCAAGGCACTGTGCTATTTGGTGGGACAAGAACTATGTACAGACAACCTATACACAGGCTAGATTGGAGATGATCAAGAGAGCGATGGCTCTGACGTTAAGGGGTGGAGGCTTATATCTATCTGGAAGCAAAGGCATCAGATGGTTTGGGAGAAGCACATATTGATGAGCAAGAGGATGAAGGAGGGAGCAAAGCCCTGGAGGAAGTGGGAGGATAAAAGCCCAGATGGAGGCATTAACTTGGGAAAGTATAAATGACATGTTTAACTATAAGAGGCAAGGAAAGTATATTAATAATGGCTAATACCTGTGACACTTTAGGATTTACAAAGTACTTGATATTTATTATGTTACCTTCACAACCCCCTTCTGAAGGCGGTCATCACAAAAGTGCTGTTATACCTATTTTACAGATAAGGAAAAAAAACACAGAGGGGTTAATTGAGGTGAAAAGGAGGTCCTTGAGGGAAGAGGCTGTTTTTGTTTTTGTCTTCTTATCCATGGAGCCTTGCTCAACTTTGTGCTTGTTGGATTGGATTGAATGAGAATGAATGAAAGCATTACAGCAACAATAGGGGTCAAGGGAAGTTAGGTTAAATGGAGATGTAATGAGCCTCATCTGCAGCATTCTAGGACTTTCTCTAGCAATACAGTACTTCATAGCTTGAGATTAGGAGTGGACAAAATTATCCTTACAAGCCAAGGTGACCAGTTTCATGTTTGAGTGCCAGTGTTTTCAGTGGAAAGAGAAGTGTGGGTCCAAGTCTCCATATTTCTGTACCTCTACTTATCTACTTGGATAAACTAGGGACTCTATCTCAAAATAATGATTTACTCACTTGACAAGTATGTTAACTGAGACAGATCGTAGTTAATAAAATCTCAGACCAATTTAGGTCAGAGTCATTATAAATTCATAAATTTGAAGGGCTTACATCAATGAGGCTATCTTTATGCCATCTGTCATGGGATCATAGACTCAGAGATTAAAAGGGATTCTCAAGGTCATCTGGTTCTACTTCTTCATTTTATAGTTGAAGAAACTAAGACCCAAAGAGGTTCAGTTACATGCTCACATTCATATAGGTAGGGAGTAGCAGAGCCAGGATTCTCAGATTCCAAATCCAGGTATTTATTCTGCTCTGCCATACTGATTTTCTAAGTCCTTCTAACTGGAACAGACATCAGCTACCCTCCAGAATGTCTGGCACTGTCACCTGCCAGTCAATATTCTTCATCCTAGTTTTATATAGACACTAATGAGAAAGCAGTGACATTACAAGTATGCCCTACCATAAGAAAATTCCATTTACAAAAATCTAAGTTTAAAAACTACACAAGTTGGGACAGCTCGGTGGCATGGTGGATAGAACAATGGTCCTGGAGTCAGGAGGACCTGAGTTCAAATACAGCCTCAGACACTTAATACTTAGTAGCCATGTGGCCTTGGACAAGTCACTTGACCCCAACTGCCCAGCCTCCCCCCTTCAAAAAGCAAAAACTAAATAAAAATAAAAACTAGACAAGGGAAAGGGTTCATTAATTCATATTATGAAAGTTCTTCTTGTTCTAACTTAGAATTCAGCCCAGGGTTCCTTGAAATAGAAGCCTCCTGTTGCATTTTAAAAGACTTAATTTTTCATTTGATTTGTACACAACTCCAGAAACATCTGGTGTGTTAAGTGAGTTACAACTGTGCCTTCCTCACCCGCCCCTCAGTGTTGGCATTTTCATAACATGAGTGTAGTTATGAAACAAACAGAATTCTTACTGCACTCACTCCTTGATGCTCATTCCCTGTCTTCATGCTTTTCCTTCTTCTGCTCACCCTAACCAGCCTACGGATCATAGACTCAGAAATCCAGAGGTGAAAGGGACATCAAAGGCTAGCAAATCCAGCCCCCTCTCTTTACAGTTGAGGACACTGAAGTCAGGGAGGTGAAATCACTTGCTGGAGGTCACAGGCAGTGTCAGGCAGGATTTTGACTGAAACCTTCTGACACCAGCTCCTCTTTTCATTTCATCCGATTTGTATACAGTTTTCTTTATGAATTCCAAAATTACTAAGATTTATATAGTACTTTAAGGTTTACAGAACTCTTTGTAAACACTGTCATAGTTGAGCCTCACAACAACTCCATGAAGTTATTATTCCAGGACGTTAGGTGATGAAGGGAGAGAACAAGGGAGATGGGAAGAAAGGTGAAGGAAGCAAAGGAGGGAGGGAAGAATCATGGAAGGAAGGAAGGATGAAAGGAAGGGAAGGAGGGAGGGAGGGAGGAAGGAAGGAAGGAAGGAAGGAAGGAAGGAAGGAAGGAAGGAAGGAAGAAAGGATGGAAGGAAGGAAGGATGGATTAAGCTTCAGGCATCTACTGTGTGCCCTGCACTGTGCTAAGCAAAGCTAAAACAGGGAAGATGATAAGGAGACAGAATCAAAGGCTTTGAAAACTTTGGATATGGAGCTGAATGTAGGTGGCTGGAGAATACTCATATATCATCTATGGAAGCAGGGAAGTTAGGAGGACAAAGACAAGGTTAAGGAGAATAAGCTGTTAGAGACAGTTAGGAGAAAAGTAAAGATAATAAAATATGGCCCCTCATCCATACTAGCACATATGGTTCTTTTCTTTCTCACATGTCTAAATCTTTCCTCTACAAGTAAACTAAGGTTGTATTTTTAGTGCTCAATGTGTGGCAAGAACTCAATAAATTCATAACTGAATTTAATGCTTAAATATCCAAAAGCATTTCTGATACATGAGAATAAAACTTTTCAGAACATCTTAGATTTTATGAAATAGCAGTTTTTCTCCCATGTTACCTACCCAATATCTAGTTTAGTGATTGACTTTTCTTAGAAAAAACCAGACTGGCTAAAATAGTTCAGTTCTTGGTAACAGTTCTCTTTCTTGCAGCCATTATGTCTTCAAAACATTTGCAGGATTGAGCTTCAGAAGTATACAAGCCTTACTAACCTGTGGCCAGCCTCTAATTCCTCATGGTGGTGGGGGCAGGGGAAAGGAAGTATCTATATAGTGTCTTTACAACCTTAGTGTGTTAGGGAGAAGAAGGGGAGGGGAGGGTTAAGGTCAATTTGGGAGAAAGGCTAAAGAAAGCCTTTGTCTTGCTTTAGTTTCAGTCATTCTGCACCTGTGGAGGTTCATTTCTGAGCCTGGGCAGATTAGGAAGAAACTTGAAAGTAGGCAGGCTTTGACCATCCAGGGATGGATATATAAGTAAAGACAAGATAATATGTTAAAGTCTCAGTAGTTTTATCTATAAGCCCCAAGTCTCTTTGTCATTTGGGTTGTTATAAGAAGGCCAAAGTCTCCCACTGCATCTGGGGCCAGCTCTAGTCATTCTGATCTATATCTTGCCACTGGATCCAAATGGCTCTGGAGGAAAAAGTGATGCTGGTCACTCTGCACAGCCCTGCCTCCCTTAATTCTAATTCACTTGCAAGTTAGGGTATCACCTTCTCTATTTCATAGTCCTCTTTGAAAATGCAGGACAAACTACAACAATTAGACACTTTCCCTAGGTGTACAACTTTCTGGTGGCCCATCTGGCCATATGAGGGCCTGGACCCAGTGAGTCTTATGACATGTTTCCCATGCTTCCTCTACTCCCACTCATACCAAAAAGAGTATGGTAGAATGAGATCCTGATTATAAAGCCCAAAGTTAAAAGAATATTTCAGAAAAAAGATACAAGCCTTAGTCCAACGGTTCTCAACTTGTGGGTCACGACCCTTTTGGGGGTTGAATGACCCTGTCACAGGGGTCACCTAAGACCATCGTAAAAATCACATATTTCCGATGGTCTTAGGAACCAAGACACTGCTCCTCTATTCGTCTCCGGGCGAATCTGCCTACATGCAGATACATCCACATATGAGTATTAAAGGGTCGCATTAGGAAGGTTGAGAACCACTACCTTAGTCAGAAAAGAATGGAGTGAACAGACTTTCTAGTGGTGTGTCAACAGTAGGAGTAATATGAGTGGGGGAGGGGAAGGCTCCTAATAGAAGCTAAGCATGGGACTCCAAGGGGAAGTCTTTCCTGTCTTTCCCTCCCTATCCTCCTTTTCAACTTCCTTTTTGTAATGTTGTCTTTCCCTATTCTACTGTGAGCTCCTTGAAGGCAAGGACTTTGTCTTCCCAGTGCTTAGTGGTGACATTTTTTTTGGTCTTTTTTGGAGGGGGAGAGGCAGGGCAATTGGGATTAAGTGACTTGCCCAAGGTCACACAGCTAGTAAGTGTCAAGTATCTGAGATCAGATTTGAACTCAGGTCCTCCTGACTCCAGGGCCACTCTATTCACTGCACCACTTAGCCACCCCTAACGTAGTAGTTCTTGATGAATGTTTTTTTTATTGACTGACTGATCATAGAATTGAGTTATAGGCCACCTTAGTCATTATTTCCTCATTTTATGAGATCAAGAGAGGTTCAGCATCTCACCTAAAGACACACAGAATACTGACTTTCTAATCAGTGTTCCTTACTGAGAGCCAAAGAATAAAAAATGAATTGGTCAGGAAAGGGTAGCCCCAGATTTCTGCTTCTGTATTGTAGAATTAGAGGATGATTCTGTGAGCCTAAGGCACCTCCAGAGGTCACTATAGTACATTTTCTTGCCTTTAGGATGGGCCTGGTATTATCATTTCCTTAATGAAGAGTCTGAGGTACAGGAAAGTTGAAGTAACATAGCTCTAATTAGTTGAGAGAGGGAAGTGGAAATGGAGAATCTACCTTGCCAGAGGGAAAGGATGAGCATCCACTGGTAAGAGCTAACCTTCATTTAGTACTTTTAAGATTTCCAGAGCTTTTCCAGAGCACTGGTGATATCCCATAAGATCCTCACAAATAATTTGCCTGTAAGGCAAATGCTGTTATCCCCCTTTTATAGATAAGGAAGCTGTGGCAGACAGGGAGTGACTTATGCAAGATCACCCTGCTAGTATCTGAAAGGGACCTCTAACGTCTGCATGCCTTCAACCACCCCACCCAGCTGATTGAGTAAGTGCAAAGAAACTTCTTTAATGCTGACTGTGTGCTAGTCTCTGTAATAGGACCTCAGGATACAGATTAAAAGTAAGACAGTCCCTGTCCTCAAGAATCTCAATTCAATAGAATGACACAACTAATAATGAAGACAAGGAAGAGGAAAAGAACTATTCATATAGGACATTGCAGGTGCTATAATTATCCCTGTTTTACTGATGAAGAAACCCAGGCAAAGAGATTAACTTGCCTAGGGTCATATAGCTGGTAAGTGTCTAGGGCCATATTTGAACTAAGTAAGGTTTTCTTGACTTCTACTGACTATCTACAGCGCCATCTGATTGCCTTTTATGGTAGTGGAGATAAAGAAGGAAGTTTTGGTCTGGAAATGATGATTGGTTATGAGTAGAGCCAACAGACACACCTGACACACCCTTTCCAGAAAGAATGAGAGCATTGATTTAATTACTGAGCCCAAAGAAGGCGGAGAGAAGGAGGGGATGGAGGGAGAAGAGAACTGGCCTGGGAGGGTAAGGGTGGGAGGTGTCCTCACTGATTTGTGTAGGTTTGACCATAACACAAATTTTGTGTGTCTGATTATTTCACTAGTCAATTTCACAATTCACTACAGAATTAAGAATTATTATCTGAGTAATTCAGGGGAACCTGCCAGGTTGAATAATCCAGATTGTGGCCTCATCCTTTTTGTTTCCAAGGGAACCCTCATCCTTCCAAGCACTCACATTTGCTCCCTTAGAGTGGTTAGTCTCCCTCACCTTGAATATTCAGTCAGTTGCTAAATGCTGCCAGGTCTATGGTCCTCTTCTCCCCACACATGCAACCCCTACTCCAGTTGACACCCTTGTCTCTGAAGGGTGAGAAACATTGTCTCCCACTCAGATTATTACTTTTTGTTTATTCTTTAAATAACATTTTTTTTCAATTACATGTAAAAAGAATTTTTAACATTCTTTTTTTATATATATATATATATATAATTTTGAATTCCAAATTCTCTGCCTCCTCCCCAAGCATGTTGATATAGGATATACATATGCAGTCATGTAAAACATTTTCATATTGGTCACATTGTCCCATTCAGATTATTGCAGAACCTTCCAAACCAGACTTCTTGCTTCCAGTCTTTCCTCTTTCCAATCCATCTGATGATGATGATGATGATGATGATGAAAATTGACATTTATGTAGTGCTTACTCTATGCTAAGCACTTTACAATTATTTTCTCATTTGATCCTCATAACAACCCTGGGAAGTAGGTACCCTTATTATTCCTCCTTTCCAGTTGAGGAAAGTGAGGCAGGCAGAGGTTAACTGACTTGCCCAGGGTCACACAGCTAGTGTCCGCAGCCTGATTTTAACTGCGGTTGGCCCTCCTGACTCCAGTGCCAGCTCTCTATTCTCTGTACCACCTAACTATGGCAAAAAGATCAAGAGAGCCCAAGTGAAGAGTGAGAATGGCTACAGAGATCTGACAAGAGAGGGACATTCAAGGGGAAGACTGGAGACAAGAAGAACATATATTTTCCCTCACTGGTTAAATTAGGGTATTGGAAAGGGGAGGGCAATGAAATATGCCTCTTTAGGGAAATTTTAGAATGGATGCAGATACTGGAACTGTCCATTTGGCTAAATGAATCATACCTTTGGCATTTCAGCCTCTTGGGAGATGGCTAATTAAAATCAATGTGAGCAGAGAAGTATACTGATCGTGTGGTATACTAAGAAGAATGTCATATTTGTAAACTGAGGACCCAGGATGGAATTCTGGCTGTGCCCCCTGGCTTCGTAGCCTTGGATGTGTTTAACTTCCCTAGTGGTCAGTTTGCTCCTGGAAAATGAAGATAATGTCCAAGATAATCTCTGAGTCTGTATCGCTCTAATCCTGGGTTCCTTTGACCCCTGTGAAAGGTTAATATGCCTGTTAAAGAACTCAGGAGAATTGAGGGAAGGCTCAGTCCCAGTCCTCATTCATGCTTAATCATTGGGACAGTGGATGCACAGGAGAAGCTGCTCCCCAGTACCAAGCCAGCATGATTTTCCTCCATTGATTTTGCCATGCAATCAAAGACTCAGAAATCTTTAATAGTAGTAACAATAGTAACAGTAGTTGATACATCCTTCTATGGCACAAAGTTTCCAAGGTTCCCTTAACATCCTTTACATCTTCAGAACGACTCTGTGAAGTCCATACTGTATGAAGGTCTGGTCATTCTTCCCTCACTGCTAGGACACTGGGACTCTGAGAGAACAAGTGACTTGTCTGTGGTCACACAGTTAATACCAGAGTCGGGAATTATGTTGATTCAGCACTTTCAGATTTACAAAGTGCTATCCTTGCGACAACCCATTTTACAGATGAATGAATTGAGGCTCACAAATGTTACGAAAAGGTGAAGAGACAGGAAGAGAACAGGTATTTATTAAGCACCTTTGTTCCAGGTTAAGGGTAACCTAGTGAGGTTAAGTGCTGTTATTTTCTATATTTTACAGGTTCAGGAAACTGAGGCAGAAGTTAACTGACTTGAGCAAAGCCACACAGCTAACAAGTGTCTGAGGATGGATTTGAACTTAGGTCTGTCTTAACTCTGGTCACTGTACTACCGAGCTAAAGTGTCCTATTATCTCATCTGATGCTCACAATAACCCTAGAAGTTAGGCACTATTAATTCTCATTTTACAAAAGAAGAAATTGAGGCAGGACAAGGTTAAATGACTTGCTCAAGGTCACACAGCTAGTAAATATCTTAGCTGGATTTGAACTCAGATCTTCCTGGCTCCTTCTTGGTCCAGCACTCTATCCACCAGATATGTCTCTGACTTGCTTATGATGATACATTCACATTTATGTAGGGCTCTCGGCTTTCCTTATAACAACTCTGTGAGGGGAATAGTGGGAGTGACTTTCTTTTGTGAGATCCTAGGTGTCCTGTGTTGGCTAAGTTTCTTATTACTATGATAATTAGGTCAAGGGGAAGGCTAATAATTTTATATTCACTTTTAGTCAAGATTGTTTATACCAGTTTTTCATTTCATCTAATCATAGAATGGGGCAGCTAGGTGGCTCAATGGATAGAGCATCAGGCCTGGAGTCAGGAAGAGTTGAGTTCAAATTTGCCTTCATGTACCTACTCGTTGTACTGGGCAAATCTCTTAACCCTGTTTGCCTCAGTTTCCTCGTCTGTAAAGTGAACTTGAGAAGGGAATAGCAAACAACTCCGGTATCTGCCAAGAACCCCAAATGGGGTCATAAAAACTTGGGCATGACCGAAAACAACCAAACAACAGCAAAATTCCAACAACAAATTTCTTGGTACTACCAAGAATGGCTACCAGGGACAATCACCATTGAGCACATTGAATGTAGATACTCACCTGCAATTAGAACCCACACCTGTCCTGTCACCTAGATTTCCCTCCTGCCCCCTACATTCGTGCAACAATTATTGTAGCGACAGAAATTCCGTGTACCTCGGGGAATCAGAATGAGGTAGGTAATTTTTCAACAATGTGTGCTGAAAAGTAATATAACATAGTATTTTGAAGATGCACTTGGTATATAAGATATTCTGTAAATAGTTGATATATATTTAATCTTTGTTTCTTAAATTGTCACAAGTCAGAAACCCTTGTGTTGCTTGGCCCAAAGGAGTGCCAGTTTTGAATACTGTCTTGCAGCAGATACCCATTCTTTATCTCTCTGGATAACAGGCTGAGTGAGTCACTAGGAATCAAAGTGCAAAGACAGGGTTGAATGGAGGCCTCCTTTTAACATAACATGCTTTTACATTGCAATTATTTTTTGCATATTTAAACCCTCTGAATCAAATAGACACGGAAGTGGTACATGATCAGCAGTACAGACTCTTACTAGCAGACCAAACAAAAGTATCCCAGGCAGGCTTTCTCGGTTTGGCCGATCAAGCCTGCCACCAGCTGTATCTCAAGTTACTGCCTCAGGATGGGGGCGTCCTCCTTCATGTATACAGACACGTTAGACTGAAAATGAGGCAGAGAGGCAGATTGCCCATCCCTACTACCCTGCCTCCTGAGATTCAGAGAGCATGCAGAGTTGGCCCCTAGAAAGTTGATCGAGCATAGGGAGGCAGGACATTTTTCTGATATACAGGGATCTAGTCTGACGTTAAGTCATTGCTAAACTTCTAGAAGATTCCGGGTGTCCAAACGAGAATGAATAGTAGCAGGCTAGTCTAGCACATTCTCATTTTACAAAGGTGGAAGCTGAAGTCAAGAGAGAATTCACTAATCAATCCCAAAGCCAGTTGGTGGGAGAGCCAGCACTGCGACGGACAGCTCCTGACTGCTGGGCCAGTGTTTTTTCTACTGTACCATGTCTCCTAAGCACACAAGGCTAGTTTCATCACTGAAATGGGTTTTTAGGCTTTTCTCTAGGCTGAAAAGGCCCCAAACCAAACCAGATCTCCAAGTGTGTATCCTAAAACATATGGGATTCACCACATCCACTCTGGAACCATCTGAGTCCTTCAGGCATCACTTAATTCAGGCCTTATCTGAAGTTTGACTGAACTTCTGTGATAGAAGGTGGGATGTGGGGCAAATCTCACAATCTTGGGGTGGCTAGGTAGTACATTGGCCCAGAAGTCAGGAGGATCTGAGTTCAAATCTGGCCTCAGACACTTAATACTTACTAGCCATGTGACCTTGGGAAAGTCACTTAACCCCAATTGCCCTGCTTTCCCCCCTCCAAAAAGACAAAAAAAACAAAACCTCACAATCTCACAATTATGTTCTGTCTTTTATAGGAAGACTAAACTTCTGTGGCAGGTGGGAAGATAGGAGACAAATATGCCAATATAATAATAAAACCTCATCTTTTACAAGAAATCTTTCCTAACTCCTCTCAATTCTCGTGCTTTCCATGTACTAATTATTCCCTGTTTATCCTGCGTATAGATTGTTTTGTATATATTTGTTTGTTTGTTGTCTCTTCCATTGAGGACAGGCACTTTTGCCTCTTTCTGTATCCTCAGGGCTTAGCCTTCGATAGACACTTAATAAATGCGCACTCATTGGTTAACGGTAATGACGATTCAGTCTGTAGGGTACTTTTCAGGCGTACAAAGCCTTTCCCCCCAACTTTTTGAGTTGTATCACTGCTCCCATTTTACAGATGCTGAAACTGAAAACTTAGAGGACTGAAGTGACATCATATATCAGGGCCAGAATTGGAACCCCAGATATCCAGAATCTAAACTCAGTATCGTTGTCCCCTGACTATATCACTTATTTTTTAATTATGCAAGAGTTCTTCATGATATATAATTCTTCCTTCAGATCCACACATACATTTGCATTTGTATCTGTCTTCACAATGAGAGCAGACTTAGGAAACACTAGAAATGACAATCATCCAACTCAGAATTTCCATTTCTGTCCGGAAAAAGATATTTAGAGCCAGGACTTGGGGTCAGAAAGATAGACAAGCACTCAATATACATTTATTAAGTGCTCGTTATATACCAGGCACTGTGCTAAGTGCTGGAGAAAAGAAGGAAAAGACAATCTCTGCCCTCAAGGAGCTTACAATCTAATGGGGGAAACAACATACAAAGAACTTTGTATTAATAAGCTTTATATAAGATAAATTAGAAGTAATAAACAGAAGGAAGGCACTAGAATTATTTATTTTTAGTTTTCAACATTCACTTCCATAAGATCTTTCAGTTTCACATTTTCTCACACTCCCTTCCTTCCCAAGATGGCATGCAATCTGATATAGACTCTATATATACATTCATATTAAGCATATTTTCATATTATTCATGAAGTAAAAAAGAATTTGAACCAATGGGAGGAACCACGAGAAAAAGGAAACAAAATAAAACAACACAAAAAGGAGAGCAAACAGTGTGTTTCCATCTGCATTCAGACTCTCTGGACGTGGATAGCATTTTCCGTCCTGAGTCTTCTGGAGCTGTTCTTAGATCCCTGTATTCTTAAGAAGGGCTAAGTCTGTGAAAGTTAGTCATCACACAGTGTGGCTGTTAGTGTGTGCGATGTTCTCCTGGTTCTGCTCACTTCACTCAGCACCAGTTCACATTACTCTTTCCAGGTTTTTCTGAATTCGTCCTGCTCATCATTTCTTATAACGCAATAATATTCTGTTATATTCATATACCACAATTTGTTCAGCCATTCCCCAGTTGATGGATATTTCCTCAGTTTCCAATTCTTTGCCACCACAAAAAGATCTGCTATAAATATTTTTGTATATATGTGTCCTTTTCCCAATTTTTAAGATCTCTTTGGAATACAGACCTAAAAGTGGTATTGCTGGGTCAAAGGGTATGCAGAGTTTCATAGACCTTTGGACTTATTTCCAAATTGCTCTCCAGAATGGATGGATTAGTTCACAACTCCAACAACAATGCATTATTGTTCCAGTTTTCCCATATCTCCAACATTTATTAATTTTCTGTTTTGTCATGTTACCCAATCTGATAGGTTTGTGGTACCTCAGAGTTGTTTTGATTTGCAATTCTATAATCAATAGTGGTTTAGAGAATTTTTATATGCCTATTGATAGCTCTAATTTCTTCATCAGAAAACTGCCTATTCATATCCTTTGACCATTTATCAATTGGTGAATGACTTGTATTCTTATAAATTTGACTCAGTTGTCTATTCATTTTAGAAATGAGGCCTTTATCAGAAACACTGGCTGTAAATATTGTTTCCCAGCTTTCTGTTTCTCTTCTAATCTCGATTGCATTGGCTTTGTTTGTGCAAAAGCTTTTCAATTTAATAAAAATTATCCATTTTGAATTTCATAATGTTCTCTATCTCTTGGTTGGTAAAAGATACTTTTAATATCACTGTATACATGCATGTATTTCAAAAAACAGCAACAAAGTATCTCACTCTTCATATAACATAAAGGTACTTTTTGATAAGTCATATAACATAATATAATACCACAGTTAAGGTTCACAACCTCCCATGACCCAGACACAATTTTAATATTTTCCCCTCTTTTTAGTCAATCAATCAGCAAGCACTTATTAAGTGTCTACTTTATATCAGAAACAACATTAGACCTTGGGATACAAATATAAGAATAAAATAATCCCTGTTCTCAAGTAGCTTACATCATATCAGAGGCTTCACCATGTATTCATCTAGGTGTAGCCTGCAATGCAGGTTAGGAGGTCATAATTCTTAAACTTTCCCATTAAATGAACATATACTGCATAATCGTTGTTCACTAGGGCATAGTACTCACACTTTGCCCATGAAAACTTTGTCAATTAGGAAGTACTATTCATTTCAATTCAATCAGTACTATTCAATTCAGATTCAATCAACTTACTGTGTATAAGGCACTATTATTGTTAGCCAGCATTAGATTAGAACCTAATTCATCTTGACTCTTCTTCTTCATTCTTGTATTTTTACCAAATATCAGAATTGTACTTTTCAATATTCCCTCTCCTGATTTAGGTACAGATAAACACAGTATGAAGTTTTGCCAGGATTCGTTGTAGGAAAGGCTAGCTTGCATTCCATGAAATTGGTTTGTGTTATGTTGACATCATCCTCATATTTTTAATGGCAGTAGTATTTTTCCCCCAATAAGCCCTTGACATTCAGAAAGTTCAAGTTATGCATTAAAAGCACTACAGGAGAGTAAACTTTAATGAAAATTTTTTTCCACCCAATCCCAGAGGGAACATGAGCACTCACAACTGAATGAAGCATGTAACAAAAGGCACAAGTAAAACTGAAAGCATTTATGATGAAGTACGGGATAGAATTTCCACTTTGTCCTCTGTCTACACCCTTAAACTAGCTGGATTTATAAGTTCAGAGCAGATCAATGAAGCATTCCTCCTCCAAGGTGTGGAGGGGCTAAGTAATTGAATAAATCTGGGTGGCTTTAGAAATGGTAGAGCTTGGAAGGTTGTCTTGAGTAGCTCAGCATTTTCTTTAAACATATTTCTGTGTGTGTGTGTGTGTGTGTGACATGTATTTAAACAAACATTTGCACAGATTGGCAGGGTGAAATGAGCCAGAATTCCCTCTAGCATTTAAGAATGTGTTTGGTTTCCTTCTCTGCCTTTTGGATTTTGGGGGGTGGGGAAGAGATGAAGTTTTGGGGCCAGAGAGAAAGAGATTCAGTCAAGCAGAGTATTTGGCATTTCCCTGTTGACCACATGCCTCCCGAAAGCTATTAAACTGAATTCAGAATAATTCAGCCTGGGGATGTGTAGGCTGCCTTAGGCTTTGCAAGCTGGACGTTCCCAGTGGAAGAACTTGGTCATGTTGGGATTAGATTTTGTATGAACAAAACCTGAATGCATAGAAAGATGATGCACTAAGTCTATTATTGAATAGGGCAGAATAGCTATTTTATGGGATGAGGTTTTTTTTTATAAAATTGTTAACAGATTCCCATACTCTGCCCCCTCCCAATTTCACCCATCCATTGGGTTTTTTTTTGGGGGGGGGGGCATGTTTGTATGTTCCATTATGGTGTGCAGTAGAAACAAGCACACTCAGAACAGTACCTTCCTTCATATTTGAATTAACATCCTCTTGAAAGGTTGACCCTGAAACAAGTTTCTATAACTTAGGGTTCTCAGGGACCCTTGAGGTCATTTCATCCAAAGTATATTCTGTTCCCAAAATGCTTGGTAAATAGTCACCCAGCCTTTAAATTAGCACCTCCAGACTTGGAGGTTCTAGATCTCTGTCTAGCCCTCTGCTCACTCTGCTCTTTTATACTTTTAGTTATTTTGAGCACAGATATAGGACTGGATATGACACCTAAAATTCATCTTTTTTGATTTGGCCCATTTTTTCAATCTATTGGGATTTCACTGGATTCTAATTCTTTTAGCATTAGTAGCTTTACTTTCCCACCTGAGAGTATCTACAAATCTGATGCTTTCATCTAAACCATAGATAGAAAGTTGAACTTGTGTTAAACAGAGTCTTAAGTTTAAAATTCTGATCCTTCTTCATAGTCTGTGTAACCTTCAGCAAATCGAGTGAACGCTGAATCTTAGTTTCCATCTGTAAAATGGGGGTGATAATAAAATGATCTATTTTGCAGGATTGTGATAAAAGTACTTTGGAAACATGAAGAAGTAGATGAATGTGAATGGCAGCAGTATGGTGTAATGAGTAGATCCCAAACCCTGCCTCAGACACCTAGTAGCTGTGTGATTCTGGCAAAGTCCCTTAAACTCTCAGTTTCCCCATATGTACTGAACTTCATGACCTCAAAGGAAGGTCCCTTCCAACTCTAAATCTGTGATTCCATGATTAAGCAGATCAAATCTAAAGACAAAGAGCTACATGGTGCTATACTTGCTTCTGCTTTCATCTTTATAGATTATCAGCTTCATTGAAAGTTGGTCTGAAATAACTATCAGTGTTTGTTATTTTACCATAAGTTGTAATAAAATCACAGGTAAGTATGCAACATGCTTTTTAAAATCTCCTATTTAAAGGAAAAAGCAAATCTTGCATTGAGATTTGGTAGGGGAAAAAAGTAATCACCAAATTTCTAACACACCCTGTAACTTATGCTCTTTCTTATTCTGCGTTTATCACCCTAGTAGAGCAGATTGGAGGGAAGAAGGCAGATTTGTTGTGGACATCTCATTGAAAAATAATTTTAAAACCTTTTCCCCTCTTCCTGTTACTTCACTGTTCTATTGCTTTCCTATAAATCACTTGGCAAGCTTTTTTAACTCTTTTCTATGCCCATTTTCATCTGTAGTTTGAGGAAACAGATGTGCATTGGACTGGAAAGATTTTTTACAAGTTATTTCAATCATGCAAATAAGTTTTCTTCCCTTTCCTTTTATTTCCTCCCATCTTTGGCAATCCAATGCCAGGACTCTTAAGGAGACATCCCAGAATATATATTTCCTTCTTGGCTTAGTACAACTGACAAAAGTCCCCAAAATTGGGTGTGAAGAAATACTGAAGTTCTCTTAGAAGAAATTTTAAGATGGCCTATTTTAAATCTTTTGCTGAATTTGTAACCTCAGTTACAAGGGTGTCCTAGAGATTTGGTTACTATATACAAAGTATACCTGATCACATTATAACGTGTTGAGTTTTGGTTTTTTTCTGCTCGAGCCATAGCAACCAAACCAAAACCTAGCAATGGCAATAGAGTCTAAGTGAAATGAATTTATTCTACTAAGTATCTTATTGTTCCTCAGATCCCAGCCAGAAGACGTTCAAAAGAAGAAGATCTATCATAAATTGGGCCTTTTGGCGAGGCTCCAGTACTCACCTGGACAACATGCCAGTGTCTCCAACATCCCCGATGCCAGGGCAGCTCTTTGGGGTTTCATTGTCAGAAATCTGTGAGAATGACAACCTGCCCAAACCGGTTTTGGTGAGTTTCCTTCCACTCTGCCCAGCTACATACCACAAAAGAGGTTCTGGAAGGAAGAGCATTGTAGCCTAGGAATTTGCTTTTGAAATTGGTGTTCATTGGTGAGTGGGTAGGTCATTCCAGGCCAGGGAAAGTAAGGAAATGAGCCAAAGCAGAGGTAGAACAATGACCAAACTCTCATCCTCACCTTATTTTTCCCTTCTGCGCAAGAAAGAGGCAAAAAAGCAAGAAGAAAAAGCAAATGATGCTTCTCATCACCAGATCTACTTCCCTTGGATTGAATGTAGGCAGAGAATGAGTGAACCAGATCCCAGGGTGGCTTTTATATAACCAGTCAAAGAGAGGTGGCCACAAAGAAAGGAGTCAGAGCAATTCTGGGAAGGTGCTTTGAAGTTTTTCAATGTGCCATGAGTATGGACTTAGGAACTATCTATTTGACTCAGACATAGTCACTTCACCTCTCTGGGCCTCCGCTTCCCCAAATGTAAAGTGAAAAAACTGGATTTGATGACCTTATGTTTCTTCCAGCCCCAAATCTATCATCCTATAATTGCACTGAACAAAACAGGCCAAATAGCCTGATCTTAAGGCTCTAAGGAATGAGGTAGTTTGAGAACTAGGTATCTGGAAGGCAGTTACAAAGCATCTTTAAGCTAGGTGGCTCATTAGATAGAGCACTGGACCTGAGTTCAGATCAAGATGAGATATTGTAAAGTAAGGTGTAAGCTTTAAATCACTATTATGTGATTTTTCAAGATCACATTTTATGGACTGCTCCATCCTCACTGCTTAGGAAGGAAGGCAATGCAAGTGCCATAATCCCTTTTACTACAGAAGTTTCTGACTGAATACCAGCACCCTAGCTATGTCCTGCTTCCCTGTTATAATTCCCACCATGAGCAACAAATTGGACTCAATGACCTTTAAGGACCATTCTTTGATTCCAAACTATCTCTCTAGGTTATAGTCTCACAGAATACTCTAGGTCTCTCCTGCATTTACTGTCTTGTATTTGTATTTACTTGTATTTTTATAAATGAAGTTGCCATGAAAGGGGATTGGATTTTATAGTAAAGGTCTATGAGGACTGTAACTGTCTTCTAAATGACTCTTAGGAAATTTGTGTGTTTGTGTGTGTGTGTGTGTGTGTTGAGTTTCTATAGAGATGTGTCTCAGACCTGCTTGTCTACTGGAGCTAACTTCCTGGTTCAATAGTTTTTCCGCAGAGCTGTTTGAACTAGAATATCCCCTGGGTACTCCCGTTACCCATGTCCCAGACTTGGATTCTCACCTTTTAGGGTGATGGAAAAGGTGGGGAAACAGCATTGCCCTGGCCCTTCAAATCAGCATGGTCAGCCTTTGAGGTTGGTCATGGTGGCAGTAGTTGTCATTGTCATTGTTGTTGCTCACAGTGGATCTTTGGAAGCGATTCTCTTTTCCAGATTCTTTCCAGTAACTTTAGTCATTACCCTGAGTAGCCTGTCACCATTCTAATGCCCTCTGTTTAAAGCCCAGGGAATTTGAGGTAGACCAAATCAGAAATCTTCAAATTCAATTACTAAACCCTGGGGATAGAAAGATAAAAAACTTACCTTCAAGTTTTTCTCAGGCTCATACTTAGCTGGAGGACTCCAAATAAGTCACTAAATCTCTCAGTATTCTAAGAATCTTTTTTAAAATGATAAGTTGAATTTTTCTTCCTTTCCTTCTTTTTTTATTTCTTTCTTCCTCTATGTCTTTCTTTTTGTTTGAGTCTTCTTGCATAAAATGACTGCTACAAAAATCTTTTCCATGATTGCTCACGTATAACCTACTTCAGAATGTCTACTATCTTGGGAAAGGAGGGAGGGATAGAATTTGGAACTCAAAACTTTTTTTTAAATGTTAAGGGGTGGCTGGGTAGTGCAGTGAATACAGCACTGGCCCTGGAGTTGGGAGGACCCTGAGTTCAAATTTGGCCTCAGACACTTAACACAAAACTAGCCATGTGGCCTTTGGCAAGTCACTTAACCCCAATTGCCCTACCTTCCCCCCACCTCCAAAAAGAAAAAAAAAATGTTAAATTGCTTTTATATGTAATGGGGGAGATGTTATTTTTAAAAAGGCTATAAGTTGCAGAGAAGGTACATAACAGTTAGCACCAATTAACACACTGGTGATGCTGAGTCTCTAAGTGATGAGGGAATGTAAAACTGTGATGGAATGTAATTAAGTCAGGTTTCCTGCAGGAGGGGGAGCTTGGAACCTGTTTTTCAAGGTAAGCCAACTCAACAAGCATTTGCTAAGTTCTTACTATATGACAGGCACTGTGCTGAGCACTAGATATGCTTGTACAAGGACAAAGACAGACCCTTCCTTCAAGGAGCTTGCATTCTAATGAGAGAAAACCACACATAAAATGGGAGCTGAAAAGCGGGAGAGACAGGCCCACATCTACTTGTGTGCTGGAAGTAGGGAGAACTTTCTGGCAGTGAGGAGAGAAAGAACGAAGCATTTGAGAAATGGAGATGGAAAGATAATCATGTTTTTAGAATGAGGACCATCAGGTTAGAGGTGAGGTCACCTCTTTCAACCTCTATGTGAAATATGAAGTTGCTCAGCGAAGATTGGAGCCATGTTGTAGAGTAATGAAGAATGATAGGAGTTGGTCAATTAGGACCATAGATCATCTACAGGATTGTGGATTGAGAGCTGGAAGAGATCTTAGAGGTTATCTAGTCTAAACCCTTTATTTTATGATGGAGAAACTGAGGCACGGGTAGTTTGAAGTGACTTGCTCAGAATCATAACTTGTTGTTCAGTTAGTTAGTCATGTCTGACTGTTCGTGACCCCATGTATCATAGCCTGCCCTTCTATCCTCCACCATCTCTCAAAGTCAGTCCAAGTTCCACTATCTATCTCTCTCATCTCATCCTCTGCTTATCCCTTCTCATTTTGCCTTCAGTCTTTCCTAGCCCTGTCTTCTCATTATGTGGCCAGCATATTTAAGCTTCAGTATTTGACCTGAATTAATTTCTTTTAAGGACTGACTGATTTAATCTTTTGCCATCCGAGGGACTCTCAAAAGTCTTCTCCAATACCAGGATCATGGAACAAGTAACTAATTTGAAGCAATATTCAAATCAAAGGCTTTCTGACTAGAAGTTGTATTCTTGCCTCTTGGTGTTTAAAAGCCTATCAGAGAAATATGGATAAGGTACCACAGGCATCCAAGAGAACTATAGGTTCATGGGTAGAGCTATGATAAGGATGGTGTGTATGGCATATTGCTCTAATAACTGGGTAACAGAAAGCCAGGGAAGGGAGGCAAGGGAGAGAACTTTAGGATATCCCAAAGAATTGAGCTCATATATTAACAATGTGTCTTCTTGAACCTTGGCTTCCCAGGGTTGTTAGTAGGCACGGTCTAGTCTTTAACTGCCAGAAAGTACAAAACATACTCACTTGCCAGTGTGTGTGAAAGACTGTCTTGTTTTCTTTTTTCCCTCCCAACAGGACATGCTTTTCTTTCTAAATCAAAGAGGGCCTCTCACAAAAGGCATTTTCAGGCTATCTGCTAATATCAAATCCTGCAGAGAGCTGAAGGAGAAACTTAATTCAGGAGCTGAGGTGGATTTAGACGGTGAATCCATTTTTGTGACAGCATGCGTCTTAAAGGTAGGAAAAGGCTTCCACCCTGCTCTGGGATTTCTAGCAGGCGCAGACATGGTGTAGCTGGCTTCCTTCATTTTGAAGGTTCTGGCCCATTTGCAGGAAACTTTATTAGATTCATATTCTCTAGGAAAATAAATAAAAGCTTCTCCCAGATGTAATTGAAGTTGGCACCCACAGACTTTCAAAGCCTCCACCCTGAGATGCCATGAGCTGCTGCAGGCAACATCCCTAACATTTTCTTACACCTCCTTCCACACCACCTCCTCTTCTACCAGCCTCCCCTCTCCCCAATCCCCACAGCATCCCCAGGCATCTCAAATAAATTTTTAAACAAATTCAAAATGAGTTCACCAAAATAAATCTATCCTTATTCAAAGCTCCACAACTTCCAAATAAAGGTAAAATATGAAATTCTAAGCTTTTTGCATTTCTTTCAAATAAAAAAAACCTTCAACTTTAATTCTGAAATAATAAAACTGCTCAGAGATAGCTTGCTATCACTACCATAGTTACTTGTATAGTTCTTCCTCTCATTTTTTTCCTTCACATTAAAAAAAACAACACCATAAAGATGAGATGGGAATTACTTGAGCCACAATGAGGTCCTCTTCCATTTCCTATCCTAATTAAAGACCCATAGAACAGAACAGGAAGAGACCTTACATATGACTTTGTCCAGCCCCTCCCACTTTAGAGATGAAGAAATCAAGACCCAGAAAAGGCTTCATCTTGCCTAAGGTTATCAGTCTTTGAGATTCTCTTCCTTTCTCACTCATCCAATCCCACTTACTAAGACATTCCACAAGGTCACATAATTATTGGTGGTAAAATTAATTATTCTATTTTTCTAAAATGTCTTCCTTCAGAAATTCTTCACAATCTCAGAATGCAGCAGCTAGAGGGAATGGCTGCTTTATATAGGGTTTTGAGGGAAAGAAGGCCCAGGTAGACACCGCACCACCAATCAAGGGTTTACTTTTCACACAACTAGAGAAGGCCTGGAATGCCAGCAGATTGTTGTTCCTGTTCCACAAAATATAAGGGAAAAGCAGAAATGAGGAAAGAATGGCATTATACACAGTTAGGTAATCAGTTAGTCAATAAACATACATTAGTACCTGCTCTGTACTAAGTAATGGGAATTTGTTAAAAAGTAAAATACATTTCCTGTTCACAAGAAGCTTACAGTCTGATGGGGGTAGATGACATGCAAACAACTGGCACAAACAAGACACATACAAGATAACAAGGTAATCAACAAAAGGGGAAGGCATTTATTTAAGGGAGACCATGGAAGGTTTGGGGGGAATTCTGACTAGTTCTCTTCTCGTGAGTTTATGTGGAAGTCGTCATTTCTTAAATGCACTGTGACATAGGTACATGTTTTATCTGTTCCCTATAAAACTATTGTGGATAATGTAAAAAAAAAAAAATGCCATGTGTGTTCTGTTTTATATCTGATTTTTCCTCCTTATCTTTAACAAGTAACTAATATGTGAGCTTCCCAGTACTCCCTACAGTTTACAAGATATCCATATGCATAATTCATGGCATTTTGCCAGTATTTTGGAGGTATTTAATCAGTTGCAAGATTCTGTATAGACCTATACCACCTAAAATCTTTCATTAGTTCCACAAAAATGAGGAAGTAGTGTTGCAAGAGGACAGATACAGTCATTTCAGCAGCATTAGAAAAAGGGGGATTAGTCCTCGAGCAGCCAAAATTGGGACTAAGGAGCTTAAAATCAGGTTTTATAAAAAACTGAGGATATAATAGATCTGGGGCGGGCTGCCCTCCCCTGAAGTTTACTCTTCTAGCCAGCCAACTGAGGAAGATGAAGTAGACATATAGACTTGGAAGAGAAAAAGTCAACATTTCATCCATTTTCTGGTCTGATGCTTTCCATGAGTCCTCTCTCCCCTTTTTTTGGAGGTGAAACTAGACATTTTGACTGTTGGGTATGATTAATCTCCCCAGAGAAAAAGAGTCAAGGAAAAGTGTTGAGATATAATGGTGGTAGTGGTGTTAGTGTTGGTGATGATGATGATGATGGTGATGATGGTGATGATGATGATGATGATGATGACTAACGTTTCTACAGCTCTTTAAGGTTTACAGAATACATTTCAAATATTCTCATTTACATCTCATAACAACCCTGAGAAGTAGGTGCTAGTATAATCCTCATTTTGATAGAATAATATTTTTAGTACTGGTTTGATCAATTATTCAGACAAAAACTGTTCATTGACCTCAACCTCGTGATAGCATTTTGGTCCTCTTTGTGCACAGAGGACAAACAACTTGAACTTAAGGGTAATTTAATAGAGTTGGAGCCTGGGGATTCAAGTGCAAATCATTATCCCCTTCAAGAGTCTGAAGGGCAGTAAATGAGACAATAAACCCCTAGATTTTGTTTTAAAGATCTAAAGGATTTTTTTTCTTTTTCACTAGTTGTTGTTTTTTTATATCCCAGAACCATCATGATAGATTAATTCATTTGATGCCCCTTGGTTCTAAATAAGACTACTACTACTTGACCAGAGAATAGAGCTTATGAGTGAACTATTTGTATTTTTTAAAAGTGTTTAATAAAGACTCCAACTAGACTTGGGCACACTAGAACTGCATTGGACCAGGTTGGTCTTCGGGAATAATGATTATAGCAGGAAACCCTGACCTCAAGGCAGGACTAATGGATAACTTATATTATTAATGCATTATATTAGTATAATATGTTATATAATTATTGATGTTATATTATTAATGAGTGATAATGTAAAATTATGTAGGCCACTAAAATTTTGTGTAAGACATTCCTGTCTCCCCAGTGTGGTTTGAGAGTTCAATTTATAAGATTTTATATGGTAACAAACAACAATATTTTAAGAGCTGATGGAATAGCTCTTTAAAAACTATTAGAGAGTATATAGGGACTTCTCGCATTCTTCTAGTAAAGCAAGTCTGCATTCAGTTGATGAAAGTCAAGAAAGGTTGAAGTATGTGTACGAGTTTTGGGTCTCATAGAAAGGAGAGATTTTGATTATTGAAAAGAATAAAGCCTTATGTACACAAATATGCACAATTTCGCTGCCCCTCCTCCCAGAGTTGTGAGGATCTGATGAGATAATGTATCTAGAAAGACTCTTTGTAACCATAAGATGCTATATAAGCATTAGCTCTTACATTTCTATAAAGCACAGTGACTCTCAGGTCAATATTGGTAGTACTTCAGGGAAGCTAGGGAGTGAAGTGGGTACAGTGTTGGGCCTGGAGTCAGAAAGACTGAACTTCCTGAGTTCAAATCTGGCCGCAGACATTTATTAGCTGTGTGACTCCGGACAAGTCACTTAACCTTGATTGTCTCAGTTTTCTCATCTGTAAAATGAGCTGGAGATGAAAATGGCAAAACCACTCGAGTGTCTTTGCCAAGAAAATCCCTGATGGGGTCAGAGAATCAGATTGACAGAAAGAACTCAACAACAACTTCAGGCACCTCTCAAAGCATCCAGTTTACCTGTGTAAACAAGGACAAAAGCAGATAAGTCTCAATTCAAGCTGTGGAGTGTGCTGGCTAGGCATCATTTCAGCTGTTGAGGGCTAACTTTATGCGTTGTTATAGCCCTGGGGAAGCAATTGAGCTGTAAGAATGCCTGTTCCAAGTTGCTCCAGACCTCTCCCCGTTTCCTTAGCGTTCGTTTATGCGGCTCTGTTGGCCCCTCGCCACGCCTCTCTCCCTGGGATATTCTTTAATATATCAGCAGTGAGGGGAACACTTCATGCCATTGAAGTGAGAGAGACTTGTTAACATGTCAACTTGGGTTTTATATGCTGTAGGAAAATCAGAGTTAAGTGCTACATAAATAAGGAGCCTGGGGTGTATGGGTCAGTACATTGTATAAAAGAGAAAAGCTGTCCTTCTGATTCTGAGCAGTATCCAATTTGGGGGTTTCGCATAGGTTATCAGAGGCAGCCTGCTCTTAGGCATCACTGGGACAGCAGGAAAAATGGGGTTTGTCAAGCTAAACCTGCCTATCATTTTCTCACTTGCTGTATGAAACACAGGATAGGAGCAGTGCATTGTTTCTGGTCCACCATTCCCATAGCACATCAAGCACTGCCTAGTGGGTGAAAGCAAGGACCTGACAAACTCAATGAATGTTGGTTCCACTGGGGAAAACTAGGAATGGAAATGAAGTCAATTGATTGGCTTGACTTCATTTTTTCAGTGCAGTACCGCCATTTTTTACATAACAAAAAATCAAGAGATAGGACAATAAGAAATCAGTGGTAGTATAATAAATAATCAGGGGAAGATTCACAAGGGATTTTTGTTCTGGTTGTAGCAAAGACAAGTCACCATGTTTTTACCCACCCCCACTCAACTAGTTAAATGCCTAATTAAAATGTCTGGGGTAGTACGTTAGAAAAATCATTTTGTGCTCACTCTATGTGGGGCCTAATTCCTTTAAACTGCCAGCAGATACTGCAGAAGAACAGAGTTATAGACAGATCAAGTGATGCTTCATTAGGTTTCAAAAATGTGGCTTTTGTGGTGCTAGGTGAGTCAGCCAACCTAGTACCTACTATGTGTCCTAGAGTTCTACCAGGTGCTGAAGGGTGTAAGTAGAAAGAATAAATAAGCTTACATTTTATTGGAGGAGACAGCAAATTCATATAAAAATAAATACAATATAAATTTCAAATTAATAGATGCAATTATGTATATACACATGGGGAGAATGTAGGGGGCACAATGGATAGTGTCCTGTCCTGTAGTCAGAAAGCCTCCTCTTCCTGAGTTCAAATCTGACCTCAGACACTTACTAGCTGTGTGACCCTGGGTAAGTCATTTAATCCTGTTTGCCTCAGTTCCTCATCTGTAAAATGAACCAGAGAAGGAAATGAAAGATACTGTAGTATCTTTGCCAAGAAAACCCAAAGTGGGGTCACAAAGAACCAGACAGGACTGAATTGACTAAACAATAATAACAAAGTTATAGGTAGTTAGGAATGGCAGGCACTAGCAGCGGGGGTGGGGAATTAGCCAAGACTTCATGCAAAAATTAGTGTCTGAGCTGTATCTTAAAGAAAGAGCCCAGACGGGATGCATTATAGGCATGGGGAATGACCAGTGCAAAGGTATGGAGATGGGAGATGGCATGTAATAAGTGAGGAATAAAAAGACCAGTTTGGCTGGCTCTTGAACACTAAGGTTCCCTTAAGCTCTGAATGATCCTAATTTAGTTTGGAGGACTCTAGAGGGTGGGTTGATCTGGAGGCCTATGATTTTACTGGTGCAAAGAACTACTAGTGGGGAAAGAAACTCCCTTTACCAGTGCTGGTTGGTACATGCTCTGCAATTTATATTAGACAATTGTCTGGTCAGTCAATAGTCAGGCAATGTGCATGTATTAGGTGCTTGCTGTGTGTACAAGGACTGCGCTAAGCACTGGGGATAGAAGGAAAGGCCAAAACATCAAAGTCTGGGTTCTCAGAGGCTTCACAGTCTGATGAATGAGACAACATGCAAACAACTACATATAAACAACATGTTTAGAGGGCAAACTGGAGAAAATCTCAGGGAAGGCACTAGCTCCAAGGGGAGCTGGGAAAGGCTACTTGCAGAAGGTGGGATTTTCTTGGAGATTTGATAGAAACCAGGAAAATCAGAAAGCAAAGATGAGGGGAGAGAGAGCTTTTCAAGGATGGGGAATAGCTATTGGAAATGCACAGATTTGGAGATAGGAGGTGTGCTGTGTAAAGAACAGCAAGGAAACGTGTGTCTCTGGATCACCGAGTTCATGTAAGAAAGTAATATGTCTTTATTAAGAGTGAAAGAGCAGGAAGAGCCAGGTTATGAAGGGATTTAAAGGATAGAAGATTTTATGTTTGTCCTAGAAATTATAGCCATCCAATGAAGTTTAGTGAAGGGGAAGGGGATCTATGTGACATACTTAGACCCATACTTGAGGAAAATCCCTTTGGTAGCTTGAGGGTAGACTGGAGTAGGAAGACATCTGTATCAGGGAGATGAGCTAGAAGGCTGTTTTAATAAGCCAGGTAGAAGGTGATGAGGGCCTGAGCCAGGGTGGTGGCAGTGTTAGAGGCACAGAGGAGAGAGGTTATGAAAATAACAGGAGTAGGCATCAAACTGGATAGTAGTATAGTAAAGATTAGAGCAAAGAGTCGAGGATGACACCTGGGTTACAAGCCTAGGTGACAGGGAAATATAATAGTGTCCTCTACAGTAAAAGGAAAACCAGGAAGAGGGGAAGGTTGGGGGACTGGGCTATGAGTTCGGTTTTGGTCATGTTGAATTAAAATTTGGTCCAGGCTTGTGATGTCGTTTGTATCGGGAGCATCACTGTGAGGAAACTCTCCACTACTGCAGATAAAGAGAGTGATATAAATAGCAAGCTCTGGAAGGAGAACCTGAATCCAGGTCTGCCAAGCTCTCATTTTGCAGGTGTAGAACTGGGGCTCAAAGAGGGTTAAGTGACCCCAGACCTGACTCCCAAGTTTGTTCCTGTAATTATTACCACCTATCCTGAAACTCAGTCTAGCAGATGGGGAATTTTTAATATTTGGACTGGAGTTGGGTTCAAATCCTGACTCATTTACTTGCTGCTTGGGCAAGGCCCTTAACCCTCACTAAGCCTCGGTTTTCTTATCCATAAAATGAGGTGGTTCGTTAGATCACGTCTAAGGTCCCTTCCCACTCTAAAAGTACATGTAGTGATCACAAAATGTACCCTTCACTCCTAAGAAATTAGGACATTGGCTATTAAAAGAGAAAAAAAACAACCATTCCACTTAGAATCAGAATGCCTGCATTTGAATCTTGGTTGTGTCACATTGTACTTCTTTGTCTTTACAAAAGTCAGCCTCGGTTTCCTCATCTGTAAAATGTGGGTAAACATTTGAACTCTCTTCCTCATTTGAACTCAATAGAATTATTACCCATTCATTAGTGTTCACCTTTCCTTATAATGAATGGTTCGCCTACCATTCATTAGTGTTTTACAAAAATGCACCATGGAGGTAAGTGGCATCCACATACAAAATGTAAACTCCTGGAGGGCAGAAGCTCTTCATATTAGTCCCCAGTGCCCAGCACAATGCCAGCATACAGTAGGCACTAAATAAATGCTTGTGGATTGTGTCATATTATTGTTGTGATTGTTACCACCTTTATTATGAGCAACATGACATAATAACTATAGAGTCAAGTTCAAAATCAGGAAGCCCTAGGTTCTGGTCCCATCTATAACATGTATTGGCTGAATGACCCTGAGAAAGTCACTTAAACTCAAAGTGACCCAAACAATTTACTAGGGTGATAAGTTGCAGAAATGGTGGCTAATGTGCTATTATTATTGTTATTATTATTAGAGGAAGTTTATACATTGTGAGAGTTCCCTGTACATCAATGAAATGATTGATCTAGTATTTTTAAAACTCCTACTATTGCGAAAACAAGCAGACATCTTGTATTTGCATGTCCCTTCTCCTACCCGCCTCCCCTTACATAAAAAATTAAAAGTTATCCTGAAGTGGTCCTTACATATTCCCATATCAGTTGCATGGCCTTTAGTTAAAAAGAAGCTTAAGGCATCAAACTGATTTTGTAACAGTCCTGAGGCCCCTTTGTTTGATTCACTCAACCTTTTCACCAAAGTTCACATCCACCAACCTCCTCCCTCCTACCATGGGCTCTCATGTGAACTTGAACATTTTGCTGGTGACCTGGGCTTTGCTTTGGGAGAGGAGGAAACACTCAGCTGAGTCCTGTGGCTCAGGGATTATAATTCAGGACCTACCCACTAGGAAACCCTGGCTTTGATTCCCGGTCCTCTGCTCAGCTGTGATGGCAGCTGAATTTCATAATTTGTTATTCCAGCTGTGGCAGAGTTCATTGAGATGTTACAAGTTATTATCTTTCAAGTCTAAGTTTTAGGTTTAATGGTGCTTTTCTTCAAGACAGATAATAATATGTTTTCCACTGTAACTCAAATGGGGAGTCAGTCCCTTTCTTCAGAATAAAAGCTGTTTGGTTTTTTTGGCCTCTTTTTAAAACTGACTTTTAAAGTGGCTAAATCTCGTTGGTGGTGATGGAAATCTGGTAGATTTAGCAGAGGAAGGGTGTGGCTTCTACAGAGAACCACTCTTGGATTCTTCCAGAAGGTAGAATAGAGCAAGAAAAATGAGAACTTCATATTGCTGGTGAATGGCTCTCATCAAAGATTAGACGGGCCATGGGGTGAAATGAAAGGTTTTATAGGGAGTTTTTGTTTTTTACCCATACATCTAAGGGTTTCAGTTCACATTGCCTTCCTGTGTCCCTGTTTCCAGAAATAAGCACTGCCTTAGACTACAAACCAGTTACTGTTTGTTGTAGGTTTATGTCATAATTTATATCCTCTCCCTGCTGCCATCAATCAGTCTGATTTGCTTACAGCTCCTCCTAGCTATAGATTTGACTGTAATGCAGCTAACAGAAGTGCTGGCTTATCCATGTCACTCAGTACATGACAGTGGATTTCCCTGTGCATAGAAAGATAAAATGCTGTTATACTTAGGGCCAGAAGAAACCTTACAGGTTATATAGTCTGGCCTCTTCATTTTGTAGCTGAAGAGGCTGAGGACTAGAGAGATTATGGCTTGCCTAAGGTCATAGTTAGGAAGTAGCACAGACAGGATTTTAACCCAGGTCCTCAGACTCCAAGTACTTTCCACTGTCCCATGTTGCCTCCACTGGAGCATGTGAGATTCACAGTAAGACATGTACTCCAAGTTGCCATTCCCTTATGGAATTCTTCTTGCCTTAGCCCCACCCTGTAATCAGGAGCACACAAACTTCATGCAGAATAAATTCAAAGTAACTTCAAAGGGGTAGGCAGAATACAGATACCCTGTTGACAGTATGGCTCTGTGTAAGTCTCAGGCTGTCAGGTTCATCAAGACTATCTTAGAAAAAGAACTGGCATACAGAGTACTTGAAGGTTGCCAAAGCACTTTACCTGCAATATCTGCTTTGATTCAGGATCTAGCCAACTGAGCTCATTGGCCTCAACCCAGGAAACAGTAGGTTGGATAAGGAGGGGGGAAAACAGCCTAAAAACAAATGTTTAATGATGGGCTCATTCTCAGAAACCCTAAGGAGAGGACGCTTTGGGAGTGGTGGTGCTATACTCTCATGCTCCAGCCCACCAGCACATTTCCCAAGAGCCTTCTAATGTCTCGGGGTCCATATGGACATACAGGCCAGAAAACCAGCAAGCCAACTTTATGAATGGTGAATAGGCTAGTTTGCACATATGGGACACTGAGAGCAATCTACAGAGGGAAAGAAGAACCCTGGGGAAAAAGGTCCAAACTCCAATCAGAAAGAGTGAGTGAGTTACTGCTATATTCAGTCAGATTTCACTACAGGACAAAATCTAAATATCCAAGGGCTGTTATTTATAGAAGTAATTTCAACACCAAGGAGTGAAAGCACTACAAAAGAAAATAAGATATTGTAGACAGACAATGGCCACTTCCACACTTAGGTCCCGTGGCTTCCCTCTTCCCTTAGGTGGTCAGGGAACTTGGACACTCCTGACTTGACAACCAGGAATGGAAGTTGTTTCTGGGGGCCCAGAAAGAGATTGGAAGCAATACCAAGACAGCCTCCTGGGTACCATAAACTAGTGGTGTCAAACTCAAATTAAAATGAAGGCCACTAAACCATACATAAGGATTCCTACAAGCTGAATTCTGCCCTAGAAAACTACGTATTATCTAGTTTATTGTATTTTTATTTTGTTGAATATTCTCCAATTACATTTTAATATGATTTGGGCTACATTTGGGAGTATTGTGGGCAGCTTCGCAAGCTGTATGTTTTATATAACTCTGCTGTAAACCATCTATTCTTCCTGTTAGGCCATGGATTCCATAAAGCTCCGGGGATTTTTCTTGAGATCATCATTACTAGGGAAAAAGTATCAGGGTACTTAATCACCCTGGGATGGAAGCAAAGAAAGGGATACACAGTATTCTAGGACACCCTTGACACTGGTAGTCTGGTTTATAGCCTAACAAAGCAATGCCATAGCTACTCCTCAGGCTAGCACTGGCGAGTCTAAGTGTCATAAATTAATAGGCCTGAGTAAGTGTTTTTCCTTACCACCTTTACTTTATGAAGTGTTGTAAATTTTCCAGGCCACCCCTTGGTAAGCCAAAACTTAGACTGTCCTCATTTGTGCCCAGGTGTCCAGTAGTACATTTAGTTCTAGTCATGGCTCTGTCTAAATATAAGCATTTAAATT
>CM053596.1:107948490-107977486 GCA_028646575.1 Pseudocheirus occidentalis
CTCTCCCTCTCTCCCCCTCTCTCTGTCTCTGTCTCTCTATCTCTCTCTGTCTTTCTCTCTCTCTCTGTCTCTGTCTCTCTCTGTCTCTCTCTGTCTCTCTGTCTCTCTCTGTCTCTCTGTCTCTCTGTCTCTCTCTGTCTCTCTCTCTGTCTCTCTGTCTCTCTCTCTCTCTCTCACTGCTGTGGCCAGGCAGGTGAGTGTGAAAGATTGCCTTCAATTGTTACTCCCTTCAACCAAACTACAGATAGTGTTCCTTCACGAGCTGGTGATAACCCATTCTTCCTGGTAATAACGTGAATTAAAAAATATTTTTATCTGCTCAGTCTTTTACAAACTAATAAAAATGAGCTCATTCCTATCTTTCTAAAGGTACATTAATGTCATCTTAATTTTATAGGTGTAGATACTAAGGCATTAAGATTAGATTTTAGGGAAACTCTAATCCCATAGTTTTAAGTCTAAGGATTAAAAATAAAAAGTAGCCTTGAATACTCTTGTCTCTATACTCAAGCTATAGCTGAGAAACTTGTGAATTTTTTCTCTCCTCTTTTGTATTTTTGTGAGATTGGGAAGGCATACATCAAACAAGGTGCACAGACTATGAAAAAGTCCAATCTCCTTTTTGCTTTTTCTGTTATAGGTCTCTCTACTTGTACAATTTCTAATTGAAAACTCCTGCAGGATATTTGGAGAAGAAATCACTTCCCTCTTGAGAGATATTTCAATCAGCTGTGACAGAGACAATGCCTCAGGTATCATGAATCACTGGATCATTTTTTTCTCTAAAAATACACCTTATATATCTGCCAACTGCTCTACCATCATGGGGCACTGCAAGCTGCTGAAAGTATAGTGGCTCTGAGACTCTCAAAGGGGCCAAAGACTAGATTGAATGGCAGGAGAAACTGGGATGGGATTAGGGGAAGCCCACACTACCAACATTTTCACAAAACCTTTACTTAATTCATTCCTGAGCTATGTATGAGAACCAGCTATGTTTCTTGCAAGGTTCAGAAATACACAAGAAAAGTATAAGATATAGCCCTTCCCCAGAGGAGTTAATAATGACAGGGGCAGTTGATCTTTTCTTTTGGCAGAGAAGTAGGTAGGCAGCATGTCAGGAAAAGCACTGAAGTCTGAGTTCGTGGACCTAGCTTCTTATCATTCTTAGATATGACATTCATTTGCTCTTTGACCTTGAATGATTCATTCATTCTTTCTGCACCTTATTTTCATCTGTAATATGAAATATCTTAATGAGATTATTTCCAAGCTCCTTCTTGAAGTAAAATTATAGAATAGTTTTCCCTACACACAGACACCCTCACCCCCCACCCCCAGTTACCATCTCTACATAAAAAGCTTGACTGTACAGACTTACCTGTTAGCCTCTCCTTCAAAAGGCAGTGCTTGAACACTTCTGGCATGAATCGCTCTCTGCTTTTTATTTTTTTGTTGTTTTATGATTCATCTTTATTACACTGAGAAAATCTTGTTAGAGGGAAACCCATTTAATCAAGAGCTAGGATAGGCAGGGGACTAGGAGACGTGTGTCTGCCAGAAAGACTAATGTCCTAGTTCTTTAACTAAAATGTGAAAGATTGCAAATTACTCCTTTTCTTCTGAGAAAAAGTTTGAAAAGTGCTTTAGGAAACAAAAATCAAATAAGATGTATTTTTTTTTTCAACATTGGTATGATTTTGTGATGGGCACTTATTAAGCTCTTCCTACATGACCTGTAACTTAACCCAATTTTAATTCTTTGACAGGTATGTCTGGCTTCCAAATGAATGACTCTTCCTATGACAGCTTAGAAAATGAGCTGAATGATGATGTAGATGCTCCCTGCAGTGACCTGGTAAAGAAGCTGGGTCAGGACAGCCGTAGCATGGACTCTGTCTTAACACTGAGTGACTGTGATTTGGACCAACCTGAATCAGAAGGCATTCTAACTCTGAGTGATTTTGACCTGGACCAGCCTAGAAATGAAGAAATTCTGCTAAAGCACCGTTCTAAATCCAAGCCGTTGAGCATTCCAGTGGCATCCTGCAGTAAAGTTTCAGCACAAGACTGCTCCAAGAACATGCCAGTTGGCACAAACACACTTGGTTACTTGTCGACAGCTGCAGTAGATTCTCTGAAAAACTGGAGGAGGCACAGGCGCTGTTCTGAGCCCAGCATAGACTACTTGGATTCCAAGCTTACCTATCTCAGGGAGTTCTATCAGAAGAAGCTCCGCAAGTCAAGCTGTGATGCTATTCTCTCCCACCGTGATGAAGACAGTCACAAACGACCCCAGCCTACACAAGGAGGGCTTAAGAAAAATACCACAAACCAAAACGTGAAGAAAAAAGCCTTTTTTAGTCATGAAGGTACTCCAGTGAGACTTCCTTTCAAATCCAAACCTGTGACCATTTCTGTGGCATCCTATAGTAATATTTCATTGCAGGATCACTCTAAAAGCCAAACCCTTGGCCCTGATCACTCTGGATACTCCCCATCAAACACAAGACTTGGACTCAGAAGTTTGCAAAGGCACAGGCGCTGCTCAGAGCCAAACATAGACTACCTAGACTGCAAGCTCACCTATCCCAGGGGAGCTTCTCCAAAAAACATACACAAGACAAGTTGTGGTGTTGGCCTCTCTCTTGGAGATGAGGATTATCTCAAGCGCCACCAGTCTTTGCAAGTAGAAGGTCAAAAACTGATTAGTCAGAGTTTGATTATGGGGATTGAAGTGGGTAAGAGTAATGCCTCAAACCAAAATGTAGAGAAGATGTTGCCTGGTACTTCACCACGGTTAAATATTTGCTCAAGAACTAGCTATTCCAGTTTGTCATCACCAGGAACGTCACCATCGGGTTCTTCGGTGAGCTCTCAAGATAGTGCTTTTTCCCAGATTTCTGAACACTCAGTCTTTATTCCCACAGAAACCTCTTCACCAATTGATTGCACTTTTTCAACCCTAAGGAAACAGGGGGAACTCTCTCCTGACTTCTGCAGCCCTTTTTCTGGGATTTTCAACCCTTCCCCAGGATCAGCCAACAACCACCCGCTTTGTATTAAAAAAGACAGTGTAGAGTGGTCTTCTCAAACGCAGCCCTTAACTCTTCAGCCTAGTACATGGTTAAGGAATGGAGTGGCCACATTGAAAAACTGGTCCCTCAAAAAGAAGACAAAGGCCCCTAGACAAGAGAAAAAGAAAGCAAATTCCATAAAAGGAGTCTTAGAGCAGCCAACATGTTCTTCTGAAGGCTCAGAAATGAGCCTGCTCCAAGGGACACAGGTGGATGCATCCCTGAGAACCGCCAGCCTAGTCAGTGCTATAGAAATAGACAATTTATGTAATCCCTATGTCTGCCAGGATTCTGAGGACCACGGTAGCTCACTAATCAGTTCAGGGGATGTCAGACTTAAACTCCATATAAAGCCAAGCAAGGAAGTGGAGGATGACAGCCAGTGTTCTCCTGGTGCTCAGTCCCCAGAGAATCCCTCACTCAGCTGCTCTTTGACACTAGGGAGCATACTGAGCCCAGCCCCCAATGCTGGGTGTCCAGAGACTGCTGTAGCTTGTAGTGATGGGCAGGGACATACAACCAAAGACATTTAACCAAAGTAGACTGTGACACTCACTGGAATGGCTGGTTCCGGTTCCTTAATCAGATGCATGGTGTAGGTTGCCTAAGGACAACCACAGTTTACTTTTAGCATAATAAAAGTTTTTTGAGAGGCATTAAAGTCCTTTGTGGGGGAGGGAGAGGGAATGTTTTTTCCTCTGTGCTCTAAAATTGGGTCACTGGTGTGTTTGGGTAGCTTGTCCCTTTTATAATCAGTAGTAAAATGAGTCCCTATTTATATACATTCTGAGATATTCATGTCATCCTGAAGAATGAGACAGACTCTGCTGAGGGAGGTCTTATGTCAACATCTTGTGACCAGTAGGCCAAGGCTAAGGTCAGGGAGCAACAAATTAAGCTAGGTGGGAACCAGGAGCCAGAAATCATCCCTGTTCCATGAGGTGTTTGGATTGAGGGAGCAGGATCAATTGGAATTGAATTAAAGAAGATCCAGGGCAGCAATGGCCATCCAGACATTCTGAGGACAGTAATAGCTAAGGTCTCTGATCACTGTCTTTGACTATGAGTTCCCAGTGTCTCTCGCTGGAAGGGACTCTGTATCTAGTCCAATCACTTCTTTTTATAGATGAGTCAGAGACCCAGAGAGTTAAGTGAGACTTACCCATGTCACACAGATAATAAATGGCAGAGCCAGGTTTTGAACCCCCACTCTCTCTTTGAAAGGGAAAAAACATATGTATATAAATGACACCCCACCCCAACCCCACACACAAAAGTACAGTGTAAAGATATTTACTGTGAAAAGTTTTTTTTTTTTTTAGTATCACTTTCCATTCAAGTAACATGTTTTACTTATTTTTATTATTGCTGCTCTCATCCTCTTGGTCATTTTCACTGTTCTCTTACAGAAAGCATGATCCCAGACTGCACTCAGGTTTGTGCAAGTTAGATTAGAAAGAAGAGAGCATCTTGAAAATTCACAAAGACCCCAAAAGCCAGAACTGTGAGAAGAAAGGCTGGTACAGACAGACCAGTGATTCCCATAGGTTAGGTTATCAAGACCTCCTCCCCAGCAGAGCACTTTGTTTATGTCTCTCATGGCATTAATCCAATCCCACTCAGTTCCTTATGTACTTGTCTTCTCTCTGTGCCTGAACTGTCAGTTCCTCAAGAACAGGAGTGGGGTGTTCACTGTAGCCCCCCAGAACTCCTAGCAAGGTTAGTGCCTTGCACAGAGTGGGTGCCTGATCAACATTTGTTTCATCAAATGGATGTCTTGTCCCTTATAATTCAAAAGTGATACCACTCATTGCATCTGGCTGAACTAGTACCTGAAGCTGATGTATGGCTGCCGTTCTGCTCACCTTGCACACATGGTCTTAATCATTTGTTCAGAGTGCTGAAGATGGTGTTCCTTGTGACTAGCAACTAGCTTATCTCTTCCCAGACTGTCCAAAATCTTTGCTCAAAAAAGAGCCGTCCTGTCCCAGTTACTGCTTCTAGGGGTGTGTGGGAACTCTGAAAGCAAAGATGGGAAGGTTGGAGGGAATAGAACAAACACCTACAATAGGTGGTGCTTTTCAGACAGTCTTCCCACCTCTACCTATGAATTTTCTGCATCCTCATAATTATGGAAAAGGAAAGTCTTGTTCTTCATTATTTTAAGCCTGGTTCACCAATGCATCTTTGGGCACTTGGCTTTCCCTGGAATAGGCACTCATGATTCTCCTCTGCTGGCAGCCCCATTCCCTAGTTTTGCCATCCAACCCCACCTTCACCCCCCTGCCAGTGAAACTCACAGACTCTAAAATGGAACTGCCTCCATAGTTTTCCACAGGATTCAGCCTTTCAGCCTTATGATGTGCCCTTCCCATTGACAGGCTCTCTGGTCAGGCACATCTCAATACCTACCCATGGAAAATTGCACTGAACTCATTTTGTCACTTTGTTCACACACCAAATGAAGTTTGTCCAGGAACTAGCCATTTCCCATGAGCTTTCTCCATCTAGTTAAGGGGCAACTCTTAAGGCAAGCACCTCTTCTGCTATTTACTATCAGACATATTCTCTTAACCCAGACTGCAGTCAGTTTTCAATGGCAGAACACAGTTTTCTCCAAGGCAACAAAAATCCTTTACAATTAACTGTGTTACTTCCTTCTGTTCATTTCAGTTCAATTCAGCAAACGTTTGCTAAGCACTTACTGTATGCCAGGACTGGGGATACAAAACAGAAAGTAACAACCTTTCCATTAGAACTGCCTTCATACTTAAATGATGTGACCCTGTCTCTGTCCACAAGACCATGATTCCCCGTGCCTCAATAAACATAATCTAAATTGGCCTGGTCAAGCTTGGAATGATCCCCATAATATAAATAATGGCCATTTTGATCGAAGATTGGATGCCAATTTTGTCCTAGGACCACTTAAATTAAGCTTCATAAGTGTCTGTGTATGTCTCTTGTGGTATAGTTATTATAATGTATGTGAAATTACCAGAGGCTTCCATTGCCATAAGGAAATGCTGTCAAAACCATGGATGGGAATGTGGTGATTGTGGCTTGTAATATCCTCTTGGAAAGAAATTGCTCTCTTCTTATGAAAATTTTGGTTCCATGGTTCCAATCTTTTCCCTTTATTTCATAACATAAAATAATCCAACAACCTTATTTAAAGTATAGAAGGAAAATACTGTTAGCTAGATGCCAAGTCTCTTCAGTAACCATTCCTACTGGGTATAAATTATCTGTTGTACTTCTTTAGCTGTTCTCTTGATGTTTAAATGTGAATAGTTTGTTAATATGGCTGTAAAGTGTCCTATTGTATGATTCGCAGGCAGAACACACGTCATTTTATTATACTGTCATCTTATAATATATTAAACTGATGCTTTATCTAAGATGCTTTGAGTTTGTATAATATATCTTGATAAATTTTACTACCATATGTTATGGAATAAATGTGTATTTTTGTACTTGCAGAAACTCTGCTAACTTTTGAAGTTGTCTGGTTGTAAAGGCCCTGATGATAGATATGTATGAAGTCCATTCTGTGTATTAAAATAAAAACAACATTCTACAAAGTCAAAGACAGTCAGTCAACAAGCATTTATTAAGTGCTTACTTAAATAAATTCAAAATATTCATAAAGAAAGCACAAGGCACTGTGCTATGTACTGGGAATACAAAGAAAGGCAAAAACCATCCTCCCAGGAGCTCACATCCTAATGGGAGGAGGGGAAGAGACAACATGGGGAAAAGTATGTATAAGTAAGAGATTTGCAGGGTAAATTGGCAGTAATCTCAGAAGGAAGGCATTAGCATAAGGAGGCATTGAGAAAGGCTTCTTGAAGGAGGTGGGATTTTAGCTGAGACTTCAGAGAAGCCAGGAGGTAGAGATGAGGAGGGAGAGCATTCCAGTCCTGCAGAATAGCTGGTGAAAATGCAATGGGGAATTGGATGATGGTCAAGGGATGGCAAAGGAGCCAATGTTACTACATTGTGTTGTTCATAGAGGGGAGTAAAGTGTAAGACAGAAAGGCAGGAAACAGCTAAGTTATGAAGGGCCTTAAAAGTCAAACAAAGGATTTCATATTTGATCCTGGAGGTCATAGGTAGCCACTGGAGTTTATTAAATGGGAGAGGAGGGATGACAGACTCAGCAGCACTTTGGCAAGAAAGCTTTGTTAGCTAGAGGAGAGAAGCTTGAGGTGGAGAGACTAAACTAAAGGTTTTTGCACTAGTCCAGGAGTACAGTGGTGAGGACCTGCACCAGAATGGTAGCAGTTGGAGGAGAGAAGTGGTCATAGAGAAATATTTTGAGGGCAAATTCAATAGGACTTGGCAACAGCCACTGGGAAATAACTGCTTTTTGTAGTTTGTTTTGTAGAGATTCAGATCAATTTTCTGTTTACTATTGGTGGAAATTTAGAGAACACGAAGAAGGCACGGAGCCATGTCCCAGAATTTCCAAAGTCCTTCCACTTGTAAAATTCCAAGGATTTGGGTCATAATCTGAGATGTCTACAAAGCAGCATTCTAGTGGGAGGTTTTTTTTTTAATAAAATACTTTGTAAATATTAAAAAAATATTTTCGATTTGTAGCAAACAAGTTATGTTTTAAAGACAAGAAATCTTCATTTTTGCTGGCATAGCATTTTCATTGCATTCCTTAAATCTGATACATTCTGCGCTCTCCCCTATCAGTAAAGGAAACTGCCCAGTTTTTGTGAGCACGAAAATTACTTGTGTAAATCTGAGCCAGTCTGACTCAAAGTATAGCAATTTTCCCAGTAACATACCAGAGACATCAGTATTTGTTATTTAGTGTATGTCCATTTGTGTAATAGTCACAGGATAATAACTACTAGCATTAATATACAACTTTAAGGTTTGCAAAATATCTTAACATATGTTTACTCATTTGCTCCTCCTAACAACCCTGTGTGGTAGGTGCTATTCTTACCTCCATTTTTACAAATGAGAAAACAGGCAGACAGAGTTCTAGTAACTTGTCCAAAGTCACACAGCTGTTGTCTGAAGTAGGATTTGAACTTTGTTCTCCCTGACTCCAAGCCTCCGTTGTGTCACCAGATTGCCCTGGAATCTCAAGCCAGAGATGGCCCTTAGACTTCACCAAGTTCAAACCCTTAACAAAAGCATAAATTTCCCTTACACCAGGGGTTTTTAACCTTGTGGGGTGTGTGTGTGTGTGTGTGTGTGTGTGTGTGTGTGCATGCGTGCGTGTGCATGTGTGTGACAAACTTTGGACAGTCACGGAAGCCTATGGACCCTTCTCAGAACACAATGTGTTTAAATGCATTAAATACTTTGCATATTTGAATTATATTAAAATGCAGTTACCAAAATATTTTAAAACATTTGCAATATAGTCATATATCTAGTGGTAGGTCTAATGACTACAATATCTTCCAAGTAGTGACAAGGGTAAAAGATGTTTCCAGTTATCTGCAGTGACTGCAATGTAATAAGAAAATACCGGATTTTATTGCTGACAAAGTCATAGAGACTACTAATACTACTGCAATTTGTTGCCAGTGTCCGTAAGTGAAGAAAATGCTTTCACTTTAGAGGTTAAGAGAAAAGAAAGATAGCATTTTTTTCTCACCCCAGTTTGAAATCTAGGAAGTGTATGGATCCCGGGATAAGAACACCTGCTTGATAGCATTCTCAACAAGGGCTTTTCCAGCATTTGCTTAGATACCTCCATTGATAGCCAACTATCTTCCAAAATGGTCCTTTCCTTTCTTGGGGGGAGGAGAAAATAAAATGGTGATGTGTTGACTAATGCAAATACTCAGCCATGTATGGTCTTACAAAGTTGCTTTGGGCACCAAGAGGTTGAGTGACTTGCCCAAGGTCATACCGTTCCTATGTTGGAAGTGGGCCTTGAACCCAGGCCTTCTCACCCAAGGCTGTCTTTCCATCTATGCTAGCTCCCCTTTTCTAACAGTTGTCCTCTTTTTGCCTGTTTTAGGAGCACAAAGTAAGCACCGGCTTGATGGGCTTAGCCCATCTGCTACAGAGGCATTCAAGGGGAAAGTGAAGGGTAGACGAGTAGAAGGACACTTAGAGTGCCTACCAGGTGCCAGGCATTGTGTGAAGCACTTCCCAAAGTATGATCTCATTTGATCCTCACAGCAATCCTGGCAATTAAGTACTATTGTTACCTCCATTTTACAGTTGAGGAAGCTGAGGCAAACTGGTAAAGTGACTTCCGCAGTGGGATTTCAACTCAGACCTTTCCAATTCCAGGATCAGTGCCTCTCTGTGCCACCCAGTTCCCTCTGAACAATAAAATAAGGTGGGGGAGAAAAAAATCACATTGAAGGCATCCCAAATGCCCAAATCTAAGGTGAATTATTTCTCTTTGGGGGCAGTTAGTACATAACTACCAATGGAATGTATCATAGATAAGTCATATTTTATATTCCTACCCATAGCAATGGTTGATATGTAGCATTTTACATAATTCTATCCCATCTGAATCTCACAAACAGGCCTGAGGTTAAGTAGCAGAAATATCTCCATTTTCCATAAAAGTAAACAGAGTCAGAGAGTGGCCTTATCATTGTTAAACATCTAGTGCCAGAGCCCCAAATTGATCTGGGTCTTGCATTCTGAGCCAGGGTTTTCTTTACTGGAACACATCACTGCCCTATACAGCCAGTATCACAAGGCAGCTAAGTGAGAGGGTGAATACAACCTTGGGTCTTCAAGTTCAAATCTGGCCTCAGACTCTTCCTCCTCTAGACTGAGCAAATCACATAAGCTCTGTATGCCTCAGTTTCCTCCAAGTGAGGATCAAATGAAATAGTATTTGTAAAGTGCCTAGTGATAAATAAATGCTTAGTCCCTTCATTTCCCTTCCAACATAAGTTGCCTCCTTTAGGTGTAGTAGGTTTGCCAATGTGCCATTTTGCTTTGAAGGCGAAAAGGGTGCTTATTGCATATTTATTATAAATTTATGAAATAATTCTAGTTTATAGAAGTTATGGTTTCTTCCTTTTGATCTTGTGACGGATTGAATTGAAAGGCATTGAGGGTATATAATGTATAGTGATATGTTTTGTCTGTCTCAAAGAAGCTAACTTCTTGGTATACTTGCATGGAGACCTCCAGTCTGTGTGTTGGGTTTGTTCTTTTTTTGTTTGTTTGTTTTTTACAGGGTGATAACCCATCTTTTCTAAAATCTGCCATTTCTCAATGAATTTGGGGGAAAGACTTTGCAAACAGTTCAATATAAATCCCTTCACAAAACTTAGGACAGATAAACCCAATAAATACTGTTTCACTGCTCTGGAGATATGCCTTTGTCACACTGTCTCCTTTTAAATACAATATCTCAGAGAATAGTAGCAATCTAAGTTGCTCACTCAAAGAGAAAGTACTTGGTGTACTGTGCTTCCTAGACAAAGAGTGTGATTTCTGCCCTGGCTGATATATGTAACAGTATAAGCCCTCATGTATTACTTTCAGTTCTTACAAATACAGTGGGCACATTGAGTCTCAATGTGGCATAGCTTCAAATGTGCAGCGAAACTCACAGGAGACTTGGAGCTATAATCTGAAAAGGCAACATTTTGAAGTTCAAAAGAGAAATACAGGATGTCCCTAAAGTCTGGACACATAAGGAAATCTCATTAACTATGCATATTTTCAAGAAATGAAATTTTCAACAACATTTTATTTAATTAGAATTAATTTTAGCCTTGACAACTTCATATGGAATAAAAGCTTTCATTAACTATTAGGGACTATTTTCTATATTAATTAGATTAATTAAATTAATTAATGAGATTTCTTATGTTTCTCCTATGTCTTCCTATAAAATCTCGTTTATGCTAATTAAATAAAATGTTGAAAATTTCATTCATTTCATCTCTCGAAAATATGCAAAGTTAATGAGATTTCCTATGTGTCCAGATTTTAGGGACACTCTGTAGACAAAGATAAACTGACATTGGCTGTCCACAGGGCCCTGATAGGACAGCCAATAGGTAGGTGCCTGTGCTACTCTGATGTGGAGCACACATGAATTTTTAGAAGTCTCAAATCCACTTTTATAAGCTATTTAATTTGTTGACACCTAGTTAAGATGTTTAAAGGAGTTAAAGAATCCACATGTCCTGGCAAATTAGGTTTTGAAGACATTTATTATGACTTAAATACTTATTGTCTCAATTGAAAATTGATCTTAGATTACAGTAGGTTAGAATTTGGGGCAACTACGTGGCTCAGTGCATAACGTTCCACGCCTGAAGTCAGGAAGACATCTTCCTAAGTTCAAATCTGGCCTCAGACACTTGTGTGACCCTGAGTAAGTCACTTACCCCAGTTTCCTCATCTGTAAAATGAGCTGGAGAAGGAGGTGGCAAACCACTCCTGTATCTTTGCCAGAAAAACTCCATATAGTATCACAAAGAGCTGGACATGACTGAAAAATGACTGAACACAAAAATTTAGAATTAGTGTTTAAATCACTCATTGAGCTACACAAGCCCCTCCTCCATGAGAATAGAGTGATCCAGGGGGCCAGGGTGGGGTTGAGGGGGATGGGTGGAGTGTCAGAAAACCTGGGTTCAAATACCAGTTCTGCTCCTTGCTACTTACTTACCTGAATGACCCTGGGTGAATTCCTTATTCTCTTTGACTTTCAGTTTCCTTGTCTGTATATTAAGGTAATAATGACCCCTTTTTTTTTAAATCTAACTCTGATTTCATCTCTGTCTACACTATCTACTTAACAAATTTGTTGTGAGGGTCAAGTGAGGCAAAAATTCTTTGTAAACTCTCAAGTGCTATAGAGATATCTTATCATCATTATTTTTACACTCATGACCATAGAAGTCAGAATGGGAGAGGAAGAATTTGAGGCAAACATTTCTCATGACACTTTGTTGAAGGCAAGTATGGTGTTAGTGGAAATAATGATAATATGAATATTTATATGATGCTTTAAAGTCTGCAGTGAGATATACACACAAATATGTGAGTATATGTATGTGCATGTGTGTGTGAATGTATGTATGTATGATAGTAGTTATTATTACTAAACCTATTTTAGAGATGAGAAAACTGAGGGAAAGTGTTTTGCTAGTTGTTAGTGGTTTTTTATTCAGGTGAGGGTTATCTTTTTGGGTCAGGATGTATAGGGCTTACCTATACCCACCTCAACAGGCTTCGGGCGTCCCTGGCTCCTGGTCCACTCCGGGAGAGACAGCTGCACAGAGAGAAACTCAGGACACAGGACTTGCTTCTAGCTTTTATTGAGAGTTCATCCTCTATCTTAGTGTGGCTGGACTGGACTGGTTTGGCTGGACTCGACTGGCCTGGCTCCACCGCACTGGCTGGACTGCCTCTGCCTCCAAGTAGCCTGTATTTAAGTCCTTTCTCCAGGGCCCCTTAGGGCCCCTCCCCTGGCATGCCCTAGCCACAGCGAGCCAATGTGTCTCACCCTGAAGGCGGAGAGATTATCCTGCTTATTGTAAGCAGGTGCAGCTGCCTCCAGGTGATCACTTGTACTCCTGTTAGCTGAGGACCGGTTCAACCCGTCCATCTCTCGTGGAGTATCAACGACCCTCTTTAGGAGTCTCCTCCCCACATGAGGTATCAGAGACCTAACAGCTAGTGAGTATTTGAAGCAGCATTTGAACTTGTCTTTCTGAATCTTAATCCAGTGCTCTCAGCTTAGCTGTGGTTTTGGATGAAGTCTGAGGCCTTTAACATCTCTGATACTCTGTTTCTTCATCTACAAAATGAAGAAATTAGAGGGTGACCTCTAAGGTCCCTTCAATCTCTGTGTCTATGACCCCAAGATGAAACTGCTAGAGAAGTCATAAGATCATAGAATCTAAGATTTGGAGTTCTAAGGAACCCTGACTAGTCCAGGGATCATACCACTATTAGTTGTCAAAAGCCGGATTAGAACCCAACACCTTAAAACATACCATTACAGGGGCAGCTAGGTGGTGCAGTAAATAGAGCACTAGCCCTGGAATCAGGAGGACCTGACCTCAAATCTGGTCTCAGACACTTAACGCTTACTAACTGTGTGACCTTGGGCAAGTCACTTAACCCCAATTGCCCTGCCTTCCCCCCTCCAAAAAGACAAACAAACAACACCCTTACTGCAATGTAGTCCGTTAGGTCTAGGTGAACATGATCGTTCGAAAGATCATACAACAAAATGTCTTCTCTCTCCTGAGGAATGAGCTCTGCTGACTTCTGAGAATCACCACACAAAGGCATAGAGAGGGCATGAGGTACCATGAATCAGGAAATTGGCAGAAGTGAGGGGAAAGACTTGCACATGAGTATGAGAAGGTTGCAAAAGGAAATCAGTGAGGATTGCACAAAGAATGCAAAGCAGAAAAGGGTTCAGAAACAATTAAACCTAACAGAGCAGAAAGGGTAGACAAAGTAAATGCCAGGCAGGGAATGAGTAGCTCTGAAAAGGAGAGCCACAAAGGAACCTGGTGTCCTGGCCAAGCCCAGGCTGACCATGAAGCTCCCGTAGAGGAGGACTGAACAAAACAAGCATGGCCCAGGAGTGTACAAATGAAACTAGATTAAAAAATTAGAACCATTTGCCATGGGCTAATGTGGTTATCCGTGGCACCAGTTGGGAACTTAGTGGACTAGCTCATTTAGGTCATGTCCCCTCAATTTAGAGGGAAAAGAGAGAACTAAGTGAAGATCCAGAGATGTTTAGAAGACTAGAAAATAAAACTTCTGGAATGTGTCAACCCATTATGCTTATTTAGTCTGGAAAATAGGAAGGTAGCCAGTTAGGATCACAGAATTAGAGGAAAAAGTGACCTCAGGGGTCATTTAGTTCAATTCTCTTTTTTCACACATGGAGAAATTGAGGCCTGAGAAGGTTAAGCAAATAGCAGAGTTCAAACCCAGGTCCTTTGACTCCACTTTAAGATGAACATTTTTTCTACAAGTTGTGTTGATGCTATGGCTAAGAGTAATAAATCCTTTGGCACAGCTAGGTGGTGCAGTGGATAGAGTGCTAAGACTAGGGTCAGAAAGACCTGAATTCAGATCTGTCCTCAAACCCTTACTTAGCTGGGGGACCCTGGGCAAGTCACTTAGCCCTGTTTGCCTCAGTTTTCTCGTCTGTAAAATGAGCTAGAGAAGGAAATGGCAAAATACTGCAGTATCTTTGCCAAAAGCAACAACAACAACAAAAACAAAAAAATCCAAATGGGTCGTGAAGGTAAAGACACAACTGAAACAACTGAAGAACAAAGTAAATCCTTTGTAAGTCCTAATGATAGTATGGTGTATAGAAACACACATCAGAGTGCTCTAGCCAACCAGTAATAGAGGCGGGAAATTTTTTTCTAATACTACATGAATACTTCCACTGAGGGAAGTACTTGAGTACTTTGTTCTGGCATAGAAATGACCCTGGGTACTTACTCAAAGATTGTGCCCAATGAATGCAAGGTCTGGTAAGCTCCACTAAGCTGGAAAGGATTTGAGTAAGAGCCTAGCGATGCATCATGGGTCATCAGAGGACCAATCTAGCTAAAAACAATGATGCTCATTCATGACCTGTAACTGATTTCCAGGAGGTGATATTCAGGGGGGCCACAACAATTCATGAAAACTATCCACTAAAGCAGGAAAGGATTATAATCTGTCAGTGAAGTGACTGCTCAGGAAGAGAATGAAGTCGACATAAACCAAAGCTTGGGGACACATTCACTGTGGATCTTTATAGAGGATCCTGCAGGACAAAGACTCCTACTCTGGGATATCAACCATCAATGTCCTAATATATTCTCTTTGGGCCACTGTGAAGACTTAGGTAAGCTTTGTATTTTTCTGGAAAAAAAAATATGATCAGACCTTCTGATCTATTCTTGGTGGGATTGGATAAGTTGACACATATTGAGGCTGAGCTGGAGTCAGAATCAGAGGAATGGAGTTCAATACCCACACATGTGACTTTAGTCAAATCACATAACCTCCCTTGCTTTTAGTTTCTCATCTGTCAAATATGCGAGGTAAACTTGATATTCTCTTAAGTCCTATTTGGTCAGCAGCATCAGAACTCCAGGGCATATTTCTCTACTCTTAGATAGTCAAGGCCATTTTCTTTAAAACAAAGTACAAATGTTCCCATTAGAAAGGAATACAGCAGGCAGTGAACCCTCTGTGTGAATTAGAATTGTGTGCCCCATGGAATGAGCCAAAGAACAAATCCGAAGGTAAGCAAGGAACAGAAATAAAAGTTTTCTTGGCTCCTAAGTATGTTGAGGTGTTTAGGGTGTTTAGGGAAGACTAGCATCTCTAGTGTGAGGGCTTGCTGAGCCCTTTGTAGAACTGCTGATCTACCTTTAGTGTCCACCCAACTCTCACCTGTGGCTCCAAGAAACTTTAGAATGCCCAGTGGCCATAGCCCAGCAAATCTTGGCAGACTGAGCTAAAGCAGATTGAAGGTAACTGACAGGCCTCAAGTCCATTGATAAGTTAGGGAGAGGTCTACTCCCAAGCATGTGTAAACTTCTCCCAGTGGAAGGGTCAGATGAATACAATTTGTTCCAATGGCCATGAAGATGGCTAAAGCAGGTATTGTGGCCATTGGTAAGTTATCAGAAATACCAAGATTATCCACTATATCCCAGGCCGTTGCCAGACTTCTGTCTTGTCACTGGACTTCAATAACTTTATTAGACTGAGACTGACAACTTTGTGCAACTGTGCCTCACTTAAATCCAATTCACTCACAAGGCAAGACTTCACCCTGTGATGTCACTGGTCCTCTTCAAAACAAAGGATATACAACAAGTGATGAGCTGCAGGCTCTGGGAACCCCCTTGAGCTCTCCTTGAATCTTTGAGGTACAGGCTCTGGGAACCCCCTTGAGCTCTCCTTGAATCTTTGAGGTACAGGCTCTGGGAATCCCCTTGAACTCTGACTGAATCTTCCCACTTGTTGAGGCATTTGCAGAGTCCATAAGCTTTTCACTGTGGCTCTGCCCAGACTTCTGTTACTATCCTAGCCCTCCATTATCCATCTACTTCCTACCCTTGAGCCTATCAAAATACCAATCCACTCTTGAACTGGCACATTGTCTGTTGGCTGCAGGTAGTCCAACAACTTCCCACCCTTAATCACTCATTGACCTCATTAACTCCTCCTTAAGACCTTCCCAAACTCCTCCCCCAGACCACCCTTAGATTCCTCCCACAACTTTCCTGTATATAAGATTCCTTTTTGCCCCCATGTGTGAGAAAGCCATAGAAAGACCTAGCACAGATTTGCTCTGGCCTGCTTGTCCAATGCAAGCATCACAGACACCTAGGCTCCTTAAGAGTTTACCCAATATGGTGAACTTTGAATGAACTTTTAATAAACTTTACTTTTTCTTTGTCTGAGAAGACTTGAGTTGAATTCACGTAGCAGGATCTGGTGTATTGGCATTTTGGGGTCTCCAGAGCAACTCTGACCCTAACCCTCTACATTTTATGGGTAACCACATCACAAGTATGTTAGGGCACTGGCTGAAATGATCCCAATGAAGTAAAATGTACTTTGACTGACTTTTTTAGTGGAAGGGAAAGAGACCTGTTTTTATTTTTTTATTTAAATTTTAAAAGTATTCTCATAAGCTTCTATCTTTTCTTCCTTCTTTCTACTTCCTCCTGTAAATGAAGAATAAAACTTTTTTTTAAATCCTCCTCCAAATATGCATAGTTCAGCAAAATAAATTCCTACGTTGGTCATGTCTAAAAATGTATGTCTCAGTCTGCTTTTTAAGTTCATCACCTCTGGCAGGAATTTTTTTAGGCATTCCCCAATAGGTGAACGCTTCCCTTAGTTTCATTTTTTTTTTCCACTATGAAAAGAGCTCTTATAAATATGTATGAAGAAAATAATAGCACCTACTTAACAGGGTTGTTGTGAATAAAGTAATGTATGCAAAATGCTTTGAAAACCTTAAAGTGATATATAAATGTCAACTATTATTATTATTCCAACCTGTCCCTCGCCGTTTGGGGGGTTGGGATGACAGGGGAATGATCTCAGGAGACTTCCATCAGCAGTAGTCTTGGGGAGATCCAGGCTAGCCTTAAATGATACCTAGTCTCAATTACCTAGGGCTTGGTTTCATGTGCCCTCCATAAAATTAGGCTTCTGTTTCACAGTTATCTTTCCCAAAGGCCCTATTCAGAAAAAAAAAGACCCACCCCCAAGAAGGAATCATTCTCATAGCTTGGAAGCCCATGTCATTCCAAGGAATCTAAAAATAAATCTAGAACTAGAAGGACCTTCTAGCCCAATCCCAACATTTTACAGATGAGGAAACTAAGAACAAGAAAGGAGGTCACATGATTTGCCCAAAATTATTACCTCTTTTTCTGGTTCAGTATCATAGTTTAATAGATAAAGAAGAGGAAATCCAGTCCAGTTTCTAATCTGTGTCATGGTAGGTTTTTCATAGAGTAATAGAATCTCAGAGACTGAAGGGTCATTTTATAGCAACTACTCTCCTAACATAAGAATCTCTGACATCCTGGGTCCTGTTCAACTATTTTTGCTCCAATTAAAAAAAAAATCCTTGTTAAGGTTCTGCATATAGCATCTATTCAAACATTTCAATAGGAAGGTCACAAGGCAATCCATGACATTTTTGACAATCTGTCAGACAAATTTCTCTTGTAATACAATAAGATCTGTCTTTCTATGTCTTACATCTAATTCTAATTCTGGAGGCACACAGAGCAAACCTCTTCCCTCATATGGATAGCCCTTCAAATGCTTGAAGATGGCAATTATATTCCTCCTTACTTTTCTCCTTCAGAGCATCCACAGTTTCTTCAGTGGCTCCTTATATAAAGTATCCTCTGCCCCAGAGAGTCCCTATCTTCCTTTAAGATGCAGTTCAAGCATGATCTCCAGTATGAAGTGCCCTCCCTCCCGAACTAGCTTATATTTAACTATTTTGTACATATCGGTATTTATTAAAATTGTATTTATGCTGGGTGTCTTTTTATGTGTACTTGTTTCTTGTTGCAAATAGGAACTCCTCAACATGTCTAAAATCAAATTTGTTATTTTTTCTTCTAAACACTTCTCCCCCACCTCCTGCTTCTACCTTCCTTATTCCTATAGTGGGCAATACCATCCTGCCAGTCCCCAAGCACTCAACCTAGGTGTCATCCTCAACTCTTCACAATATCTCAACCTCCCCTTCCCCCATATTCAATTTATTGTCAAAGCCTTTCAATTTTGCCTTTGCAACATCTCTTCAATATACTCCCTTTTCTCTTCTGATGCTGCCATTACTGGTGCAGGCCCTCCTAACCTTATGCCTGACTCACTAAAATAGCCTACTGATTGGTCTGCCTACCTCAAGTCTCTCCCCATACCAATCCATTTTCCATTCAGCCACTAAAATTATTTTCCTAAAGGGCAAGTTGGGTCACCCTGATGAGGTATAGGCTCTGGGAACCCCTTTGAGCCTATACCTCATCAGGGTGAATCTTCCCCACTTGAGGCATTTGCCTGAGGCCATAAGCCTTTCATTGTGGCTCTGCCCAAATCTTTGTTACTAGCTTAGCCCTCTTTTGTCCAGCAGCTTCCTACCCTTGATCCACCCAAAATATCTGTACCCAAATCTGTTAAACCCCATAACTGGCCTAGCCACCATTGTCTATCCAGGTAGCCTCCAGCAACTTCCCGCCCATAATCACTCATTACTGGAGTCTGACTTCATTGACTCCTCCTGAAGACCCTCCCCATTACTGGAGTCTGACCTCATCTGAGTCTTCCTGAAGACCTTCCCCAAACTCCTCCTCTAGACCACTCCTAGACTCTTCCCGAAACCTTTCTGTATATTAAACACATCTTGCCTCCAAGAAAAGGCAAGAGAATTATCTAGTACATACTCCCTCTCTCAGATTATTCTGTTCCCTCATGCAAGTATCACAGATACTGAGGCTCCTTAAGAGTCTACCCAATATGGAGAATCTTTAATAAACTTTGCTTTTCTTCGGCTGAGAGAAGATTTGAGTTGAATTCATTTGGCAGGACCCGACATTTTGATATTTTGAGCATCCTTGCATCCTAAACCTCAATATTTTATGTTTCCCTTACCTCATCAACCCCTTCCCAATAAACTCCAGTGACTCCCTATTGCCTTCAGGATCAATTACAAAATCCTATGTTTGGCATTCAAAGCCCTTCATAACCTAGACTATTCCTACCTTTCCAGTCTTTTGATGCCTTTCACCCCTCCTCTACGTATTCTTTGTACTAGTAACAATGGCCTCCCAGCTGTTCCGTGAGCAAAACACTCTAATCTCTTGATTCTGGGCATTTTCTCTGGCTGTTTCTTCTAGAGAAAGGACTTCTTCTAGAGGAAGCCTTTCCAAGTCGCTTTTAATTCTAATAGCTTTTCCTCTTTTAATTATTTCCTATTTAGCCTGTATATAGTTTGTTTGTACAATTTGTTTACTTCTTTTCTCCCCCGTTAGATTGTAAGCTCCTTGAGAACAGGAACTGTCTTTTGTTTCCCCAGTACTTACTTAGCACAGTGGGTGCTAAGTGGGTATATTGACTGACTGTTTGATTCTTTGTATACATATCTTTAGTACCTAGCCCAGTGTTGGGCACATAGTGGCACTTAATAAATGCTTGTTAGACATGTTGTATTTTGTCCCTCTTAATGGATATGGTTAGTTTTATTCTGAATAATCAAACATCTGGGAAGAGTCTTTAACTCGTGATCTCTTTGAATTCCTTTGACAATGAGCCATATTAAAATAGGATTCTACTCTAAATTTAAGATGAGAAGACAGAGGTTCTATTTTGTTTTTTATACCTTTGGAGCACTTCTCTTTAGTGAAATATTAATATACTAGCAGTTGCCATTTATGTTCAGGTATGAGCTTCTTCATTGATTTAACCTCTGTCTCAGTTTCCTCATCTGTAAAATGGGTTGGAGGTAGGTGGGGGGGTTGTACTTAGACTCAGAAGTTCCTTCCAGCCCTGAATCAATGATCTTGTGATTTGGGATAATTGGGATGGAAAAGCAGCTTTATTGCAATGTTGACCTTTCAAATCAAATGAACCAAGGGGACTTTAAGCCAGAATAACATGGTTTTCTTGGAACATATTACCTTAAGCCACATCACCCACACTGTTGATGACATGGAGAAAATTAAGACACCTTCAAACAAAACTATTTTATCTTGACTCATAAATTTTGGTAGTCAGAAACAGGCTGGCATTCGAGTGTTTTGGTTCTGGCTTTTTGCATAGATTAGCTAAGTAATCATCTTGGAGATAAATTCACTCTCATAAGCTTCTAATTATTTACTGTTATAAACAAACTCTCTGCTTATGTGAGTTGTGTATAAAAATGGCTTAGAGATTAATATCTGGATGTCAAATATGATTAAAGACCACTGGCCCCTCAGTGAGCATCCATGCGCATACACGCACACACACACACACCACACACACCATGCTGGGTTGCTGGTTTAGAAATGTTTCACAAGACATGGAATTTTCTAGCTCTTTTTCATTCATGTGGGTCAGTTGATCACATGTAAGCGGTCCTCCTGCTTCATATATGTGGGAGGCCTTCCCACATTCCACTTTGTAGGATCTCATCCAAATTAAGAGGTTAGAAAGATGGAGATTTGCCCACATGCCGCAGGAACTGGGAGCATAGGAGAGAATCTTGTACTTCCTGAAGAGAATTTCTTATTGTTTGAACCAACCAACCAACATTTCTGACTTGGGGGCAAGTACTATAGTCTGATTCCATCCTCTACTAGTTTGTAACTCTAAGCCAGGGGTGAGAAACCTGTGACCTCCAGGCTACATGTGGCCCTCTACATCCTCAACTGAGACTCTTTGCCTGAATCCAAAGTTCACAGAACAAATCCTAAGCCTTTTCCTTGGGGCATCAACTTTGAAATCTTTATGGTTTCTTCTTAAGAGGCTAATGTCCCCAGAGTTGTGCTGAGGAGAGGGGAATATTTTCTCCTATTCAGTAACTTAAGACTAGGGAAGCATAATTAGACATTTATCCAGAAGGAGCTTGCACCATGGTAGTAGCAACCTATGTAGAGTCAGCATGGCATGATAGAAATTCAATTCAGCAAGCATTTATTTATGTAATTAATTTTAAATTTTCTGTACATTAGATTGTAAGCTCCTTGAGGGTAGAAATATTTTTTTATCTCTTTTTGTATCCTAATAAACATTGAATTATTGATTGATGTAGCCCACATAAGTTCTAAGTCTCTTCATCTCTCACTCTCACTGGTGAGTTTCAGGTTCCAGAGTGAGGTTATCTCTCCTTAAAATCCTCAGACTTTGAAGGGTACCACTGATGAATCAGGAGTGATTTTCTAATGCCATTGATTTGAGATCCCATCGTTATACTTCACCCTCCACCAAGATTATTAGCTAATAATCAGTTTAGTCAATTTAGCTTTTAGCCTTTTAGTCAATTTAGCTTTATGAAAGGGACTTTTATTATGATGGTGCATGGGGTGTTCAGGGAGGACTAGTACTTCTGGTGTGAGGGCTTACCAGGACCTTTGGAGCTGTTCATCCACCTTTGGTGTCCACCTTTCACCCAACTCTTGCCTGTGGCCCCAAGAAGCTTCAGTGCGTACAACAGCCACAACCTGATCCTGGCAAATGACTAAACCAGGTTGAAGGAAACTGACAGGCCTCAAACACATTGACAAGTTAGGAAGATGTCTTCCCCAAGTATATGAAAATTTCCTTCAGTGGAACTGGTGAAAGAGAACAATTTGTTCCAAAGGCCATGAAAGCAGCTGAAGCAGATGCTATGGAACATTTAGAGCTTGAGGAGACATCAAAGATGCCAAGGTCATCTATTACATTCTGAGCCATCACCACTTGTCTTGACTTTTGTCTTTTTTGTTTTGTTTTGTTTTTTTGCTTTTTTTTTTTTTTGGAGGGCAGTTGGGGTTAAGTGACTTGCCCAAGGTCACACGGCTAGTTTTTTGTGTTAAGTGTCTGAGGCCGGATTTGAACTCAGGTACTCCTGACTCCAGGGCTGGTGCTCTATTCACTGCGCCACCTAGCCACCCCCTTGACTTTTGTCTTGCCACTGAACTTTGCCAAATGACTTTAGAAGAGAGAAAGAAATAACTCTTTCTCACCTAAATCCAATTCCTGAGCAAGGCAAAACATTATCCCATGATGTCATTGATCCTCTGAAAATGAAGGATAAAGGGTGGCTAGATGGCACAGTGAATAGAACACCAGCCCTGGACTCAGGAGGACCTGAGTTCAAATTTGACCTCAGACACTTGACACTTAGTAGCTGTGTGACCTTGGGCAAGTCACTTAACCCCAATTGCCCTGCCTTCCCCTCTCCAAAAAAAAAAAGAAAGAAAATGAAGAGTAAAAAGCAACAGTGAAAATTAGTATAAAACATCCCCCAAAGGTCTATAAGTACTCTCCCACAAGCACATACAGAGTATAACAGAGAGTGAATTCCAGTTTAGAGAGCATACGCACCAAAGGGCTAATACACAGCTCTCCATGGTAAGAAGTCCTTTTCTCTGATCTGTGTTCTGCTGAAATTTCCCCTGAAGTATGTTGGGTGAATCTATAACTAGTCTTTCCATGGCTCACAATGTACACCCAGAGGCCAAGGGGATGGTGGAGGGTGAAGAACCCAAAGAGGAGATGGGAAGTCCCAAATCCCCCAGACCCTTTGAAGTTTGAAAGCTTCTCCTCCATGAGGCATATTTCATAGTATCCCTCCACCCCCCACCCCCATAAATATTATTCGATGATCCAGCCAAACTAGACTCATTACCACACCTTGTAGACTTTCTTCCATCCTTTTGCTTATGCTTTTCCCTGAGGGTGAGATTTTCTACTCCTTTTCTCTATTCCCCACCTAACCTAAGACTCTGTTTATATCTCTCCTATACAGTTAACCTTTTTTTTTTTAACTGGACCTGTGATTTCATTATTGGTATGTAAATATATAAACACTTCTGTTATCTATCCCCTTGCTTTCTGTGATTACAACAACTAAGTTTGATCCAAAATTTCTCCTCTCCAGCCCTATGTTTTGTAACATAATAACAGTAGTTAGTATTTGCATGTAGCTTTAAAGTTTGCAAAATACTTCATGAGTATCTTATTTTCTCTTAACAACCACTGAGGGAGGTTAGTGTTATGATTCCTCATATTTTACGTATGAAGAAAATGAGGCAGAGATTAAGTGACTTGCCCAGGGTCATGCAATTAGGAAGTGGTCAAGGTGGGATTTGAACTTAGGTCTTTCTCATTTCAGTTCCAGTTCTCCTACCACCTAGCTTCCTACACACACACACACACACACACACACACACACACACACACACATATGTACACATTCATATAATTAGTGGTATAGTAGTACATGTATCATCATTTGTGAATAAGTAAATATGCACATAGTAGAGATGCTTACTAGTGAAGATCTTCTTTTCCCAGTGGAGATGAGTACCTTCTCTGTAACTTATGTCTTAGAGAGTTACCTGGGGCACTGAAAGGTGTCCAAGATCTGATAGCTAGTATGTGGAAGAGGCAAGACTGGAATGCAGTAACTTCCTGACTCCAAGGCTGGATTTCTACCTACAGTTCTACAACTATTTCTCTTATCGTGTGTTATTTTGTATTTTAGTGATGTGTGAATGTCATACCACTTTAATAGGCTGCCAACTCCACAAGAGCAAGTCACTTAACCTCTCTGAGACTCAGTTTGCTAATCTGAAAAACGGGAATAATATTTGTACAATTTACTTCACAAAGTTGGTGAGGGGGAAAATGGAATGATTTGCATAATGCTTCACAAACTACAAAGCACCACATAAATGTGATTTATTATCCACACTTTTATCTCACCCAGCACCTGGCATATAATAAATACTTAAAAACGTTTACTGTCACTGAACATCCACTGGAGACTAAGCTTATGAAATGTGGCTTATGTTGTCAGATACAGCTGGTGTGTTGGTTGACTCTACCCTATATTTTCCCTCTTTCTTTTTTGTTCTTTGTTAAAGGAAGGTTCACTCAGGAGGAAGAGCTTCCTTCAGAAATGAAAGCTGATGTAAAAACAAATGTAATGTAATATAATATATAATGTAATGTAAAATGTAATGTAATATAAATGTAATAACTCTAACAGATTAAAAGAGAAAAAAGGAGGGGGGGGTGGCTTCTAAACAGCACAGTGAGTAGAGCACCAGCCCTGGAATCAGGAGTACCGGAGTTCAAATAAGTCCTCAGACACTTGACACACTTACTAGCTGTGTGACCTTGGGCAAGTCATTTACCCCAAATTACTTTGCCCTCCCCCTCTAAAAAAGAAATTGAACTTCCCCCTCTAAAAAAGAAATTGCATAATTTTTATGGGAAGGGGTCACTCAGGCGGGGTCCCTGATTTGGCTCCTCCCATGGCTTGATTTGACTTCTAGGGCTAATCCTCCTTTTAATACATAGCCAGTTCCTTTTCTGCTACCTAAGATCTCTCTCAAATATATCTTTTCTTCCTTATAAATGCATCTGAATTATTCCTTGAAGTTTCTCAAATTGGTTCTTTTGGATGGCAGGCTTGGGAGTGATCAATCACCACACAACCAATGGCCAGCTACTCTACTACTTAAAAAGGAGAATTTCTTCACGTTAAAAAAAAAAGACAGATATATCTTTAATTTCATTAGCATATTAATGCATCTATTATCTGATACCTTACTTTCTGTGATTACATTAGCTAGTTACAATCCAAAATTCTTCACCTCCCAAAAAAAGATTCCTACATGTATATAGGAGTATAAATTTATTTTTTAAAAATTCTCTAATTTTTTATACTACTACTACTAAAGAAAAGGCTATAATTCTTATCAATAAGGACACATACATGATGTGGCAAAATAAAATCAAAAGCCAAATCAGGGACCCCACCTGAGTGACCCTTCCCATCAAAAAGATGCAATCCTCAGAGGGGAGCAGTAGGACTCCAAAAGAATAAAAAAGACATCAGCAGCCAGCAGTAGAGGAATTTGTTGTCTTACCCATTTGTTTACTATATGTGTGTGCCTACTTGGTATATTCTAAGTTTCTGAAAATTCTTCTCATGAATGTTGTATGTATCTATGGAAGAGAGTTAACCCCAGGATTGGGTTGGGGGTGGGGAGATATTTTGTAGCTATTATCATTACCATGCTATAAAACCAAGCACGAGACTCCAGAAGACTGCTGCTGTGAACAGCTTCAAGGTTGTGATTACATAGAATAGTGAACTCTCTATTTATTCAGCAGTAAATTAAATCAAAACATTCACAGAAATCAAAGTACAGCACTCACAATGTTATGACATTACAACTTATTACTAAAATGACCACATAGTTTTCGCCAAAATGATCACATAGTTTTAAACAAAGTACATTCGTTTAGTAACTCAATCATTTAGTAAGTCCTTAACTCAATCATCCTTAAGGAGGCAAGCCTCCCTAATAGACACAAAGCACAAAGATCAAAGTTCTCCATCCCTACGTCACATTGTCTTAATCTCTCAGTCAAAAAGTTTTCTGTCTTCTTTCTTCTTAATTGGAGATTAGATTCAAATTATCTTTAATTCAATTGTCCTGAAAAGGTACAGGATACAGAGTACACAGTTCTCTACTCCTAGGCCACAGTAAATCATGACTTTCTCAGTTTGCATTGAATGCCCAAGAAGAGGTCTTTTCATTTTGACTTGAGACAGGCTCTCAGCTTCCACGGTTCCTTTTCCATGGGCCCAGCTCCTGCCCAAATATAACTGTCACCTCAGTTCAAAAGCTCTCAGTTCCTTGTCCAGTTCCTTGTGCAGTTCCTGTTCCATATTGAAGCTCACAGTGTCTAGTCCACCTCAAATCCTTCACAGTTTCTGTTCCTGGGAAGACAAAGCTTAACAAAGCCACAATAATATTTATGAACATTGCTGACATCCTCATCAATTTACTTTGAAATCAAGATAGACCTGACAACAAGGTCTGAGAAACCAACACAAATCATCAGTATGGTCCCAGGACCTCTGAAAACATCAGCAAGACCCTCCTCCAGGATTTCTGTAAATATACAACAAGAAAATCCTCTTTCAGGGCTTCTGAACCAGCAGAAAAGTCCCAGGACTTCTGTAACAACAGCAACATCCTCTATCAACACATGAATCTGATAAAGTAACACCAAAACAGACAAAGTACTGGCACCATAGCCATGCTTCCTCCCAGTTCTCCTCTCCTCTCATTTCTCAGTTCTTCTCAGTTCTCTTCTCAGTTCTCATTTCAGTTCTCAGCTTTCTTCCCTCTCTTCAGCAGTAGCAGCTCAGCCTCCATGCTGCTTGCTCACAGCAGTTTTGGCTCCCAGCAGTTCTTGTTCCCAGCAGCTCTGGCTGGCTCTCAGAAGTTCTCTCTTTCTCAGCAATTCTGGCTCTCTAGCTTTGGCTTTTCCTTATGTATGGTATTAGCTCCTCCCTGTTCCACCACTTCTTTTTATATCAGCAACTTCCTCCCACTGTGGGATTCAGAAGTTCTGGATCTTAGCACTTGATACAATCGTGAACTTGAAACAAGATACTAAGTACCTGTTTGCTTGCCAATACAAGGGTCAGGGAAGATCTTCCAATCCCCATCACCATTACGCATGCCTTCTTTGTAAATGCCTTGGCTTTGCGCTAATTGTGGCTACTGGACAAATAATAACCTTGAACCTGTTATAGCTGTTTCATCAGTAAGGACCCAACTCATCAGAGCAAGTATGAATGGGAGAGAGGTAGCCCAGAAGGGTTGTTACAATTATACACAAAAAGAAATTTAAAAGGATGAGAAAAAGATAAAATATTATTATATCTTAGAGATAACTGGAAGTTACTGGAATTGATTGTCAGGGAGTAATATTGTTCCAGTATGTGCATATTTACTTATTTGCAAATATGTGCACTACTGTACTAATAATGTTTATATGAGGAGGGAGTTAGATGAAATAGTGAATAGAGAGCTGGATCCTGGAATCAGGAAGACCAAAGTTCAAATTCCACCTCACACATTTCCTAGCTATGTGACCCTGGTCCAGTCACTTACCTTCTGGCCACTAGTTTTGTCATTTATAAAATGGAGATAACAGCCTTTACCTCCCAGCATTTTTGTAAAGATTAAATAAGATAATATTTGTAAAGTACTTGGCATATAAACACTTCCTTTCTTCCTCTGAATGGATCACATGTCCTTTGGAAACATATCATAGTCCTGACTCTGAAGACCAGTATTCTATAGGGCCCAATCTGTCATCCAAGAAATGAAGGAGTCATTAGTCAATACATTATGCAGCTTTTTCCTTCCCTTTAATTTGGGTAGCTATAGAGTATTTTCTTTAAATGGTTCAACAGCAGAATCTATATGGAGACAAAAGGTACCATCACAAAAGTGTTGAGAAAAGAAGGTAAAATTTCATTCACTATGGAACATCAGGAGTGCTTAGATATTTCCAGTCCTATTACCCTGGAGACTGAAGAAGGAAGTCCTAGTTCATTTGAATACCTTCTAACTAGCTCCACAGAGATTTTTGAGCCCAAAGTAGAGAGAGAGGGGGTGGGGAGAGAGAGACAGAGACAGAGAGAGAGAGAGAGAGAGAGAGAGAGAGAGAGAGAGAGAGAGAGAGAAAGAGAGAGAGAGAGAGAGAAGAAATTAAGGGCTCTGCCAAGCCTCTAGGCACATGGGAGATGCTGACATTGGCAGGAAACAGCCATACTGCAATAGAAAAGACATCAGACTGTGGAGTCACCCTGACCCAATCTGATAATGAGGCTGAAGAATCATCAGATTGTACTTCTGACTTCTGGGCATACTTCCACAAAGTTAAGAGTTTAGAAATGTGGCAACACATCAAAGAAAAGTAAAGAAGAGCTCCTTGTTTGGTGCTGTATTAAGAGCTGGACACAGGCGGGTCAAGTGTCTGTAAGACAAGGGAGTTCTTACTAGGTGGCTCAATGGATTGGGCCTAGAGTCAGGAAGACATGAGTTCAAATAAGACCTTAGATACTCACTAGCCATGTGACTTGGGGCAAGTCACTTAGCCTCTTTCTAGTTTAGTTTTTCCATCTGTAAAATGGGGACCATAATGCTGTTTAGTTCACAGGATTGTTGTGACAGTCAACTGAGATAATATTTGTAACGTATTTAGCACAGTGCCGGGCACATAACATTTAATGAGTATTTAATAAATGCTTATTTCCTCCTCCTTCCTTTCCTGGAATGTCTCACATACCTACTGGACTTTATAAGATCTGACTGGGACACCATCAACTGAGAAAAGCAGAGGGGAACTGCAGGTAGAGTGAGGAAAAACTACGGTAGGAGGTACAATTGGAAAGTAGAAGTTATACATAGTTGCAGGCAGAGTGAAGAGATACACTCCACTTGTAACCTAAGGAGTTGTAGATGGGGCCCTGTGAGATTCTAAGGAGAAGATACATACTGAGGAACATACTAGAGGGAATCCAGAGTTGCTTCTAGATGGGAGTCTGCCCCCACAGCATGCCTTAAATGAATGAGGCTTTATGGGCCTCTGGGGATGGTTGCCCTTAAGTGGGTATCACTATTTTCCCCAAAGTCTAAATGATTCCTGTTTGTTTTGGTCTGCAAATTAACCTGTTCATTCTCTGAACCTGGTCAACCCTATGCTTGCAAAGGGAGTTGGTCACAACACATTAAGTGAAGTCAGATAGTGAAGTTTCCAGATTATCTGGATAGAGGCAACAAGCCAGAGAAATTAAGTCATTCCAAAGCACACCTTTGTGTCATGTGAGAATCTCTGATGAATGGGGTTAGTCACGCAAAAGGACTGCA
>CM053596.1:107977586-108019032 GCA_028646575.1 Pseudocheirus occidentalis
CCCGTTCATTTTACTAAAAGGCCACTGAGGTCCAGGGAGATGAAAGGTTTTTGCCCGTGGCCATAGAAATAGTGGAAGAGGTCTGGACTCTAGGTCAGGTCTCCTGACTGAGGCCACATGTTGACTTTATCTCATGATGGTTTATTTGCCTGAAAAGTTCCTTTCTTGACATATTCTTATTCAGTAGGTTCTCCCTCTCTGATTTAAAGCAGGTTTAAGTAGCAAGACTAAGAGACTAATTTCCCAAGGTAATTTTCAAGTACTAATAGCCTATATGGCCTATAAATACTATATGGTCCGTGATCTCAGCCAATCTATCAACCTGGCATTTAGTAAGTTAATCTAGCTGCTAATATCTAAACGACATATGTAGCACATTAAGGTTTACAAAACACTTTATGTAAGTTATTTTATTCTCAAAACAATTTTGTGATTGGGCATTAATTTTTAACTCTTCATTTTACAGATGAGTAAACTGGGATTGAGTGGATTAAGCCCGCAGTCACAAAGCAAGTAATTGCCTAAAATAGGATTCAAATTCATCTCTTCCTGACACCAAGTCAACCTGGCTGACACTTATGCTCATCTATTGTGAAGTAGGATCAACTTTTCTATACTTCTTAGAAAGCACACATTGGTTTCTGCCTCCCTGGAGTCTATAACTCTACATCACCTACAAATTTGACCCTTAACTCATAGCTTCAGTTGTGGACCTTTAAAAGAAAACCAGAAAACAGCTATTGGAAGCTTAGGGCTGGCTCACACACAGGAACTAGTTCAGTCTGGCTGGAAGCCTAGTGGGACAAAATACAGGATGATGAGTTGCAGTTTGAGTTCATTTAGGTTCGAGTGGAACATAATTTAGACAACCCTTTGTTTTCTAATGTACAACGTTTAAATGTCACACAGAGATGAAATAATTGCTGGAGTCACTAGAACAATCCAGCGAATTCAATTTTTTAAAAATCAGTCAAAACACTTGTTTGGTGTCAAACAGACATCGTACGAACAACTGCTTGGTTGATTGAATTTTTCACTTTTTAACTGGCTCAAACTGGCTTGACAGACAGGAGAACGTCTGCCAAGAATGAGACAGGTTTGGGTCCTCAGAGGAGAAAACATTGCCTGTTGCATATAGGGCTGTTTCCCGGGCTGACTCTCTCCCTACTCTTCTCCTGTCTGTTGGCAACCCATAGTCCAGTTTGTTTGGGAAGGATACAAAAGTAGGACTGTTTGGCTGGAGGAGATGGGTGCTGGGGCTGACGGCTAAGATGTTCCCCACTGATGACTAAGACAGGGAATGTCTTAGCCATTTAGCATATATTCTTTGGCTTGTCCGGGACCTAGAGGTCTCCTTGAGCCTTGAAAATCAGAGTTCACCAGTTCTGCCTGTGTGTAATGAGGTCTTGAGTGTCCTCTCTGAATCTGCTCCAAAAAAGGTGAAAGGTCTTTATGGACTGTCTGTCTATACTGAGTAGACTGCATGAAAATGGTCTCATCTATTATTTGCTTCTCTACTTCCTCTTTTCAGTTCTATATAATAATATCCTGTATCTGCTCCATATTACAATCTCTCTGGTCCATCTTCTCTTATCCATAGACCCAGAGTCCTGATGAAGAATCTTTTAAAGTAGGCCTCTTGGTTGACTGAGCATGTATTTCCATAGTCCAGCAAACCTCTCTCTTACTTTAACCCTTCAATTACAAGGTTTCTGATCCAAATCATGGGTAAATATCAATATTTCCTGGTGGCTAGATTGTCCTAAGCCCTGAAACTCCTGACTGCATGTGTGACTAAGGCTAGGTATATGTTTGTTTGGTCTGGAATGCTTCAGCTCTTGCTTGTACCCATGAAGGTATAAAAAGAGACAAAGTCACAAAGGTTTTGTTGTTGTTGTTGTTGTTTTGTTGTTGCTTAAAGGGAGAGGGAGACACTCCTATGAGGGTACTGGCAGGTAAAATGCTGGGTGGTTGCCCATTGAGGTTATGAGAACAGGCATCATCTGGTGGAGTATGTAGGGATCTCTGGGACTTTGGGCTAAATGGGCTGTAAACTTAGTTATCTGTGGGGAGTTTGAGTGGTATTTAGGTTAAGTTAATATAGGTATTTTGTTGATAAATAATCTAAACAGTGATTTCATAGGCAATCTTTCTAGTCTAGTTTTGTACTTTGTTGATGACTAAAATTATCATCGTATTAAGCATATAAAACATTAATATTTAATTGTGTGTTTATATGCACACTTGTTTGCTTCATGCCCACCTTAGATTATAAACAAACTAATAACAGAAGCATTTGCTTTTCCTACCAAAGAATTCAATATAGTGCCCTACCCTGCCCACAGCAAGTCTTTAGTAAATTTTGACAACCCAATTTGGGGCTCTATTTCAATGCTACTACTAAATAATAAAATGGACAGTTTTGAGTTCTACCACCTGTCTATCCTTCATGATCTCTGTCCTAAAGCTTCTGCTGAGTTACAGAGGTATTTTGTGGACGTAGCATTTTAACTGAACCTTAAAGACGTCTATATTTATTATTGTTGTTACCAGTAGTAGTAGTAGTAGTAGTAGTAGTAGTAGTAGTAATAGTAATAACAACAATAATAGCATGGTTATATAATCTTTAGGGTTTACAAAGTGCTTTTCTCACAACCTATATAGGTTTTGATTATTTAATGAATGGGAAGCACCTAAAATGATTGTAAGGATGGGTAATTCAGCAACTGACTTTTAGCAGGACTTAACAAGGATTTTCTAAACCTTAGGCATACAGTGTCTTGGAACAGAAAAACTACCCTTGACAAGCAGAAATTTAGGAGGGGAAAATAGATAATGCTTGTGTGTCTACTTAGTTGTTCAATAGTTTTATCTTCCAAAAAGCTTGGTTTGGGAATTGAGGATGGGATAAAGATTCTCCTTTTGGAAAGGAAAAATTTACCACAGCCAAAGCTCTGAGGATTAATAGATTCCCCTTATGGAAGTTGGGAGGTGAGAAAGGAAGCAAGGCTTTTTCCCTAGTTTGATGACTATGTTATGAGGGCCCTGCTTTTCTAAGAGCTTAAGGCTCTGGGCTCAAAGCTAAAAATAGAGATATAGTTCTCACTCTTCCTCTTAAAGGGAAGAGGTACTACTTAAGAGAACAGCTAATGCTAGAAGCCAGAAACAGAAAGGAGTCCTATCACCTTATGACCCATGTCCTATATATGACATGTCTGGCAATGACCCACTCTAACATTAGAACTAGCAGAAGACATGCTATAGTTCTTTTCCATGTTTGGTTTTGTTTCCTTTTTCCTATTGTCCACTCCATTGGTTACAATCCCTCTATACAACCAGACTAATGTCCAATGGGAAAGTATTTGCAGATTCTATACTTGAGTGCACTCTGTCATGGGGCGGGGGGAGGGAGGGAAGAAAACTTGACCCTCAAGGGACTCTGGAACTGAATCTTGTAAACTAAAAGTAAATAAACAAATCAATTTAATAAAAAAAAAAAATTTCAAAATAGATTGTTACATAAGACAGAAAAAAAACTAGCAGAGAATAAACCTGAAGTACCCGTGTCAGGCCAGCAGGGCACGGTGCCTGGCATGTCTGGGTACATAATGCATCCTCATACCTAGCAGAGATTTCATGCTATTTGAAATCAGCAGAGAAAAGGCCCAAAGAACACAATGTGATGACATAACTAGAAAATATTGGTTACTCTATTACGTTTGAGGCATGAATCGCCTGTCTAGAAATGTACCCTAAACATCTGTGAGCCCTGGGTGTGTACCTTAATCACAACTATTCCCTACGTGTTTCATTCTTTGTGTGTGTTTCCTGTATGTGTCCATTATGCCTATTGATGGTTTATGTATTTATGGGAGATAGTGCTCCAGGTTTATGAAGAAAAATGGTCTTTTGCTACATCTAGTTTGCAGTTAACACAAATTCAAATAATGTAAAATTCAGCTTAGTGCTACTTATTAGATGATACCAGGTAGCATCAAATGGTAGCCAAAATTCAGTCAAGGAAATTCCTGAGAGCTGACTGAGGGTTTTTAACACACTGCTCCATCAATTTGTCTGTATTTCCTTATCACCACATGTAGATTTGTTATGCTCCTGTCTCCCATATTACCAACAGTTGTACCATTTTTTCTAAAGACTTTAATAAAATGAAAAAAGAAAAAATTACTTCAGATGGAGACACTGCCAGTGCAAAACAAAGGCTCGTTATTACATTAGAACAAAAATCAGATGTAATTAAATAGCACGACTGTGGTCATAAATGAGGTGTTGGAATGATTCAATCTGTTGTATGAAATATTATAAAACATCAAGGCGAAACAAAAGACAAAGCTTCCCGTTGTTTGCAAACAACTACAAATGATAGATGCGTCACAGGGCAAGAAACGGAGCCTCTTTAAGCTGCATGGATTGAAGACTGCATTCCTCTTAGCAGGGCAGATATTACATAAAACCTCCAGTTTATTTAAGGCCACAAAAGAAAATCTAAAAGAAGTAGATTGCGAAGAAACTTTTACTGCAATTTTTTGTTGGTTTGATTGCTTTAAAAATTGAATGCAGTTGTTGTTGATGTGTACAGCTCATTGAGATCCCATTGGAGATTTCCTTGGCAAAGATACTGGAGTGGTTTGCTATTTCCTTCTCCCACTCATTTAACAGATGAGGAAACTGAGGCAAACAGGGTTAAATTGCTTGCCCAGGGCCCCACAGCTCACAAGTGTCTAAGGCCAGATCTGAACTCAAGAAGGGCAGTCTTCCTAATTCCAGGCCTGTTACTCCAACTACTGTGTTACCTCAGTGGCCTAATATTAAAATTACCAGGGAAGCATCCAGCACAAATAAGGATGCATCAGCTAAATGTCCTAATATTTTGAAGAAAATTATTGAAAAGGGTGGATGTGATGATCAATAAATATTTAATGTGGATGAAAAAGATATTCTGGAAAAGGATGGCTACTGGAATTTATACTGTGACGAAAGAAAAACCTGGAGTTTAAGTGTCTAAGGATTGCCTAATACTTTTATTAAGAGATAAAGCAGAAGCAGACCCTAAATTAAAACTAATGCTTGTTTATCAGTTTCAAAATCCCCACTTTCTCAGAAACTACAGTCATTAGTTACTTTCTGGTCTTTGGTGGCAACATAATGGCGGGGGAGGGGGGGGGGGAATAGAGGTGTTTTTAGGATTGATTTTAAAGCTCTTTTAGCCCAGATGTTTTTTTAAAAATATTTTAAGGATAACAACATCAAATTTAAAGCATTACTGGTTTTAGATAATGCCCCTGGGCATCCGAGTATGCTTGGTCCACTCAGTGAGCATGCAGATTTTGGGGGCTGCTAAAGCTCTCTGCATTTACCATTGTATGTAAGAAGATTGAAAGAAAAAAAGAGCAGTTCAATCTAGACTGCTAAAATGTTTCAAATGACCACAGCAATGTTTTATTATATCATCAATCTTTAGGTATGATATTCAGCAATTCTTAAATTTTTTAAAGCTGAGCTTTCTATAACTATTAGTTTGTGATAAACTTAGATCAGAAATACCTTTTTTATCCTTTGCTGTTATATTTCATTAATAAACAGGTACAAAACTTATTTAAAATTTTTTAATATCATATTTCCATTGAATCAGAACTCATTACTGTATTTCTCACATATAATTTATAACTTTGAACAGTGGGAATTTCAGTAATGTAGCATTACTTCACAGGTTTCACTATTTACACTAATCAAGACCTTACTCTATTTTTTTAAAACTATATTTAAATACCTTTGATTTGAATTAATTGCATCCTCTGGATGACTAGTAAAAGGAAACATGTTTAGTGGTAGGGTTGGGGGTGGGAGTGGTATGTGAGCTGTGGCTTTGAGCCAATGTAGACCAACTAAGTAATCTGAACCTAAGGTACCTTGTCTGGGGGTGGGACTGGAGGAGGCGATCTACATGTGATCTAGGTGGCACCTCAAGATAGGGTTAAGTGACATTGATAGAGCCAAGATTTTAATCCAGGTCCTCTTATTCCAAGTCCAGAGGTATTTCAACTTTGCCACTGGCTCTGCCATTTATGTTTGCACAGCCCTTTTCATAGTTTATCTTATATGACCGATAAAACAACTCTAGGGGAAAAGTGTTGCCAGTATTATCATCTCCATTTTACAGATGAGGAAACTGAGGCTCATAAAGGTAAAACAGCCTGCCCAACATGACATAGCCAGTAACTCTGAGAGCTGAGATTTGAACAAGGGCCCTCAGATCCGGAGTCCGTGCTCTTTCTGCGATGTCATTGGTTCTCAGTGAACAAACAACAAAATCCCATGCTGACAGTAGCACTTTGGTATCATATCACATCCTGGATACACAGTTAAGGTCACTGCAAGAAAAAGGTCCCTCTTGTCCCCAGACATGAAAGTCAACAAAATTAAAGGGAATGGGAGGGGGAAGTGATATGAGGCAAGGCTCTAGAACCTTTCCTTTTAGAGGGGTTGGGGCTGATGAGGAGGAAGAGTGGCAGAGAGAGGGAAGTGTTACCTATCCTAATTTGGGGATTATTTTTCCCCCTGGATGCTTTCTTCCAGTTTTTGTAGATCTCTGTTGCTCTGGGTCTCTGGTTTACCACAAATCTCAGCTCATTCAGTAGGATTATATTACCTGCTGGGTTTGCTTATTTTTCCTTAAGCACATCCAGCTCTTACTGCCTGCCTTCTGCCTGTGTTCACTTTCCCAGTCACCACATCAACCGGAGACTGTATTTGGGTCTTCCCCTGGGATATTTTTCCTGGCTCTTTTATTGCACTCTGTGCCTTTCTCTGGCTGATTTTCTCACCTAGGCCTGACTGGCTTGTATCAATGACTTGGATGAAAGCCTAAGCCAGCTTATCAAATGGCACATGACACAAGGCTGGGAGCAAGAGACTAATGTGATGGATAGCAAATTAATATTCAAAAGGATTTTTCTAATCTGGAATGATGACTAGAACCAAGAAGAAGTAATTCACCAGGAATGAATATAAAGTGCTGTCTTTAATAGAAATAGTCAATATCCAAAAGGCTACAAGAAGGCAGACACACTAACACACCATTGTTGGAGTTGAGAATTGGTACCATTCTGTAATCAATTTGGGATTATGAGAGTGTACCACCCCTCCCCCACTCAAAAAACCCCAACCATCACCCAACCTCCCTCACACTGAGGGATTGCATCTCCAGAGGTTAGTTGCTACCTTAGGTTCAAGAAGTAATCCTGTGGGTATAAACCCCCACTGGTATATTTCTCATTTATAGTCAAGCAGTATACTCAAATAGCTCTTGCCAAAGTAATTTACTCAAACGTCATAGCAAGGAACAGCAATTATATAAAAAAAAAACTGGGGAATACACTCTCACAAATACATATAGAATTCATGAGAAGAAAGGGCTAAAAAGTTGGTACACAATGAGAGTGAAACACCCATGCAAGATACATGTGTAGCAAAGGCAAGTAACAGTTCCTTGTGCCACAGGGCCTGGAAATCCTTCTCTTCAGTCTTTATGCTGAATTTCTAAGACCTGCTCCTCTCCACAGCATAACTCTCTTCCCTGATACCAGAGGCAAGGAATGATTATGAATTAGAACAATCTCAGTCCCGAAGAATGATAAAGAATTATACTTCCATCTTCTTAGGGTTGACAAGTTTGGCAGGTGGAAATGATGGAAAATATTGCTGATGAAACTGTTCTGTTAGTTGGCTTTGCTTAAATGTTGTAATTACAAGAAGGGATTTAGTGGTGGGACAGTTAAGGGAAAATAAATGAAGTATAAAAACAAAAAGATTGCACAAGTACAAGATGAAATAAAACTGTTTCAAGAGCAGTTCACATAGGAATACAAAACCCTGTAGACCCCAGGCCATCATAAGTTTAATATGAGCCAATATACTTGGCACAGCTAGCTAAACAATAATTACAATACTAATGGTAACAACAAAAACTAAGGTGAATTAATAGAAATACAGTGCCCAGATTGCGGGAGGTGACCATCACACTTTGTGCCAGTTTGGCCATATTTAGAATTCTGTGTCTAGTTGTATTGTAAGTATTTTGCTTTAAGAGAAGGGTTGACAAGTTTGGCAGGTGGAAAAAACACTGGGCTAGGAGCAGGAGGCCCAGATTCCAAAACTTAGATCTGCCGGCAAACAGTTGGATAACGCTGGACATGGCAGTTAACTTCTCTGACTCAGTTTCTTCATCTGCAAAAAAAAATTTAGACTCAATTGATCAGTGTGGTCTTTTGTAAGTCTAGTTATCTCCGAATAATAATAATAATAATAATAATAACTAGCATTTATTTAGCCCTTTTAAGTTTTGTAAAGCACTTTACAAATGTTATTTCATTTTATCCATATGACAACCCTGAGAAAACCCTATTATTTAACAAATGAGGAAACTGAAGCAGACAGTTTAAGTGACTTGCCCAGAGTCACACAGCTAGGGAGGTCTGAAGCTGGATTTGAACTCAGGTCTTCTTGACTCTGGTACTTTGTTTACTCTGCTACTTAGATTCCTATAAATCTATTAACAACTTCGAGTGCATCTACAGGAAAGGGACTAGATTGCTGAGGGGTCTGAGAACCACGAAATTTGAAGAATGGCAAAAAAGAGGTAAGGATATTTACCCTGAAAAAAAAAAGGTTAATTGGGGGAGAAGTATGGCAATTTTCTTTATATTGAAGCATTAGAAGATGGAGTGGATTATTCTTCATTGTTCCATGCATTGGCAAGCAGGGGAAGGAGAAGAGTATGCAAGATTCCGACCAGGGTTAGAGTTAGCCCCACAAAGGCAGTTAGAATCATAGTGTTTTTTTATATTTTTACTTAAAGTTTTGAGTTCCAAATGCAACCCCTCCCTCCCTATTCCCTCCCAAAGATGATAATCAATCCGATAGAGAATGGTCCAGGTCGTCATTATTATCAGAGTTCAGGCTGTGGACATAATAGATTCAGGCAAGTTTCATGAATGAGATGACAGATCAGAAATCAGTCCTCTAGGGACCTGGGTGGACTGGGCAGACTCAGGATACAGAGCAGGTACTTGGTCTGAAGCAAGCTGAGGGCATAAGATGCCTGGCAAAGATGAAGGAAGGACCTTGCCAAAGGCTACACCAATAAGGAAGGTGAGGCAAATTAGCCCCTTTTAACTAAAAGCAGCCCAGGGATAACTGGCCAGTCCTTACCCCTGGGGTAGAATTCATTTCAAATGGTTTCAGAACAAGAACCTTATCTACCAAGTCACACCACCCACACCACCCAGGACCCCATATTGAATCGGTGGGTAGTGCTTGGTCCTTTGATGAGTCAGCATTTTATCTCCCTTGTGAAACTCAAGTGTTTGTTGAGCTTAGCTGGGGTCAGACTCATTGGGGTCATTGAATCATAGGACAAGAATGAGAAAAGATATCCAAGATCATTTAATCTAACCCCCTCATTTTATGATGAGGAAACTAGTCCACAGGGAGCTTAAGTGATTCAGTCAAGGTGAAAACTGGGTCCTGGAAGAGTCAGTCAATGGAATCCAGGCAACTTGCCCAAGGTAGTAAGTGTCTTTGGGTTCTTTTTTTCTTCCACGGCCTGAACTATAATTGAAGTTCTGATAAGGTCAAGTATGGCCTGGACTTTGCTATAGGAACCCAATCAATCCTAGTTATAGGGAGGCAGATTTTGACTCAATAGTTAGAAATACTTTTTGAACAATCCAAAGACTATGGCATAATGGACCAAGAGCTGAGCTCCAAGTCAAGAAGATTTGGGTTCAAGATTTGCTTCTGAAACATACTGACTGGGTGACTCTGGTCAATTCACTTAACCTCCCAATGCTCTAGCCAACTCTTTTTAAGACCATAAGCTATGGAGAAGAGACTAACCTACATAGGTAGAGGGAACATCCTTGAGAATTTCCTATACCAATGCAAGCAGAGGTAGGTATAGTCTTTATCACTTCTAACAATTAGTGCTATTTAATAATGTAATGCCCTACCTCATAAAGTCATGAACTCCATATCAATAGAAATATTCAAGTAGAAGTTGGGGAATTAGACGCTGGATTCCTGCACTGAGGCTGGAACTAAGTTGCTTTCTCATGCTTTCTGACTCTATGATTCATAGATTCTGTGTAGGATTCCTGCATCATCTTCACCACTTCCATTTACTTGTGGGTGTTTTTTTATATTTTTACTTAAAGTTTTGAGTTCCAAATGCAACCCCTCCCTCCCTATTCCCTCCCAAAGATGATAATCAATCCGATATAATTTATATGTGTGCAACTATGTAAAGCATTTCCGTATTAGTAGTTTTGTACTAGCAGATTCAAATGAAAGGAAAAAAATGAAAGAAAAAAAGTGAAAAATAGCATGCTTCAGTTTGTGTTCAAACAATATCAGTTCTTTTGCCAGAGGTGGATAGCATGCTTCATCATTCGTCCTTTGGGATTGTCTTGGATCATTGTATTGCTAAAAATAATTAAGTCATTCATAGTTCTTCATTGAACAGTTGTTATTACTGTGTACAACATTCACCTAGTTCTGTTCGCTTCACTACGCAGCAATTCATGTAAGCCTCTCTAGGTTTTTCTGAAATCATCCTGCTTGTCATTTTTTATATCATAATAATATTCCATTACAATCATATACCGCATAGGGGCAGTTAGGTGGCACAGTGAATAGAGCACCAGCCCTGGAGTCAGGAGGACCTGAGTTCAAATTCGGCCTCAGACACTTGACACAAAAACTAGCCGTGACTTTGAGCAAGTCACTTAACTCCAATTGCCTTCCAAAAAAAAGAAAAAAAAAACACCAACCAATCATATATCACAGCATGTTTAGCCATTCCCCAATTGATGGGTATCCCTTCAATTTCCAAATCTTAGCCACTACAAAAAGAGCTACTATGAATATTTTTGTACAAATAGGTTCTTTTCCCTTTTTTCTCCATTTAGTTTAAGGACCATCTTACTTGACTAATGTTTTCATTGAATTTACTGGGTAGTTTCCTTAAACTGGCCAAACTGAAGATTCAGTGAGTGCAGCATAGACAAAATAGTAGATCCTGAAGGAAATTTGCATGAGTAAAATTACCCATCCTGGGTCTTGGATCACTCCTAGTGATAACTGCTAGCATTCATTTCCCAGAAAAACACAGCTAAGAGAAAGGATTGGCCAGGCCATTTGAAGGGATGAGAGTGTAGGAAAATAGTGAGGAACAGTCACCCACAGGAATATTACCTAAAGTTCTAATGTATTCTGGCCTGTGAGTTTGTTTTGGTTGTGTGTGTAGAGATGAAGAAAAATCCATATTCCATGCCACTATCTGCGATCACGTAGGCATATCACCATCAGGTCACCTGTGCTTAATTCTAAGAACATCTTAAGGCAAAAATGCTTGCAGCAGCCCTAAAAAAGAGGCTTGAAGGATTCCCTGAGAATCCTGCCTAACATTACAACCCTGGGGCATGAAGGAAGTTTTCTTTAAACTATTCTCCCTTTGTTCTCAGTAGAAAGAGACTCCATAGTAAATCATCTGATTCATCACCCACTCTGGGACAGTTGTGCAAAATACAAAAATTTATTTCACGGCAGGGTAAGGAACGTCAGGGTACAATCTCCATGGAGGTAGACAAATTACCCATTTATGGCTTAGTGACAGAGCCCAGTTTTGTTCACTTTAATGAATGAGTGGTTTCTCTCCTTTGTTCCATTACCTCCATTCTAGACCCTAGAGGCTATAACATTAATTAAGGCTTACATTTATATCATGTTCTGAGGTTTACAATTCACTTTAACTCACTGGACCTTCATAAAAATTCCATGAGGAAGGTAGAGCAGGTACTTTCATTCCCAGGAGTAGCAAATGGCAGAGCTGAGATTTGAACTTGGGTGCCTTGATTCTAAGTCTGCTCCTGGATCCACTCCCTATACTTCTCAGCCTCTCTCAGGCCCTGCTTCTTAAGGAAACAGTTTCTTCCATACAACTCATTCCCCAAGATATATTAGTAAGTCACTAAATATATCAACCCTTCTTTATGATGTCTCTTAATCTCTACCTTTCAATTTCAACTGTGACTGCCAAGATTATATTCTTCATCATTTTACCTGTAGCAATAACCTGTTCCTTCTCTGTCTCTACCTTCCAGTCAGTCTTGGGTGCCACTATCAGATTACTTAAATACTTCAAGTAATCTGGAGGATTGATCAATTGATCACCAGATTGATCTTCCTAAAACATGACAACTCATATCTCACTCCCTGCATAAAATCAAATGCAAAGGCTGCAAGGATTTCTCCCCCCTAGGGCAGCAGGACAGAAATCTATGTCTGTGTATAGGCTGGAGCTGAGAGGCACCCTTTATTCAGAGAGAGAGAGGGCAAGTGCTCTGAATCTCTGGCCGGGGAGCAGTTCTGAGTGTATGTTGCTTTTCTAGTCTCAACCATGGCCTCTACTCTGTATTAGGTGAATTCTCTCCCTATGGAGAATATTTTCTTCTTCTCTATAATGAGATGTTGAAATTTCTGCGCCATCCTTGGAGTCAGATTCTCTCTGCCCTTCAGGCAGGGCAAATTCCTATGGTGGAAGGCCAATGTCCAAATGTCCTTTAGGTTAATTCAACCTAGTTTGCTTGTCTTCCTACGGGCTGGAATGCCAAGTATGAACAAGCCAGGAATCTTGAAGGCCCTTTGAGCTACTTGGAAGTAATTCACAATATGAAGCTGAGGAATTGATAGTTGTTTTTGTTTTTCTCAGTTGAACCCTGGTCTTAACATAATGGGCATCTGTTTTAAAGGCTGAATCAAAGTCGTGTATGTAATGGATGTCCAGAAGCACTGCCTAACAAATCAATTACCAGAAGATAACGAATCCCTGCTCCCTCAAAAGAGATGAGTTTATTCCTGAAACTCTGTAAAATAGGCAGGAAAGGTATTATCTCCACTTGGCAAATAAAGAAACTGAGGCACAGAGAAATTAAACAATTTACTCTGGGTTACATGGCCAGTAAATGGCAGAGTCAGGAGCAGAACCAAAGTCTTCTGCCTTGAACACGGCATTTCACACTATATGACACAATGTCTCAAATACCACTCTGAGGTCCCAAGAGTATGATGATACTTAGGATTTTTGTTATTAATTTTTAAAATAATATTAACAAATTCTGTCCTCTCCTTTAGGAGAGGATGAATGCTGGCAGTGGTGACTGTCAGGGGCATGATTACTTAGGCTGGCTCCCTCCTTTGGTGGAGTTGTGAATTGCTCCAACTATTCTAAAAAGCAATTTGGAATTACTCTATGAAAATAACTAAAATATCCATAACTTTTGACCTAAAGATCCCATTGCTAAGCATATATGAATGAATGAACAAATGAATGAATGAATGAGCGAACAAAAGAATGAATGAAAAAGCATATGTTAAGAGCTAACTATATGTAAAGCATTGTGCTATGTCTTAGAGATACAAATAGAAAAGCAAGATAGTCTCTACCCTCAAGATGTTACATTCTTATATGGGAGATAACATATTGAAAGTTTCAACTGCAAATCAGATGGGAACATCTCATGGTCCTTAGGGTACAGTGACAAATTAAGTCAGTGCATCTTCTTTTATTTATTCTTAATTTATGGAATAAAACAAGTATTCCCATAACATAGTACAATTTTTAAAATGTTATTTCCATTGATAAAAGTCATATCAGTTCTTGATGTACAACTATTTGATAATGCCAGTGACTTTGATGGCAAAAACTTTCTTTTCTGAATCTCCAGTGGCTGTGGCTGCAGTATTCTCAGAGGCAGAAGAGAAGTTTCTTCCTAGGATGATAATTTCAGGGGCTGAGCTGGACATAGAACCAGATCTGGGTCAGAAGGGTGCTGCCACTGCTAGCGCTAGGGTTAACCTGCCTCTGTGAGGCAGTTTGTGGCAGTGAGAGAGGTTGGATTTTTCTCCACAATGACTTTGCCTCTCAGTGATAACTGCAGGAAACAGGCTAGAAACAAGGTCGATGGCCAAGTAGGAACTGCTAATCTCAAAGCTCTTTGGTTCAGGGTCTTGGGCTACATCAATTAGGGTAGGTGGGAGTTATGATGGTATCAGTGCTTGACAGAGCAGACACATAACACCTCACATCTATCTCCCAGTAGGACTTGCTGCATTATAACCGGTTCAAGGACAGAAAGACCTCACCACATATGTCAAAATATTTACAGTAGTACTTTCTCTGGAACAAATAACTGAAAACAACTGGAGAATGGCTAAATAAATTGTGGGATATTAATATAATAGTTTTATTTTGTCACACAAAAAATGAAAAAAAAATTATTTTAAAGAAACATGGGAAGGGAGCAGTTAAGTGGCACAGAGAATAGAGGACCAACTGTGGGGCCAGGAGGACCAAAGTTCATATCTGGCCTCCAACACTTAACACAAAACTAGCCATGTGACCGTGGGCAAGTCACTTAGCACCAGTTGCCCTACCTTCTCCCCTCCAAAAAGCCAAAAATAAATAAATAAACAAACAAATAAATAAATGGGTAAATGAATGGATAAATGGATAGATAGATAAATGAATGAATGAATAAATAAAAAAGAATAAGAAACATGGGAAGACCAATGCAGAAAGAAATATATGAACCAAGAAAACAATGTAAATAACTACAACACATATAAAGAACAGCAGAAATCAAACAAACTAAATCCTGTATAATTATAACGATCAAGGTGGGACAGAGAGAAGAATTGAAAAATATATATATACCTTTCTCTCTCCTTTGCAAAGGTGAGTAAAGAGAATGGAATATCCAACATAATGTCAGACAGTTGAGGGGGGTGGTCGTTTTTTTTTTAACTGCCTTTTCTTTTCCTTTTAAAATTTTTAGTTTAAGATATGGTTCAGTCAATCAGTAAAAAGGGAGGGATATATACAGAAATGAAAGTAATGAAAAACAAAAAGTACCAATAATTAAAGACAAACAAACCAGTGAGGCAGACACTGGATTGGGATTTTAAAAACCTCTGTCTAAAGTTCAGGTCTCAACTCTGTCACTTAGGTATTCCAAGCCCACTCTACTTTCAATTACATCCTACAATCTATTCTCTCTAGCTCAAATTTATACAGAATTTGAAGTTTAAAAAGTTCTTTCTTTATAATATAGTGTGGCATAATGGAAAAAGCTCAGGAGTAGGAGTCAGAAGACCTGGATACAAACTCATGCCTTGACACTTACTACTTGGCCGCTCTGCTGACATCTTTTAGGGATCATGTTATTTCTATGTCCCACCCCCCCACCATTAGCATGTGATCTCATGGAGGGCAGGAAGTGTTTCTGCCTTTTTGTGTCTCTCCATCACTTAGCACAGTGTCCAACACATAACAAGAGCTTAATAATGCTTGTTGACTGGCTGACTGTGGGCAAATTACCTAAGCCTTAGTTACCAACCACCTGTAAAATGAGAGGGGAAGGACTGGGTAAGCTATAAAGTCCATTCTACTTCCATAGTGGTTCTAAAATTCTCTATGAAGTATTATTGAAATTTAAGTTTTATTATCAGGTAACCATATGTCCAGGATAGAATATACGTTTAACGTAGTATAAATATAGTACATGTCTCCAATATTTACATGTGTATGCCATTAGCTGTATCCAACAGACAAAATATTTATTGAGCACCTCCTACATGGGAAATGCCATCCAAATGTACATTCATGATTTCATCTGCCAACTTGTTCTTTTGTATGTTTGTCTGTGTTATCTTCTCCTAGTTTATAATCTCCTTCCTAAATCTGTATTCTACCAGCAGTATTCATATACTAGACACTTGTTCATATTTACTGATTGTCACATATGTTATAAATGGGGCTATCACTTATGACAAAATAGACCAGATGGCCCCTGACGTCCAGTCTGGGATTCTGTGACTCTTTAGCACAGATCTTGGTAGTGACTCATATACCTGTTTTTGAGACTCAAAATGTCAAGGGAAAAAAGCATGAAAGTATGAATAAAGCATTGCCAGATTTTAACTATATTATAAAACACAAGTCAGCAAAACTATTTGGTACCACTTAGAAGATAAATACATGTGAATCAAAGTATTTCATCTCAAATATAAAAATGAGACCTGACTTATCTTTCCCTTTCCTTCTCTCCTTACTTTGGACTAAGAGCTATCCTTTTGGTGGGCTCCTCCCTGTCCCATCTCTGTCCTTTGTGGCCCTTGGTCTTCTATTTGGGTTTTCTGCTCTCCTTTCAGAAGAGATCCACACTAGGAGCCACATTGGGTAGGAGGCAGTCAAACAGAGCCAGCAGTACTTGGCTGCCCTTCCTTAAAGGTCTGAACATCTTGAAGAGATTTGTAATTTTACTTGCAATGTGAGGATATAATTCATTGCTTGCTGAATCAAAAGTCTAACGGCTGCCAAAGTATTCCAAAGACCATTTGTACAATGCTTAAAAGTCAAAACAAAATTGAAAAGTTAATATTCCTATCCTTCTCCTCTTCCTCCATATACTATATGGACTCTGCTTTTTCCCTTGGAAAAAGAAGAGCTTCTCCACCCCACCCTGACCCCAAACCCTTCCTCCAGGGTCCCTGAGGCAAGATGGGTCCATTCATATTCAAGGCAGACTCCAAGATTAAGGCTGAAATACTGTCATCTATGGACTTGAGGGATGGAGGGAGGCAGAGCCATGGAGAGGAATACACGTTTGTTCTCCACTGTGCAATTAATCATTCCTCAAATGCAAAAAGATGACTAGATGAAGGGAGGATTAGACAAAATTCCACAGTTTCCTGGTTGTTTGGTTCAGTTAGGATCCATTATTAGGACTCTCCCTTGACTCCTAGACTTTAGGGAATAAGAGAGAAGCAGCCCCCGAGATGAGGCTTCTAATTGCAATCATCCTGATTCTAATCAATGAGACTTTGGAACCTAAACTACCAAAATGATGAAGAGAGCAAGAAAACATCATGTTGGAGCACCTAGATTTTCCACTGGCTTTCCTCTCGGTCTTCAGGGAAATGACTGGGGCTCTGTCTACACATATAATACCTAGCTGAATTTACCACACACATACCCCCAAAAACTTATGCCCAAAAAGACATTTTCAATATTTTTAATTGAATATTTAATTGAAATTATATTGATAAATGTACTCTCCAATTGGTTGGAATGAGCCTTATCATGACCCCAAAACATTTAATAGACAGCAATTTCCATGCAGCCTGGGCTTGTTTTCAGAGCCATGCCCTGCACTAGATTACTGGCCTAGCCTGAAAGACCTGAGTCTTGAGAAGCAATCAACAAGCATCAAATGCCTTTATGTGGCAAGCACTTTATTAAGTGCTGGGCACACAAAACCAAACAGTCCTTGTCCTCAAGAAGCTTAATTCTGATGCAGAAGACAAGTTGCAAATATGTAAATATAACCCCTAGGCAGAATTAGCTAGCTCGGTTGACTTTCAGTCATTCAAAGAGCCAGAACGAATTGAGTATGTTGTTCAACTAAGGGATAAGAGGGTCCCTTCGGACTTTTTTTTTGAACCCAGAAAAGGCTTTCAAAGCAAAAGGAAGATATACTAGTCACCTCCAGACTTATTTACCACCTCCCCTCTGACCCTCCATTGTTATCATGTTCAATGTGCTAGAGGTATCATGTCACAGGGATTTTTCCCTTTCCATCTAAGACTATCATCTCTCTTAACACTTAGCCCTTTGAAGATCCAAACAAGGGGGCTCTATCCCACTTAACCTGGGTTGTATAGGGAGAGACCCAGTTTTTAAAATCTCCTCCCTCCTGGGTTTTGCTCTCCTTCATTTCCCAGTCTCACTACTGGCATTCAAATATGAAGAACTGGCACAGATTCAAATGGCCATTTATGTTTTAATAAAAGATACATCTATTGAGAAAATACTTGAAATCATAGGGTTCACAGAAATGGCAATTTTCAAATGGTTTGCTTCGTAAGTAGGTGGTAGGGAGGGATGAAGAGCTATGTGGCAGATTTTCTTTTCATCCTGTGCTCCATGAAAGAATGTGGCAAGCAAGGAAATAACCAGGCCAGCTAACAGATGAGGAGGTCTCAGCCTCAGGAAAAACAGGAGAAAGTCCATGCAAGGCTGCCTTAACCACAGCCCTCATTTTTGCATCTTGGATGGTTGTTACCTGGTCCTGGAATTCTGTCATTAAGGAACAGAGATGCCTGATGTCCCTCAACTCAACCTTGGGGGGAGGGGATGGTGATGTGCCAGTTCAAACTTCCAACATTCTTCATATATCTGTCTGCTAGGTCACATATTTCTTTTGTCTGTCCTTAATTCTCCTTTCTCACATGTTTGCCTCCCCTCCCCCCTTTTCTTTATCTTTAGGTTATTTCTAGATCAGGCTTTGATAAAAGTTCTCCAGGTAGGTGGCCCTCAAGCAATCTGAAACTCTCCTGAAATTAGGGAGCACAAGGGCTTGCCTGCCTACAGGCAGCTCTGCCCTCTTTACTGTCCAAAACCTTTTGTTGAGAAACTCTAATGCCTACGTAGGCATATAAAAAAAAATTCTAAGATAACCTTGGGAAGCAGAGGGGAATAAAAGTTGGTAATTATTTCTATTTAAGGTTTGCAAAATTCTTTCCACATGTAATCTCATTTGATCTTCAAAACACCCTTGTGAGGTTGGCACAATTATTATATCTATTTTATAGGTAGGGAAATTGAGATTATGAGATGTTAAATTATTTTCCCAAGGTCACACAGCCAGCAAGTATCTGAGACAGGTTTTGAATTCAGGTCTTCTGTGTTATCTAGCTGCCTCCCAGAAGGCACTAGTAGTTGAGGCGACCAGGAAGACTTGAGGGTGGCACAGTGAATAGAGTACTGGCCCTGGAGTCAGGAGGATCGGAGTTCAAATTTGACCTTAGACACTCGATATTTACTAGCTGTGTGACCTCGGACAAGTCAGTTAACCCCAATTGTTTTGCCTTTCCCCCCTCAAAACACAAAAAAGACTTGAACTGGTCTTAAAGGAAATCGGGGATTCCAAGACTGGGGGGTGGGAGGGGAACAGCTGGTACAAAGGCATGGAGATAGAAGAGAAAGTGTTGGGGATAAGGAACAGTAAGAAAAGAATATGGCAGAGAGGAATGTGGCCAGGTTGTAAAGAGCTTTAAATCCCAAATACAGAAATTTTTATCTAATCATAGGGGTAAAAGGCCTTTGGGGTTTATTGAGTAGGAATAAAAAAAATAAAAATAAAAAAAGTCATAGTTGTGCTTTAGGAAAATCATTTTGGCAGCTGTAAAGATGGATTGGACTTGAGGCAAGAAATCCAATTAAGAAGTCATTGAAATTTTCCAGGTAAGAGGGGCTGAAGAGAGTCTGAATTAGAGAAGTGGTGGTGCGAATGAAGAGAAGGGTATCCATGTGATCATTGTTGTGGAGTATGAAAGGACAGAATTTGGCATCTAACTGGAGTGAGTGAGGATATGAAGTTGAGGGAGACGTGTTTTTGAACCTTTCTAAACTTTCTGATAGAGAAAAATAATAAGCTTTCCCTCCCCCAGCACTGCCACCTCCCCACTCCAGAACCCCTGGGGGCATGGAGCCCCTGTGAAGTTTAGAAAGCATGACCCTCACCAGGATCCTAGGGAGGTGTGAATATGGAATGAGAGGCAGGACATTGATGGAGATGACTTTACAGCCCCTTTGAAAGTTGGCTTAACATTAATGTATGAATTCTCCTCATCAGTCAAAATTCTTTCTGTTGTTATTTAGTTGTGTCCAACTCTTCATGACCCCATTTGGAGTTTTCTTGACAGAGATAGCAGAGTGGTTTGCCATTTCCTTCTCCAGCTCATTTTACAGATGAGGAAACTAAGGCCAATAGGGTATAATAGCTAGTATGTGTCTGAAGCCAGAGTTTAACCCAGAAAGATGAGTTTTCCTGACTCCAGCCCTGGGATTCCATCCACTGTGCCTCCTAGCTGCAGTAACGATAACAAAAGTGACTCTGAAGCTAAAAGCCTTCAATCTGATTTCAGAACAAATAGAGGAAACCACAATAATAGCTGGAATGTTTATCTTTCAAGGCTTGCTAAGCACTTCACATATATCATTTCATTTGAGTTTTACAACCAACCTGTGAGGGAGCTACTATAGTTATTATACCCATTTTACAGACAAGGGAAATAGGCTTTGTGAGATTAAGTAACACAGCTAGTATAGTCAGAGCAGTAAGATCTAGGTACAGGTTTTCCTGAATCCTTATCCAGTCTATTATCTACCTTTCTACTATCCCTTACCTCCAGTGACTTCTGACCCAGTCATTACCTCTGTGCCCAAGCTTGTACCTTGGCTTGGCTATCTTGACTTTGGCTACTCCGGACACAACTAGCTGTCCCAGTTCATACATATCCTTCCTTCAGCTACTTCAGTATCAGCCACTTGTCCCAATCTGTGCCTGACTGAACTTTGATTATCAATTTAATCAATTCATTTCAAAGGCATTCAGTATTTGTTCACCAAGAATTAGGGAGGTGGGAGGGGGTGGCAGGGAGGGTGCTACTGCTATATGCCAGCCAGTATAATAGGGTAGGGATAAAAGGACAAAAGTAAACCTTCCCTGACCTCCAAGAGGTCTAAAGAGGGTTAGGAGCAGAGGGAACAACATGGACTCATATTAAAGACAACATATATACAAAGTAAATGCGAAGTATTTGGGAATGAGAAGAATACTACATTCTGTTACATTGTTTGTCCTTCTTTTCTCGAAGAGACCGTGATATCAGGAAGGTGATGTCATGACTTACAAGTGAATTGGATTTAAGTGAGGCAGGACTGTACAAAGTCACCAGCCTCACCCTCTCCTCCAGAACCATCTTGGTCCAGTGGCAAGATTTAGATCAGAACAATTGGAGATGATTCTGGATGCAGTGGGAGACCTTGGCTTTTTTAAGCTAAAGTCTTTCTCAGGTCTCAGTTTGACTGAGGCAATGCCCATACTTTAAGATTAAGGCTAGGTAAGAAATGAGTTGAAGAATGGCTTCTTTTACTTAGTCAAAAAAAAAAAATCAGTCTGGGAGGGAAAGACCCTCAGGGGTTCCAGTTAAAACAGAAACAATTGCTATTTACACTCACTCTGAGCCATCAGAGCCCAAGCAATGACCAAATGAAGTTTGAGCCAATCAAGGAAAGCCAAGGTGATCTGGGTTTAAGGCATAGTCCTTAAAAAAAAATCTAGCCTGAAATCAGAATGTATCAGAGATCATACTGGAATCCAGACCAACACTAGTGATTTCAGGAAAGGATTTATATAGGAGATGATACTTGAGGTGTTTCTTGAAAGGAATTAGGAAATCCCAGGAGTAGAGATGAGGAGGGAACCCAGTCCAAGGAGGGGGAAGAGTCTGCATATGACCCCAGAAGTAGGAGAAGGAATGTTATGTGTGGGGAGCTGCAAGGAAGGCAGTTTGACTGGATCATAGTGTGCATGATCAGCAGTGCTGTGAAGTCATGTTGGACATACAGATTAGAATCAGATTGGGAAAGGCTTTAAAGGTCAAACAGAGACCTTTTTCATTTTATAAAATTAAGAGACCCCTCCATGTAAATGGAGAAAAAGGGATTTAATCCTGGAATTTAGAATTATATAAATTCAGTGACTACATGATCCCTAAACATCTGGATGAAAAGTAAAAAAACATGTCATTTATGATATTTCAGACTTGCAGGTCATTAACTGAGGCCTTGAGAATATAGTAGATGTTCAATAGATGGTACAGTGGATAGAGTGTCAGGCATGGAATCAGGAAGACCAGAGTTCAAATGCGACCTTAGATGCTTAGTAGCTGTGTGACCCTAGGCAAGTCACTTAACCCTGCTTGCCTCAGTTTCCTCATCTGTAAAAATGAACTGGAGAAGGAAATGGCAAACCACTCTAGTATCTTTGCCAAGAAAACCCCAGATGGTGTTACAAAAAGACAAACACAACTGAAAACATCTGAACAAAAACAGTAAATACATTCTGAATGAATGAATGGGTGAAGTACATTTTTTCGCTTTTCTTCCACATGTTGTGGTACTACGTAGTCACTATTATAGTTTCTGACTTCTAACAAAAAAATATAACGGTGCAGTAAGCATAACTAAAGAAAAAAGTGCCTAGGATTTATTTCCCATAAAGTTCAGGGCTGAGAGAATATCTCTGGTCTACATTTCCCAGAAAGTTGAACTGAATGTCTTGAATTGAATGTCTCTTAGGAATCTTAAACACAATATATCCAAAACTGAACTTGTTTTCTTTCCCTACACACCCACCAGTCTTCCTAACTTCCCTGTTACTGTTGAGGGTACCGCCATCCTCCCATTCAACCAGATTCAGTACCTGGATACCCTCCTTAAAACCGCACTCTCTTTCCCTTCCCCTCCCCATCCGATCAATTGCCAAATCCTATTATTTTTACCTTCATAATATCTCTCATGCCTTCTTCTCTCCTCAGACATTGCCACCATCAGGCTCAGACCCTCATCACCTTGTGCTTGGAACCTTGCAGCAGCCTGCTGATTGTAATTGTTGTTATGTTTGTCCTTCACTTTCAGAAAAGGACCGTAGCATCAGGGAAATGATGACATGACTTGCAGTTGACTTTGATTTGAGAGACGGAGGGCTGTGCAAGGTCACCAGCCTCACTTTCTCCTCCAGAGTCATTTGGGTCCTGTGGCCAGATATTCATCAGGATGACTAGAAATGGCCCTGATGCAATGGAAGACCCTGGCCCTTATAGGCTAAGGCCTTTTCAAGTTCTCACTTTGAGTGAGTTAACACCCATTCAGTAAATAAGCCTTTTAAAGAAGTGAGCCAAGGGATGGTCCTTTTAATTAAAAAAAAAAAAAATCAAGCAGGGAGGGGAAGACCCTCAGGGTTGCTGGTCAAAAGAGAAATAGTTACTATTGACATTGCCTCTGAGCCAGGAGGGCCCAAAAGCCATTAAATGGTGCCCAAGATTCTCTCTCTCTCTCTTCCAAACCACAATAGATCCTTGCCCAAGCAACACTTAATGGCTATATTTTGGGCCTTCCTAGCTCAGAGTCAATGTCAATAGTAAATGTTTCTCTTTTGACCAGCAATCCTGAGGGTCTTCCCTTCCCAGGTTGATATTTTTTTTAATTGAAGGGGCCATCCCTCCACTCACTTCTTTAAGAGGCCAATTCACTGAATGGCCATTACCTCACTCAAAGTGAAAACCTGAAAAGGTTGGCTGCAATAGCCTTGCTTAAAGTCTCTTCCCCCTCCATTCCATCCTCTCACTTAGCTCTGTATGAACAGGGACAGGTGTCTGATCATCTCATCCTATATGTAATCTATTCTAGTTGTTCCCTATTGCCTACAGGATCAAATAGAAAAGCCCTCCCTAATGGACCCTCTCTTGCCTTTCCAGTCTTCTTATATCTTAGACCCTCCAATCTACCTTGCAATCAAATGACATTGGCTTCTTTGTTGTTCCTTTCATGCAACACTCCATCTCCTGATTCTGGGCGTTTTCCCTGGATATCCCCCATGCCTGAAACTCTCCCTCCTTATCTCTACCTTCTGGCTTCCCTGGCTTCCTTCAAGTCTCAGCTAAAATCCAGTCTTCTGCAAGGATCCTTACCCAGTTCCCCTTATTCTTGGTGCCTTCCCTCTGATATTAGCTCCAATTTGCCTTGTCTAGGTCTTGTTTGTACCTAGTTGTGAGCCTGTTGTCTTCCTCAGAGTTCCTATAGAGCTGGGACTCATGGAAAATGAAGAGGCCTGACAAGATGGCTTCCAGTGTCAAGGTCAGTTCTAGACCTAGAGCTCACCTTCCTTATTTTGGAAATAGAACAGACCCAGAGAACTGAGGCGATTTGTCCCAGTTCACATGGGTAGTAAGGAACAAAGACAGGATATAAAACCAGGTCCACTTAACTCCAAACCCTGTCCACTCCATTGGGCTACTATGTTTTCTAATGGATGACTGTTAATGTAATGCAAAGTGGAGGTGATTTTGGATATTTTTTTGTAATAAGAAGACAGCCTAGTATAGCAGACAAAGGGCCAGTCATAGAGTCAAGGGACTTGAATGGATGAATAATCCCGCCTCAGACACATGCTAGCTATTTTATGTAGTACTTGAAAGTCACTTAATCTATCCCACTCTAGACAGTTCTCTAAAATGACAAGTTATTAGATCAGATGCTGACCTACATCAATAAAGGAAACTTCCAGCCCAGAAATTCCCTAAAACAATGAAATCACAAGTTCAGACAAAATATACACACACACACACACACATGTATATATGTACATAAATATATGTACCACACATACACATACAGTATGGCAAACCTATATAAATTCCATGCATGTAACACATACACATGTATGTATACAATATATTACTTATTAATATGTACCTCATATATAAGTATACAAACATATGCATGTATATAGTATCTCAAGAATCTTAATGCAGTTTTAAACTTTAATAACTCAATAAACTTTATCTTCTTTAGACCTGGATTAGCCATAAATGTCAAATGTCCTATCTTTTGATAGAAAAATGTATCAGCAAGCACCCTTGCATACCCAAGATGGCTGTTAGCACAGATTCTTTTATCTGTTTTTCTAAAGGAAAAGAACTCAAAAAGAGTTAACAATCTTACTTTAATCAAACATAAATCATTTATCTAGTTCAGGGGAAAAAGTCAGCCCCATGAATTTTAGAGAATGCAAACAAAAGTTACAAGCAAACAAAAATACAGACAGAGAAAATAACGTAATTCAGCAGACAAATAGACAGGGCTTCCAGCTATCTGACCATCACATACATACAGTTAGCCACCAGAGAGAGAAGCACCAGTATCTGGGTTTTCAAATCTGGGGGGTTCAATGGCTGCCCAGAGTCTCATCTGGCCAAAACATACAACTCTCCCCAAAGTGAACCCCAAAGCAAAACCCCACCTCCTGCAGCATATGTAGCCTTCTCCATGGTCAGAGAACATCACAACCTCCAAGTCCCAATGCCTAATTGGAAAGTAACAAAAGACCTTGAAAAACAATGCTCCCCTAAGCAAGTTTCTTTTGTTGGGCTCCAGGTGAGACTCATTAAGGAGTATAGGTCTATTAAGGGGCAGGGAAGATCTTCAAATGCTCTTACCGTTACATGAGACCAGTAAAATAACATGTTAAGTCACACTTTTCCTAGCAAAGACAAATTTAATGATAATAATAACAATAGCTGACATTTAAGTAACATTTCTGCAAGTCTTGAAATAACCTCAAAAAGTAGGCACTAGAGACATTATCATCTCCATTTTTCCCAAGCAGAAGCTAACACTGAAGAAATTAAATGACCTTCCCATGGACATATGGCAAGTAAGTACTTCTGAATCCAAGCCCAATGTCCTTTCCATTCTTGCTTCATCTTTTTGTTTACCCTCAATAACAATTTACTAAACATTAGCAACACTTGAGGCTCAGTCCAGGGCTTGAATGCAATTAGGCTAGGTCTAAGAGAAGAAGTTTGCAACCAAATGAATATAATTGAAAATTACAACCAGAACTTGCAAACGTGATTCTGTTTCTTCAGGCTTCCCACATCTAAAAGGCTGCTGATCACTCTCACCACAAATTCAAATTCAGATGAGTACAGAGAAAGAAGAGAACTGGGGAAAGAACCTTGGGGAAATGTCCATATTAAGGAAGCAGGAGAAGAAAGAGAGACAACAATAAGAGACAGAGGTGGAGATATTAGAGAGGTAGGAGAAGAAGTAGGAGAATGTAGGTGTCTTTGAAGTCATAGGAGTAGAATATATATAATAGCCTATGGTGCCAAATGCTGCAGACAGGACAAAGAAACTGGTTAAGGGAAGGCTTTGGGATTTGGCAATTAGAAGACTATTGATGACTTAGTGGCAGCAGTTCCAATAGACTGGTGAGGAAAGAAGCCTGTTTGTCAAGAACTTGACAGTCGTAACATCATAGATCTAGCACTTAATGGGACAGGAATCCATAAGTAATGGGCATATGTGTTCTACTGGTATTGTGGATGGCAGCTTGCCCCTCCACCCCTTTCTGTTCTGTGTGTCATTAGAATTTCTGTAAACAAGGAAATCTTGCCTAACCCCTTTACCTTTTCTACTATGGTTTCTATCCACAGTCCTGTAGGGGTTTGTAGGTAGCAACAAACATGTGGCATTCCATAAGATGCTAGAGCATACAATAAATGCACCTAAAAAAAATGATGACAAAAACCACAAGAAATTTATGTTCAGTTGGGCCCTTTGCACCAGTGCTCACCAAACCTTTTTCAAAAAATTATATTTGTTCATTTTTAACATTCTTTTTTAAAGTTTTGAGCCCAAATTATTTCCCTTCCTCTTTCCCCTACCTCACCTAGTGAGAAAGCAAGCAATATAATATCAATTTTCCATGTGAAGTCTTGCAAAGCATATTTCCATACTATCCATTTTGCAAAAAGAAAAATATTAAAAAGCAAAAAACAAAGAAAGTGAAAAAAGTATGTTTCAATAAGCATTCAGGGTTCATCAGTTCTCTTTCTCTGGAAGTGGATGCATTTTCATCCCAGGTCCTTTGGAATTGCCTTGGATCATTATATTGATTAGTGTAGCTAAGTCCTTTCACAGTTGGTCATCATTACAGCATTACTGTTGCAGTATACAATGTTCTGGTCCTGCTTGCTTCATTTAACATGAGTTCATATAAGTCTTCCCAGGTTTTTCTAAAAGTATCCTGCTCATCCTTTCCTATAGCACAATAGTGTTCCATCACAATCATATACCACAACTTGTTCAGTCATTCCCCAATTGATGAGCATCCCCTCAATTTGCAGATTTTGCCACTACAAAATGAGCTGCTTTAAATATTTGTGTACAAACAGAACCTTTTTCTCTTTTCTTGTTCTCTTTGGTATACAGACCTAGCAGTGGTATTGTAGAGTCAAAGGAAATGTAAGCATAGTTATGTACCCTTTGGGGCATAGTTCCAAATTGTTCTCCAGAATGGCTGGATCGGTTCACAACTTTACTAACAGTGCATTACTGTCCCAATTTTTTTTTTACATACTTCCAGGACTTGTCCTTTTCCTTTTCAGTCATGTTAGTCAACCTGATACTTTGTTGTGGTACTCAGAATTGTTTTAATTTGCATTTTTCTAATCAATAGTGATTTAAAACTTTTTTGTGTGTGACTATTGAAAGCTTTGATTTCTTCTTCTGAAAATTACTTTTTCATAACTTTTGGCCATTTTTCAGTTGGAGAATGGCTTTTACTTTAAAAAAATTGTCTCAGTTTTCTATATATTTGAGAAATGAAGCCTTTATTAGAGGAACTTGCTGTAAGAGGCCCCCTCCTCCTCCTCAGTCTCCTCCTGGCTTTCCTTCTAATTGGTTGTCTTTATGAAAAAACTTAAATTTCTTTAGCTCAGAAATATCCATTTTACTTTCTATGATTCTCTCGATCTCTTCTTTGGTCATAAAGTCTTCCCTTATTCGTAGATCCAAGAGCTAAATTTTCCCGTGCCACCCTAATTTACTTATTACATATTATTAGAGTTTTAATTTAATTTAAAGGGTAATATTATATATTACCCTTCATGTCTAAATTGTACACACATTTTGACTTTATCTTGGTATACAGTGTAAGATGTTGCTCTATGCCTAGTTTGTGGCAAAATGCTTTTCAGTCTTCCTAGCAATTTTTGTCAAATTCATCAACCCTTTCACTCATCTCCTTATCATTCCTTATCATTCTTCTATCACTTTTCTCCAAGCAACTGTACCAAACCTTTCCATTTTCCTTCAAAACCAACTGTTCTAACTTTCTTTTACTCCCCTCAAGCCACACCTCAATCCTTTTCTCTCAAAGGACAACTTTCCCAACTCTCTTTAGATCTGGATCAGCCTACATGAACTCCCTCACATTCCCTACTTCCCACTGCCCACTCTCTGTGCCTTGAGAGGTAGCATGGAGAGTTCAGAAATTCTCAAGCATTTTGATCTTAGAATACTTTTTCACTTTTGAAAATTCTATCTATCAATACTTACTGTATTAGAAATTAAAAGGTCTTTATGTTGTTGTGAAAATGGTTTTGACCTGATGGATCCCTTAAAAACAGCATTTGGAATCCCAAGAGAGTTCCCAGACATCACTTTGAGAATCACCGGTATTGTGTCGAGTTCTATATTTCACATCAGGGACACCTTGAATCAAATTCAAGACAAGATACTTACCATCTATATGACTCTGGAGAGTAACTAACCTCTCTGAGTCTTATTTACCTTAAATAAAAAATGAAGGTATTAGACTCAATGACCTCTAAGGTCCATTCCACTTATGATTCTATGATTCTCTTGACCTATTTTTGCCTCTTCTTCCTGTCCTTCTTCCTCTCTAAAGCTAAACCCATGACATTGATCTTTTTCCTCCTCACTTTTATCGTGGCCTTGAACATCAGGTGCTCCCTTCAGTCTTACACTCTCCATTGGTTCCTTTACTGTCACTGACATTTATTTCCAGGTATCTGTTGGACCTTTTTCTGTCCTGGTTATTTCCTTCATTCTTCTACCAGACTTCTGGAAAAGGTTTCCTGTCTTCACTGACTTTGTTTCAGCAGCATTTACTGCCTTTCTTACTTTATGTAATCTAGCTTTTGTTTTGTTTTGTTTTTACTGTGCTTCTAAAACTTCCCTTTTTAAAAAATTTTCGTAATTGGTCCTCTAATCACTGCAGTCAATAATTTGTTTTCAGGGGGCACATCCCATGATGTTTTTGCAGCACCTGACATTTGACTACCCTTTCCTTCTTGAAACTCTTTCCTCCATCCATTTTCATTATCTATGATTCACTTAAATCCCCATTCCAATGTGTCATTTTCCCCCCTACTATTAACCACTAGTGACTAGTAAATCAGTTTCATTTAGCCATTTTCCTGGTTTTCTTCCTATTTAATAATGATAATAAAAATAATAAAAAATAATAATAACTAGCAATTTCATGGCTCTTTAAGGTTTGTAAAGCACTTATTTTATCCTCACATCAACCCTTGAAAGAGGGTGCTATTATTATTCCATTTTACAGGTGAAAAAATTGTGGCAGATAGCAGGTATCTGACTTGCTCAGGGTCACACAGCTAGGAAGCATCTGAGGTCAGATTTAAACTCAGGTCTTTCTTTCTTTGGTGTTTGTTCTCCAAATGTCTCTATGGCACTTCCATTAGATGTCTTTATGACTTCCAGAAGCAGGTTCCTCAGCCTCTTCCATATAGGGAACTAAATCAGTTGAGCACACTGATGTCTGCTCATAAAGGCTATGCTCAGTGGCCAGTCCCCTGTTATATTCCATTTGTTTCTTTAATATAGCTTTTTAAAAAAATTATTTTCTCTTTTAAATTTTTTTTCTTTATACTGCTTTGTGCTAGTCTATTCCTGCAAGTTTTCTCCCCATCCCCTAGTAATGGTAAGGGAATTCTGAAGATCTTCCATGTCCCTTAATGGGCCTCTCTTAGAGCCCAATAAGAGAAACTGGCTTAGGTGAGGCTTGTTTTTTCAGGAAGGCCCACACCTTTTTGTTACTTTGCATTTAGGCAGTGGGTCATGAAGGTTGTGATGTCCCCTGACCCTGAAGAAGGGTATATATATTCTGAGGTGAAGTTTTGCTTTGGGGCTCACTTTACTTTGGGGCTCAAGAGTTGTGTGATTTGGTCAGATGAGACTCTGGATAGCCATTGAGTCCCCAGCTTTGAAAACCCAGATGTTGGTGCTTCTCTCTCTGGTAAATAACTATGTATGTATGTAATGGTCAGACAGGAAACCCCGTCTGTTGGTCTGTTGAATTGTATGGTTATTTTCTCTGTATTTTTTTGTCTGCTTATAATTTCTGTTTGTATTTTCTGAAGTTCAGGATGCTGACTTTTTCCCTTGAACTAAGTGAATGATATATATATATTTTATTAAAGTAAGATTGTTCAATTCTTTTTGAATTGCTTTCCTGTAGAAAAGAAGATCAAAGAACCTGTGCTAGCAGCCATCCTGGGTGTGTTAGGGTGCTTGTTCTTAGACTCCTGCACTTATTAGTCTATTCTTTACCATGCTCTTTGATTTTACCTAAATTAGACATTTTTCCCTTTATTTGCCTATTTGTTTAGTCATCTATTTTACCCTTCATTTTTCTTTTCTCTTTCTCTGCTCAGTTAAGCAATTGGCCACAAACTTTCCTGTTTTTCCTCCTAACCTTTTGTTTTTAGTAATTGTCTCTTACTGAATCCTAGCTCAATAATTTTTTCATTGTTTTATCCTCATATTTTGCTTCCTTTCTGGTATATTCTTAATCTTTTTTCTGATCCATTGGCCATACCTTTATTTGCTCCTTCTTTTACTTTCATAGTCTGTCATGGTACTAAAGATTCTGAAGTACAAGGTATGAGCCCCATCTTCTATCTGATATCTATGCTGGTAGTATCAAATTCAAATAGAAAAAGAGCAGTGCTGGTCACAAATTGACTTAGAAAACCAAAAATAAATACTATTCTATATTTTATTGTATTTTTGTTTATTTTGTTAAGCATTTCTGAGTTACATTTTAATCCCATTTCACTGCACATGGAAGTTTTGGGGACCATAGCAGGCCCTATTTTTTACACTGCTGGTCTATACTATTACCTTTGTAGATCTTGCCTTGACCTCTTTTTTATGCTGTCTCATTGTTAGAAATATAATTTTTTGAAAGAGGCAATGTTAGAGGAAAGCAAGACTGCATGGTAGGTGTTATCTCTTATCCTAAATTGTGTCGCCCTACACCAGCCTTCACCATGATCAGTTTCTTTTCCAAAAGTTATTTCATCCTAATTCCACCTCTATGTCCCTACCATTATTTGGGGTGCCAGATACTCATAGGAACTTATACATCCCTTCTCTTGTGGTAGACTGTTGCCTATGGAGGTACAACACTCTCTCAGAGAAGGTATATTAAGGATGTGCAAACTCACTTTGAACTCAACCCAACATGAAGTCCCAGCTGCCAACTGTAGATTTAAACCTTCTTCCAAAAAGGAATGATTTTCAAACTGGATGCTCTCTCCACCTGGGGTAAAATGCCCCCTCTTCCAGTCCTCCTTCCCAGGTCCTCCCCATCTCAACCTCTTTCATTCTCCCTTAGCTCCCATGACTTCTGAGAGACTATAGGAGTCATTATGCTTTCACTGACCTGGGTTGTTGACCCAAGTAACCTCTGTGAAGACAGATCTGGTCCAAGCTGGAATTCTAGTCCTTTTTGCCCAAGGCTCAATGCAGCTTCTGGCACTGCCACATTTTTCAGCCCCCAATTTCGTTCATGTGGTTGTCTCCTGCTTCTTGTGGAATTTGGCAGTGGCAGTGGTGGTTGTTCAGGCAGTCGCTGAAACATTGGGATTCCCTGACCTTGCTCTGGTCCCTTAGTCAAAAGGGGCAAATTTTAGCTTGCTGAACTCCTCTCTGTTCTTCTTTCCCTTCATATGACTGGTTACAATCATCATATATCACTTCTCATTGGGGAGGTGGGGAATAAAGAGGGAAAAGGTGGTTGAACAGTCACTGAATCTGAGTCACCACTGCAAGAGGTCCCTGCTGTGAAAAATCTTGAGGCTTGTCCCCAACCATTGCATCCTCAGTGGGCTCTACCCTAAGGATGGGTCCCCATTCACAAGGTCATCTTTTTAGCAATCATACTTCCTCCTCTTCTGTCTTTCTTTCTTTCATGTTGCTGAGCAGAATCACTTCCTACCACTATTTGCCTGGTATGAGATAGTTTGGGTAGAGCCCCTGCAGGGAATAGTGGAGCTCTTTACTAGAGTATTCCTCCATCTGGGCACAATCCTGGGGGCTTGCCTTTTGGTAGTTAAGTGCTTGAGCATTCCAAGTATTAATATTCTCCAATGTTCATTCATCAGATTTTTACTTTGCACATCATGTTCTAATTTCTTTCCCTGTACATTTAGCAGAAATTACCCTATGTTTGGCACGTAATTTTTTTCTTTTGGTGTTAAAAATTTCAGAATTTTGGAGGAAACAACTGATTTACCATCTTTCTTATTATCCATATATTCCTCCCTCCCCACAAACACCTGACGCTCAGGGATCATTGATGAGGCACTTAGCAAATTCTGCGTTGTATCATACTTATCTGTGTGCATTTCTTGTATCTCCTAGCATACTATAAACTGTTTAATGTTAAAGACTCTGTCTTATACACAGTGTCTATTGTAGGTGCTTAATAATACATATCTAACATTAGCTCATTTAACCCTCAAAAACTCCTGTGAAATAGGGGAGACAGACATCCTTACCCCTTTTTTACAGATGAAGAATGTGAAAGCCAAAGAGGCCGAGTGACCTGGCCAAGTTAACATAGACTGAAAAGGAGAACTGGGATAGGGATAAGGGATGGGAAGCACATGATAAGTATCTTCAAGTATTTGAAGGAGACCAGGAATTAGTGTCGTTTTTCTTCAGCCTAAAGGACAGTACTAAGAACAATGGGTAGAAGTCACGAAGAGTAAGATTCAGATTGGAGGTTATCAAAAATTTCTTAACAATTCGAGTTGTCCCAAATGGAGAGGGATACCTGGGGAGTCCCCCAGTTCTAGAGATCTCCAAGCAGAGGTGCCATATTGTTTGCTGTCATCATTTTTTAACCAGGTCCAATTCTTCATCACCCTATTTAGGATTTTCTTGGCAAAGACGCTGGAGTGGTTTGCCATTTCCTTCTCCAGCTCATTTTATAGATGAGGAAACTGAGGTAAACAGTGTTAAGTGACTTGCCCAGGGTTTCATACCTAGTCAGTGTCGGAGGCCAGATTTAAACTCATTAAAATTAGTCTTCCTGACTTCAGGAAGTCCACTATAATAGATAGTGGATAGCTATCCAGACCTATCCTGGGATAGCTATCCTAGCTGCCTTAAGTAGGACTATTAACCACATACCTGAGGTCTGGATCAAATGAGATAATGTGTATAAAGAGCCAAATCAATGTGATCTCTTATTATTTGACTGGGTGATATTTACCATCCCTTTCAACTCTAACATTCTAAGATTCTACCAGTGATTCCCAGTTTGTGTTCGAAGAAGCAATTGTCAAATGACCTTTAACTTGATTTCACAATCCTGTACAAAGACTAGAAACACATCACCAAAAGCACAAGTGAGGCTTGTCCCTGCAGGATTCTGGTATTCTCCTCTTGGTCCATAGGTTCTAATTTGATATTGCCCGGTCTCTAGCCCCTTTTGGCCTACCTGTCTGTTGCAGTTTCCTTATGGCTGAGACTCCCAGAACTTCATTCATTGCTGTTTCTAGCTAAGCATGAGGCAAATGAGACACAAAAGGGTGAATTTTCCTTAATGAAGGCAAATATTGATATTTGCGAATTAAAAACTAGTATTGGTTCATTTGGTCTGATTCTCAAAGTTGTTTTTTTTTAATATTGTATGAATTCAGCAAATTATAGGTTAACAAAAAGCCCATTCTCTATTAAAGGAGAAGGGCAAATATGTTCCTATAACTTTGCTGGACTCTAGTCTGCCCCCTATCTCACCTCTGTACCTTGCCCCAGGCCCATCCCACTTACCCAAGGTCAGCCTTTGCCAGGGAAGGCTGGAGATAAAAATTTGGAAGACAATTTGATTAGAGGTGGTAGGTGAATGATTGAGATTATTGGTGAAAAGAATATAGAGAGAGGAATGTGAATTTAAAGACCCCAGATTTGCCACCAACTTTCTTTTTGTCTTTGATCACGTAGTTTCTGGGCCTTGGTTTTACCAACAGCAAAATGAGGGGTTTGAGTTCTCAAATGATCGCCAAAGTGCAGTGATAGCATTCTATGATTCCATGAGTCAGTAATTCTATACTCTCCCTTTCCTGCATGTTCCCAAAAAAGGTGCTTCTAGATTTTTCTTTTGTTTTTGTCATCATTGTTGTCATTGTTTTAAGCAAAAATAATACAGGAAAAGATTGCTCCATTTACAAAAGGACTCAAAAGTGATTTTTTTTATCTGAGAGAAATGATTATCTTTCTTGCATTAATAACCAATTATTGAATGAGGATTAAGGGTTCCCCCCTTTTATTTTCTCAGTCCTTGTAGGTTTTTCAGTCAGCCTTTAAAGGGCAGGGCTGATAAAGAGATGAAATCTTGGGCAGATGCACCAAGGGAAAACTTAGATCTGATCAAAAAGTAAAGGAATTCTAGTCTGGCCCCCTGTGTTTTGATCAGCCAGGACTGAGTAGAAATGGACCCACTTTTGTCTAGATTGCCCTTAGTTGGTTAGTCAGGATAAGAGATAAGTCTCTTTGTCTAAGACTGAGTGATCTGAGTACAAACCCACTTCTCATTACCATATTCATTTTTTTCATTAATCAGAGTTGATTGCCACCCTCAGGAACACTCACTCTTCCAAGGGCATATAAACATTGAGTAGGTTCCATAAGGGGGTCTTTGGCATTTGAGAGTGCCACTGACTCTTTTCTATTAGTTTTCTGCTGGCATGATTTCATGCTGGCATCAAACTTTTTATACATCAACATTTCAGTGATGATGACCCATCCCTCCAACCTCCTTCTCCTATGGTTTTAAAATGCCTCTTTCTCTCTAAAAGGATTTATAAGCAACTTCTCAGGACCTGCACACCAATTGCACAAAGTCCATTTATACAGATCAACATAAGCCTTTGAACCTAGACCCACACACTTGAAACTCTTATCCCTCCTTCCCCCCCACACACACTTAAAAGGTGTTTTGATCAAGTCTCCTTTGCCATTGTTCTCTGTTTACCCTAGTTGCTTATCCTGCTTATCTGATTCCTGCTGATTGCTATTTATAACAGTTTCATGAAAATTTTCAGGGCCTTTGAACATTTGGTTGAGGATGTTAATGAATATTGCAAAAGAGTAAAAAGCAAAGCTAGTGTTTGCTGAGACTTCTCATTTTCATCCTAAAGTATTTGGCCCCAATCTGTCTATTTCTTCACTGCCTGTCACTTTAATAAATAGTTCACATTCCTTGCTTAACATGTCATAATTTAACAAGTTCATTGGTCTACTTCACATTTCATCCAAGTGACACAGAAGGGCTATAAATTTGGAGTTGCATAATTAGCAGTGGACTTGTAAGTCTTTTATTTGCTTAAATGCAAAATGCTTTCCATATTTTCGGTGAGTTGAAATAGTTTTGGTAAGCCCAGATATTGTACTAGATTAAACAAATCCCTGATAAATTTTCCATCTCCCCTTGATGTTAAAAGCTGCTTTTAGCTAAGGGGCTAGCATTGGTCAATACTGCTTGCAATGCTTGAAATTCTTAAGTAGTGTCCAGGTAATAAACTATCCTATAATGTGTCCCAGAACTAAGGAAACTTCAGCCAAATCTCAAGCATGGAAGGGAGAGAAGAAAATAAGGAGCGTGTTGCCCATATTGTTCTGGTCTTCACAGCAGGAGTTCCTCGGTCACAGTTGTGGTAACAGTTTTTCAAAGTTGAGAAAACCACCTATGACAGAGTATGGTCTATTGCTTAACTCTTAGGGCCATGGAAGTCCACTCTGGGAATGGGCAAAGTCAGGGAAGTCATCCAAAAGACTAATCAGTCTCATCTGGAAAATGTCCCCTAAAGAACTGGAGATTCCCTCTTGCAAAGGTCTCTGGAGCTGTCCAAATGGCCCACCTAGGTACAGTGAAGACAACAGTGAACTAGATAGATAGGGAAACCTTCAGAAATTCCTTTTGGTATCTGAAGTCTGAAATAAGTTATTTGAGAGCAAGGTTAGCAGATGCAGAAAGCAATGAAAGGAGGCAGCTACCCCCAGCCCCAAGTCACAACTAATTGGCATAAGGTTGTTCTCCGTCCTATGCTTCCTCAGTCACTGCTCTTCCACTCCAACAGAAGGTGATAAGCTCTCTGAAGGCAAGGACTTCAAGGTATGTAGATACAAAGGTAAAATTGCTTATTCACATTCATTAACCATGTAGGTCCTTAACAAGTGCTTGTTGAATTGAAAATGCCTACTTATTCCCATTCTTATACTAGAAGGTGGAAAATACCTACTGTGTACCTGTCAGAAGCAGCCTGGAGGAATAAGTAGCATCCTGGACTTGATTTGAATCCTAACTTGAAGTTGGCTGGCTGTGTGACTCTGGATAAGTCATTTGACTTATATGTATCCCCAGTCCTGCACTGCATCAGGGACCATCTTCTGATCTATTTCTGCCACTGGACCCAAATGGGTGCAGAGGAGAGAAGGAGACTGCTGACTTTGTACAATCCTGCCTCACTCAAATCCTATTCACTTGCAAGTCATGACATTACTTTCCTGATGTCATGGTCTTCTTCCAGAGCAAAGGACAAATAACAACAAAAAACAACAATAACAACAATAACAACAATCCCTAGTCCTAGGATCTAGGGTTTATGTACTAATTCACAGATGGATTGTGAATGGAAGACTTTCCTGGATAACTCAAACTGAAGGAATCATAGGTACTCTGTGTATTAAAATGTAAACTCTGGGCAGCTAGGTGGCACAGTGAATAAAGCACTGACCCTGGAGTCAGGAGGACATGAGTTCAAATTCAGCCTCAGACACTTCACACACACACACACACACACACACACACACACACCCCTAGCTGTGTGACCTTGGGTAAGTCACTTAACCCCAAAAAGTTAAAAAAAATTGTTTTTACATGTAAACTCCTTGAAGCCAAGGCTAAATTTGCTTTTTTCTGTGTATTTCCAGGTAAATATATTTTTGTGTTTTGGGCTCCAGTGCCTGGTACATGGTACTTGAGAGATGGTCTCTGTGTCACGTTCACTGAAGCCATACTCTGGTAACACGGCTGTAGAAGTGACCCTGGCCAGTTGCTCCTTCATTTTCCCACCCATCTGTATTCTTTTGAATTCTATCCTGCCCCTGCACTGGTTACTTTCCTTCCCACATCTTCCTTCAGCTTCCTTTTATGTGCTGTCTGTCTTCTCCCCTTTAGATGATAAGCTTCTTGATGGCAGATGTTTTCTTTCTTTTTCGTATTTGTATTCCCTGGTGTTTAGTGCAGTGCCTGGCACATGTCAGAACTTTGTTGTTGTTGTTGTTGACTGGCCATTTCCATTGTATTGGACTCTTCATGACCCTATTTTGGGATTTTCTTGACAAAGATACTGTACTGTTTTGTCATTTCCTCCTCCAGCTCATTTTATAGATGAGGAAACTGAGGCAAATAGGGTTAAGTGACTTGTCGAGGGTCACACAGCTAGTATGTATCTGAGGCCAGATTTGAACTCAGGAAGATGAGTCTTCTGGACTTCAGGCCCAGCACTGTATCCACTAAACCACACAGCTGCCTTGTGTATTATGTACGTACTTCTCCATATGCGCATGTTGTGGGTAGTGTGTTGCTTTTGTCTTCATATCCCCAATCTCTAGCAAATAGTAGGTGCTTGACAAGTATTTGTTGATTAATGGGAATGGCGCAAGACCTAGAATCAGGAAGATCTATGTTTAAATCATGGAGGAAGAGTAGGGATGTACTGATTTATCAAAGACCTGTGATTTCATCAAGGTGATGTGTAAAATCAGTCACTAATGTAGAGTCATTATAAAGGGTCCCCATGTTTTAACCTTGCTTGACTCTGGGGATAATGATCCTGAGGGAGAGATCTTAGTGCTAAGCCTGTCTCATAGTGAGGACACTGCAGAAGCTGCCATAGCACATTCACTTACCCCATCTCCTCATTTGAAATGTGGGCCAATCAAAATGTTCAGGGAGGAGCTGAAACTGCCCTAATTCTACCTCCTCCTGATTTAGTGATTCCACCAAAATACTTGTGCCCTTACATGGAAGCTGCTTACTCTCGTCTACAAAAGCAGTCCTTTTCTGGAATCCCAGGATAGCCCCAGTTGCCACAACACCAAGAGGTTCTGCTTTGGTGCATTCATAAACTTTTTTAAACATTCTCTTCCTGAATTTTGCCTCTTTAATCAAGGTGAAGACCTGAATGTAAAATTGTCTTTATGACAGTGAGAACTTGCTCTATTAAAGCAGACTATAAACCTTGTACCATATTTTGAGAGCTGGCTGGGGCTTAGAGAGATTAAATGACTTGCTTAGAGTGGAAGTCAGTAAATGTTGGGAGGTGGGCTTTGAACCTAAGTGATCCAAGTCCAACACTCTACCTGTTACACCTCCACTGCCTCACTGAGAAGGAACAGTGGGGAAATAAGGCTGAAAAGTCAAACTGGGGAAACATTAGGGATAGCTTTGAATGCCAAGAGTAATTTGGCTTTGAGGAATGTCCCTAAGACATCCATGGTTACTAATGTTTAAGTAAAATTTAAATAAAGCTCACAAATATTTCCTGGGTGCCTACAAAGTACATGATGGTAGCCATCCTACAGAATTTATGATTTTATAGCTAGAGTGAAGGCACAGCCTTTATATGTGGAGGAAATCATGGGTATAGCATCAATCTGGGTCTTTGGGCGTGAAATTAAACATGATGTATATTGCCTTAGCTTCTCAAGATCAAGCTGCTTTTCTCCCCAGAGGTTAAAAAAAAAATATTACCTCAGCACTCAGGAAAATGATTCCATTGTCTTCTGTTCTTTTTTTTTTTCTACTGTTTCTCCTTATAACAGCACTTTCGAAACTAAAGCTTGAAGGCACTTCTCTCTCTTTCTCTCAGGATCTGTATTATTAATCAAGCAACTTCCTAACCTCACTGAAGAAGAGAGAGAGAGAGAGAGAGAGAGAGAGAGAGAGAGAGACAGAGAGACAGAGAGAGAGAGAGAGAGAGAGAGAGAGAGAGAGAGAGAGAGAATCCATCCCAATACTCTCCCCCCCAACCATTTTAGCTTTGAAATGCAATAGAGTCTCCTGAGTGCCAGCATTTCCAGAGCAATTGATAGATCGGCCTTTTAGCTGGAAGCCAACCAAGAATGTTCTCCCCATGAGCCTTTGCCAGAATGCATGTTTCCAATTATATTAAAATCTTCTGGAGGGGTTTAATTTGTTTATGAATTGGTAAAATAAAAAAAAATTAAAAGCCAGCATTGGGGAAATAACCACTGAAATTGCAAGAGGAGACAGTAATGAGTCTGAGCTGAGTAAGGGCTCAGTGCTCAGAAATAAACAGCACACCAGCAGTCACCCTCAGAGAACGTTCCAGTAGATCTCCCCTAAGCTGCTTTGCTCATTTGGTCCCGGTTTCTTGAATAATTTTTTTTAATGCTACATTTTCCTCACATTTATTGGCACAGCTTAGGAGTCTGTTGTGACCAAATGGCCTGGAGGATTGGTGAGCTCAGATTTTTCAGCTCTCAGAAAGGGCAAAAGTATGGCTTGGGTTTTACAAGGTGAGCTGGAAGTCTGTCCTCAGGACTGCCAGTGGCATGTGGTCTTGAGGGTTATGTAAAACAACAACATAAAGGAAGAGCCTTGGAGTAGCATGAAACCCTCAGCAATCCTGGTCTGCAGGAAAAAATGATCACACCCCTTCCCCCTTCAGTTTCACTAATGTCCCTCCACCTCTGCACCAAAAGCATCATCTTCAACAGCCACACCCCCATACTGATTAAGGTTCTTGATCTCTGATCTTCCTTCTCTCCCTCCCACCCCCAAACCAAATTCCCATGAAAACCCAATCAGTAGAAGAGGAAGAGAAAGCTATATTAAAATCCTTTGTGATCTGTGCACCTGATTTTTTTAGACCTTCTCAAAGAAAAGTCTTTCTGGAGAGGTTAACACATAGTCACACAACCAGTTAGTGGCAGAATCAGAATCAGAATTCAGATTTCTTGTGTCTAAATTCATTTGTCTTTCCTGTTTGCATAAGCCTGAACGTTGACCTTTAATTTATTTTCTCTATTTTTTTTGCTGAGAAATATGGATCCTATCAAAGGTACATATAATATCAGATTTCTTTTCAAACCCTATGTTTCCAAAATATTAAAAAAAATTTTTTGAGACCCCCTTTCACACTGAAGTCATTAAGTACCAAGATATATGTTGACTGGGTTTGTCAAGTTTTTCATAAAATTTTTCTTCTTCATTGGTTGCAACAAATATTGGTGCATAAGCTGCAAGCTGTTTTCATAATATTTCTCTTGCCTTCACAGTATGAGTACTCCAGGCTTAGATAACTAAATGTACCATGAAATGGTATTTTTTATTGTACTTGTGCTCAGGATAACAACTCTGCCAACTACTTCTTGGCTCCTCTGGGAGCTATCTTTCCACTGAGCTACAACCTTTTGATGTCTTTTTGTGCCATTTATAGAAATTGGATGGTCAGTTCTTGTCCTTTGTTATCAAAGAGGACCAAAATGATATCACTATGTTGCAGTCCAAGTACAGTATGTCCAACTGTGGCTGATCAGACCAATACAAGCTCAAATGGCTGTATAACAAGTTGGGTACAAATAGGACACATGAACATTTGGAGTGGAGATGGCTCTAAATTAGTTCATCTAACATTTCTTTTGCGCTACTGCAAATCTGCTGTGCTCATAGAGCACAGCACTTCTTTGATGCAGGCACACCATGCTGGGTGGTGCTGTGCCAGTGTCTCCCATGTCTCATAAGGAATTCCAAGTTCTTCATACAGACTATGAAAGTCCACTTATATCACTTCTACTGACCTCCCTGTGAGAATTTGTAATGATAGCTAGTATTTGGAATTCTGTGGATGAGTTCACTTATGTTGGCAGTTAGTGCTGTTGTTTGTCCTGTGTTCTAGAAGAGGACCGTGACATCAGGAAGGTGACATCATGACTTGCTAGTGAACTGGATTTAAGTGAGGGAAGGTTGTGCAAGGACACCTTCCCCTCCAAGGTCACCTGGGTCCAATGGCAAGATATAGATCAGGAAAACTGGAGATCACACCAAATGCAGTGGGGGACCTTGGCCTTTTTAAGCTAAGGTCTTTCCCAGGTCTCAGTTTGTCTGAGGCAATGCCCATTCAGTAATTAAGACTAAGTAAGAAATGAGGCAAAGAATGGCTTCTTTTACCTAGTTTAAAAAAAAATCAATCTGGGAGGAGAAGACCCTCAGGATTACTGGACAAAACAGAAACAGTTGCTCACTCTGAGCAATACAGTCACTCTGAGACATCAGAGCCCAAACAATGACCAAGTGAGGCTGACTCTGGGACTCACTTTTAGCTGATCAATGAGAGCCAGAGTGATTTGGGTTAATGGCATGGTCCTTAAAAAAGAAATCTATTCCATAAACCCCAAGATATCTTTCAAAGTTTCAGTCATCAAAATGTATATTCCTTAGGGCAGAGCACGCACAGGTAAAGGTATATGGGATTCCTTATGTGGACAGAGTGAGGAAAGAGGGAGAGAGGGGAAAGAAGGAAGGAAGGA
>CM053596.1:108019532-108038869 GCA_028646575.1 Pseudocheirus occidentalis
TTACTGGAGTCTGACCTCATCTAACTCCTTCTGAAGACCCTCCCCAATCTCTTCCTCTGGACCACCCCTAGATTCCTCCCACAACCTTATTGTATATAGAACCCCATCTTCCCTCCATGTGGGGTGAGAGCGCCATGGAATAGTTTGGTATAGACTTTGCTCTGTGAGAGCGCCATGAGATAGCTTAGTATAGACTTGCTCTGTGAGAGCACCTTTAAATGGCCTAGCACCCCATGTGGCGAACTTGAACTTTCAATAAACTTTACTTTTTCCTTGGCTGAGAAGACTTGAGTGGAATTTTTCAGCAGGACCCGGCATGTTGGTATTTTGGGGTTTCAGGTAGCCCTAACCGTCTTTGGGCTCCTCTTCACTGAATCCTGCTGAGAATTCCACTCAAGTCTCCTCAGCCAAAGAAAAGTAAAGTTTATTGAAAGTTCAAATTCTCCATATGGGGTAGACTTTTAAGGAGCCAGTCTATGCTAGGTCATTCTATGGCGCTTTTACACAGTAAGTCTGTGATAAGCTATTCTATGGTGCTCTCATACCACATGGAGGGAAGATGGGATCCTATATACAGAAAGGTTGTAGGAAGAATCTAGGGGTGGTCTAGAGGAGGAGTTTGGGGAGGGTCTTCAAGAGGAGTCAGATGAGGTCAGACTCCAGCAATGAGTTTGGGGAGGGTCCAGTAAAGAGTGATCAAAGGTGGGAAGTTGCTTGAGGCTATTTGGAGACCATAGACAATGGTGGGCCAGGCCAGTTCAAGGGTGGGAACAGGAACATTAAAGGTGGGAAACCATTGGAACAAAGGAGGGTTAAAGACTTGGGCAGAGCCACAACTTAAGGCCAATGACCTCAAATATCTTCCCTGGGAAGATTTACTTTCCCAGAGCCGGTACCTCAAAGATTCAAGGAGAGTTCAAGGTGGCTCCCAGAGCCTACACCTCATCAAGTCCAGTTTATCAAAGTCAGTCATCATAGACATGATGTACCTGTAATTGTATACGAAGTTCTCCTGCTTCTGCTCTCCTCACTCAGCATCAGTTCATATAAGTCTCTCCAGGTTATTATGAAGTCTGTCTGCTCCTCATTTCCTATAGCACAATAGTATTCCATTACATTCATATGCCACAACTTGTTTAGCCATTCCCCAATTGATGAACATTCCCTTCATTTTCACTTCTTTGTCACCACAAAGAGAACTGCTATAAATATTTTTATACATATGGATCCTTTTCGCACTTGTATGATCTCTAGCATTTCTTTTCATTAATTCCCTTAATAATCTGGACCTTTTGTTCTTCCAGATGAATTTTACTATTTTTCTAGCTCTATAAAAATAATTTTTGGTAGATTGATTGGTATGGCACATAATTCAGACTTCTTCTCTGGCACAAAGGGAGGGCCAAAAAATTTTATGTGGATTTTCCAGATGGGGAGGTGGGATGGGTACTACCCCCTAATGTTGAGGTTGAGATTTAGGGGTCCTCAAGACCCCAAAATACTGAAATACCAGGTCCTGCTGAATGAATTCAACTCAAGCCTTTTCTTAGCCAAAGTAAAACAAAGTTATTAAAAATTTGCCACAATGGGCAGACTTTTAAAGAGCCTAAGTATTTTTGATGCTCTATTGATAAGCAGGCCAGAACAATCTGACACAGACTAAATCTGAGCTAGATTGAATCTGAGTGCTGTCTTAGAGGCAAGATGGATTTTACATATAGAAAGGCTGTGGGAAGGATCAAGGGGGTGGTCTAGTAGTCTAGAGGAAGGGTCTAGGGAGAGTCTTGAGGAGGAGTCTAAGGAGAATCTTGATGGGACTGGGGTCAGACTCTAGGAACCAGGAGAATGGGATTTTGATGGGATCAAGGGTGGGAAACAACAAGAGGCAGTCTGGAGGTAATAGACAATGGAGGGCTAGGCTAGTTTAAGTGTAACAGATTTGGTTGTAGATATTTTGTAGGATCTGGGGTGGAAGGTAGCTGTAAAGTCAGGTATGAGCAGCTTTCCAGAGGACTGCTGCTGTGAACAGCCTTCAAGGTTCTGATTACATTGTATAGTGAACACTCTATTTAATAACAAAATCAAAGCAAAACATTCACAGAAAATCAAGGTACAGCATTCACAATGTTACAACTTAGCACAGAAAATCAAATTACAGCATTCACAATGACATCATAACTCAACAACTTATCACTAAAATGGCCACATAGTTTTCAACAAGGAGGCAAGACTTCCTTAAGAGCCACAAAGTACAATAATCAAAGTTTTCCACCCATGTGGTCCAATTAAGTTACAATATCAGTCACTAATCAGTACTCTCTTAAGGGATGATGAGAAATACATAGGCCATCCACCCTTCAGTCACAAGGAAGTTACAATTTTATCAGTCACTACTCTATATCCACAGCCAGGTCTTTTCATCTTGACTTGAGGCACATGGTCCCACCTCCTACCTGAATTCACCAAAATGTCACCTTGGTTTAAAGGTAGACAGCTTCCAGCTCCTTGTCTAGCTTTCTGTGCAATACCTGTTCTACAGAGAAGCTAACAGTGTCTAGTCCACTTTAAATCCTTTACAGCCTCTGTTCCCAGGAAGTTAAGGGAAGAACAAAGCAAGTTCATACAAAGTACTGGCATCACAGTCATGCTTCCTCAGTCTTCTGCAGCTCTGGCTGGCCCTCAGAAATCCTTAGCAGCCTCAGCAGTTCTGGCTGTCCCTGAGAAGTCTTCAGCAGCTTCATTATCAAAATCAAAATCACTTTCTCCCATTCTCAACATCAAAATAATTTTCTCCACATACATTCCAGTCCAGCAGCAGCAGCCCAGCCCTCAGGTGCTCATCCCAAGAAGTTCTGACTTTCCCAGCTGGGTTTTTTCCTTATAGTATTGTTCCTCCCTGTTCAGCCCCTTCCTGTTACATCAGAAACAGGAGTTCATACCTTCTGTTTCTTTATCAGAGGCTTAATTTGAAACTAGGTGCTAAGTACCTGTCAGCTTAGCAATACAAACGGATCTTCAAATTTCATTAATATTACAGCAGCTGAAGATAACAGACAATGGAGAGCTAGGCTAGGTTAAGGGTAACAGAGATTCAGTCATGGTGATAATGGAAGGCTTAAGGCCTCAGGCAAATGCCAGATCCAGTGGGAAGATTCCAGGAGTTCAAGGACTTCCCAGGGCTTATACCCCATCACTACCACCTGCTTTGTGGAAGGGATAACTGTATTTGCATCCCCAGTGCCTGATCAATGCCTAGTAGATGGAGGAACAGGTAGAGATGGAACAATAATTTATTAAGCACTTACTATGTACTAAGCACCATATTTAAGTACTCTACAAATATTATCTCATTTGATCCTCAAAACTCTGTGAAGTAGGTGATTCCCATTTTAAAGTTGAAGCAAATAGGGATAAATGACTTGCCCAGGTTCATGTAGCCAGTAAGTGTCTGAGGCCAGATTTGAACTCAAGTTTTCCTGACTCTGGGCCCAATGCTCTATCCACTGGCTCACTTGGCTGTCTAACAAATGCTTTTTCAATTCAAGGGAGTACCACTTTTGTCATTGCACAAAGAGAAAGTTATTTGGTGAAAGACCTCTCCATGATTTCTGTTTAAAGTGCACATAAGTGACTGACAGATATTTAGGAAAGATGGGTTCAAATCAGTTGCCTCTCATCACTAGGAGTCTTCTTCTGGTTCTTTTATCATTTGAGGGCTAGTCATGCAGCACTCAGACTACCCATTAGTTATCCATCACCTTTATCTACCTGTCAACTGTGATATGATGTATGGATGTGAGGGGCAGAGATGTTACTTATACTAAAGGAGTTATTTTCCAGTGATTAAGGGAAAGAAAAATAGACATTTCAATGTCTAGAGGGTGAGAAACATTATATCTAACATCAGGTAACATGAATGGATTAAAAAAAAATACTAAAGTAGAAAAGAGCCACCTGTAAAACTGGACCTTAAACAGGGAATCAAGAAGTAAGAATTCTAGACGTCCAAGTAATGGCCTTCATAGGATCTCAGAGTAAACCCTACAACTGATTCTTCCATATGGCTAACCACTGTGAGAGGAGGGATCAGGGAAACTGGATCTCTAGAAACCTTTAAGATTAAAAATGAAGAAGAAAAAAAGGTGGAAAAGATCTAGGAGGAAAAGAATAAAGGGGAAGAATGGAGCTCAGAAAGTGTTGAATGAAATGGTCAAAGTCAGCTATATGCCCATGATGAGGTAGAAAGCTTGTCAGAGACTTCCTGTCTATGAAGAAAGTCTAGAACACAAACTCATAATAGCAATTTTAACTTGAAAGTCAAAGGACAGTGTCCTTGAATATGATGAATGAAGAGAAGAATGGCAAGGCTTACATGAACTGGTACAAAGAGAAGTAGGCAGAACCAGGACAATAATACACGTTATGGTTACAACAATCTGTAAAGCCAAGCACAAGCAGCTCTCCAGAGGACTGCTGCTATGAACAGCTTCAAGGTTCTGATTATATAGTACAGTGAACTCTCTATTTATTCAGTAACAAACTCAGACAAAACACTGACAGAAACCAAAGTACAGCATTCACAATGTTATAGCATAACAAATTATCACTAACGTGGCCACATAGTTTTCACCAAAGGAATCACTCAATCATCCTTAAGGAGCAGGCCTCCTTAAGGGACACAACTTTAAAGGTCAAAGTTCTCTACCTCTAGGTCACAGTAAATCATGATCTTCTCAATCAATACACAGTATCCAAGTAAAGTCTTCTTTCATTTTGACTGGAGACTGGCTCTCAGCTTCCATGGTTCCTTTTTCATGGCCCCAGCTCCTGTCTGAATCTACCCAACTGTCACCTGGATTCAAAGGCAGGCAGCTCTCAGCTCCTCGTCCAGTTCCCATTCCATATTAAAGCTCACAGTGTCCAGTCCACACAAGTCTTTCACAGTTCCTGTTTCTGGGAAGACAGAGCTTAAAAGAGGCAAAACAACATTTATACACATTACTGGCACCATCATCAATTCACTATCTGCCTGTGAAATCAACAGAGACCCACAAACAAGGTCCAAGAGGTCAATACAAATCATCAATAAAGTCCTAGGACCTCTAAAACTCTCCTCTAGGACTTCTGTAAACAGACAACCAGAAAATCCTCTTTTAGGACTTCCAGTAAGGTCCCAGGCCTACTGTACAAAGTGTCACAAACAAATATCAGCACAGACAGAACAGAGTGCCAGGATACCATAAGTTTTCTCCTTCTTGACTCTGCCACCACAAAACTTCTCTTTTAGTTCTTCTCTGTTTTTCTCAGTTCTGCTCAGTTCTTTTCTCTTCTCAGTTCTGTTCCCTGGGCCTCTCCTTATATATAGTCATTAGCAACTCCCCTTCCTGTTGCATTAGCAACAGGAGCTCACAAGTTCTAGGGTTAACAAGTTGTGAGGTTCACAAGTTCTGCTTCTCAACAAAGACTTGATACAATCATGGGCAAGAACTGAAACAAGGTGCCAACTAAATAGCTGAAACAAGGTGTTAACTACTCCTTTGCTTGCCATTACACAGTATAAATCCAAAGAGCAGTCACAACTACAAAAAAATTGAAACTGAATACTTCAGTATTATAACCAAGTGTGCCCCAAAGAAGAGTTATAAGAACATACCTTTTCCCCTTTTTTTCCTGCTGAAGTAGAAGACTTTGGATATGGAATCCTGCATGTAATATCAGATTTTTTTTTAATGTATTGATTAGTTTTGCTTAACTGCTGTTTTCCTTTGTTTTGTTAAAAGAGAGGACTTTGGGGGAGGGAAAAACGGGATACAGTAGAAAATCTAGGTCACATAAAACCAAAAATTATCAATACAAATTTATGTCAATTCCCTTCCCCCAATCTAACTATGTAGGTCAGATCATAGAATAGGATTTAGAGATTATCTAGTCCGTTTTACAGATGGAGAAACTGAGATCTAGAGTCATTAAATGACCTACTCATGTCACATAACATAAGTAGCAGAACCAAAACTTATACTATACAATCCTCTCCTCTGACTCCAAATCTAGCACTTAGGAAAAAAAAAAAACTACCATCAGTGGCATTCAAACTTCAAAGAATATAAAGAATGACTGATGTAACCCAGGCACATAGGCTTCAAGGAGTGTGTAATAGGGTGCTTCAAGGCACCCTAGCACACCCAGGATGGCCTGCTAGCACAGGTTCTTTTGAGTTGCTTTACAAAGGGAAGACAGCGTTAAATGGGCTAACAATCCTACTTTAATTACAGAGAAAGAAGTGAGTATAGAAAATGCAATAGAGAAATTAGCACAAAGACCAACAGACAGGGCTCCAGATATCTGAATATAGCAATATAGCTATATACTTTACATACGTCACTGGATCAAGACAGCACAGAAATCTAAGGGGGTGAAGGGGAAGGGGACTCTCACATAACTACTCAGAGTTTCAACCATGAAACCAAAAGATCCTTCTTCATGAGCAAACCCCCAAAGCAAAATGTCAACCTCCTAGAATCTATAACAAAGACTCAGCCCCTGATTGGCTGAGATCTGGAAGGTACACAACCTCCTTGACTCAGCACAGCTGTGAATTATCAGGGTTCAAAGGAGATTAATCCTTCAGATGTTTACAATTTAGCCTGAGCCTAGGAAACTGAACTCCAGAAAAAAAAAAACCAAAACACTTTGCTTATGCTTACAGAATGGCATACAGCTTATTAAGTATCAGCTGCTCATCTGGAAAGCTGTGCAGGCCTCTTCTACCTATCATCCCCAGGGTTCTTGCCTTTCACTTTTCACTAAATTTCCCTGATCCCCTTGCTTTCCTGGGAACTGGAGCCTGCTTGGCCTTTTGGCTTCAGAGAATTGCCACACTCAATTTCCAGTGACCTGGCTCCTTGCCTCAGTGCCCACTTCCCTTTTGTCTTTCTTTTCCGAAACTCCAGGTGGAAAAAATAAGTGTTTTCAGAGTTTACCTAAAAGGGAAGAGTGATATAAATTAATATGTAACATAGCAGGCCAAGGTAGAAGAGCCTCTAAAACATTTGCTCAGAAGAAACATAGAGTTTTGTAGATAGCTAATGTGGGATTTTTTTTTCCCCTAGACTACACACACACACACACACACACACACACACACACACTATATATGTGTGTGTGATTATATATGTATGTTTATACATATATGTGTATGTGTGTGTGTATATATATGTATATATATATATATATGTGAGAAAGGTTTTAAAAATTTGCTTAATTGATGGTGTGGGGAGACAGTGGGAGGAAAGATTAATAAAAGAATATTTATTGGTTGGATTTATTGGTTTAAAAATTAAAAAAAAACAAATATATCTCCTCAAGAAACTTTTCAGTGACTCCCTATTACTTGCAGGATAAAATATAAACTCAACCTGGCATTAGGGCACTCCACAACCCAGCTCTAACTTACGCCTCCTTACCTCATATCATTGCCATACATTAGCATGCTATTATCTTGATTAATTTTTCTTGTATAAGATTTTGCACAGTTATTAGTGTTTACTGAATTGCTGATTGTACAAAAGTAGCCAGGTTAGAGCAGAACCCTTAGTTCATGTGAAAAACTAATCTAAAAAGTTCTTGTAAAGGTTTTTTTGGTGTAGTCCTCTCCTCCTAGCCCCTGGTCTCTCTAGTACCTTGTACTCTACCATCCTACCTAAAGAATATGCCCCAGGCTAGGATATTGGATGTGCAGAGACTGTGTTATACTCTCAGTTGCCTCCCCACTGCATGGCCTCATGGAAAGGCTGGACTTAGATGATTTCATTCCCCACTGCATTCCTTTGGACTTTTTCATGAAGCCTCCAGGAACTGGTGCTCACACCTCACTAATGCTCTCTGCTCCTGGAACCCCTCTAAATGAAGGGTAGAGTGGAAAGCTCCTTTCAAACCCTCTGTTTAAGAAGGTCTCCCAGGGCAGCCATGCCATCCACAGTACTCCCTTGAGCTTCATCCTGCCCTCATTCAGGGAGTCTTCTCTTTTTCCTTCCCCTTCCCCCTCCCTTTGAGCTTTCTCTTGTATATTATCATCTTGAATTAGCCTGTAAGCCCTCTTGAGGGCAGGGGACTGTCTGTTCTTTTTCACAGTTTTATTCTCAGTACTTAGCACAATACACGGCACATAGGTGCTTAATAAGTGTGTAGTGATTGAACAATGTTAGAAACAAGGCCACAGATGCTGCGTGAACCCTTTTTTTCTAAAATTAATGTAAATGAGGCTGAGCCAACTGGAGTCTCCTAGACACTGCCTTGGGTGGGGATGGGACAGTGGCACAAGTCCTCAATTCCAAGGGTATGGGGATCGCTGATAACTAATTTTAGGTGTCCTGAAACCCAACAGCTTCTTTGTCACAGAAACGATTGTTTCTCTGCTTATGCTTAATTGCCATATTCCTAACAGCTGTGATCAGTACAAGATTTCTCACTTTCCCTTTAAAGACAAATCTTGAGGGACTAATGTAGAAAGGTGTAAGAAGGAGTTCCTTATTTCTGCCAAATTCATCATAGGTTTCTCCTAATCCCAGAACTCCCGCTGCCTATGCATGATTGATTGGCTCAGTGTTCTACAGCTGCGCTGAAGTGAGGCCCAGCAGAGAGGCAGTGGAATATTGGGTGGAGGGCTGGACTTAGAGTCAGGCTGACCTGAATTATATTTTACTACTGTCATTTAAAGAAGCTATGTGACCATGGGCAAGTCACTGGAAACTGTCCTGCAAGCCTTTTCAGAAATGTGTAAAAGTTTCTTCATGTGTAAAAGGAAGGTGATAATAACTGTAGTACCTATACCATAAAAGAGTTTATGCATATTTGTATATACACATATACACACATATGTATGTGTATACATTCATACATATATATGCATGTGTCCATGTACACATATACACACATATATAGTGCCATGTAAGCTTTAAAATACAATGTAAATTTCAGAGGCAGTGTGGAATAATGGGTAGAAGAACAGCCTTGGAGACCGAGTACCCAGGCTTCAGTCTAATCTCTGTCAAACACTAGGTATAAAACTGTAAATAGGAGGATGTGGCCAATGTGGGCCCAGACGGGTACCAATCCATAGTGGTACATCCTGGAGGGAGCCAAAAGAGTTTATTAAGTACAGTTACCTAAGCTAAATACCACCTTGGACTCAAATCTTTGATCTTTCTCTCTTCCTAACCACTTATATTCAATCAGTTGTCAGGTCCTATTAATTCTATCTCCATAATGTTCAAATGCATCATTGATCCCTTTTATTCCCACAACCTCAAATCTCTTCCTCCAGTTCTCAGTGATTTCAAAATTTTCTCTTTCCATTCTATCTTTCTTGGTGATCTAATTAGCTTCCACGGGCTCATTTATCATCTTTATGCTCATGACTGCTAAATTCATATATCTAATTCCCATCATCAAATACCTACTAGACTTCCTCTGGATGTCCCACAAGCATATCAAACTCAATATGTCTTAAAGAGAACTGAATATCTTTCTCCCCAAATCCACCCTTCTTTCTAATTTCTCTATTATTGATGTGGGGACCACCATCCTTTCAGCCACCCAGGTTGACAATATCATAATTGTATCTCAGTCTTCTCTCTTCCTCTGTTATCAAAGTCAATCAGCTTTCAAGTCTTATTGATTTTACTTCCACACCACCTCTCATATCCATCCTCCACTTTCTACTCAAAAGGTAGCTGCCTCAGTTGAAGCCCCAGTCACCTCTCAATTGGGCTATTGCCTCTTAATTCCTATCCCTCCCTCCAGTCTCTCCTCCCACCAACACATTGTATACACGTCCACCAAACTGGTATCACGAAAGCACAGATCTGATCATGTCATTAATCTGCTGAAGTCTCCAGTGACTCCCAGTTGCCTCTAGGATACAATATACTCTTCTTTTGGACCTTTAAAGCTCTGAATGTCCTAGCTCCAGCTCATCTTTCTGGACTGATTTCACATTATTCCTCCTCATGCTCTCTACATTCCAGACAATCTAGTCAATTGGCTTTGCTCTCTTAGTGACAGTCTTCTGTCTGTCATCTCTGTGATATTGCTCAGGTTGTCCTCCATGCCTAGAATATTCTCCCTCCTCATCGCCATGTCTTGGAATCCCTAGGTTCTTTCAAGTCCAAGTTCAAATTCTTCCTCCAACATAAAGATTTTCCTGATCCCAACCAGTTGTTAGTGGTCCAACTCCCCCAATTGTGTTTACTTTACACATGTTGTATTTCCTTATTAGTATATATGTGTGTGTGTGTGTATGTATATGTGCATATATGTGTGTATATATGTATATATATATGTATACACACATACACACACATATATATATATAGTTGCAGCATATATGTTGCTGGAGCAGCTAAGTGGCTCAGTGGATAGAGAATTGGGTCTGGAATCAGGCAGACTAATCTTCATGAGTTCAAATCTAACCTCAGACACTTACTAGCCATGTGTCCCTTGGCAAATTACTTAACCTTGTTTGCCTCAGTTTCCTCATCTGTAAAATGAGATGAAGAAGTAATGGCAAACCACTGCAGTATCTTTGTCAAAAAAACCCCAAATAGGGTCATAGAGAGTCTGAAATGACTGAACAACAATATATGTTGTTTCACACACACACACACACACACACACACACACACACACAGCCCAAGAAGAATCTGATTTCCTTTCATTTGTTTTCTTTGTAGTCTCAGAGCCTAGCACAGTACCTAGAACATAGTAGGTGTTTAAGAAAAGATAGCTGTGGGGCGGCTAGGTGGTACAGTGAATAGAGCACCAGCCCTGGAGTCAGGAGAACCTGAGCTCAAATCTGGCCTCAGACACTTGACACAAAAACTAGCTGTGTGACTTTGGACAAGTCACTTAACCCCAACTGCCCTCCAAAAAGCTAAAAAAAAAAAAAGATAGTTGAACTGAATTGAATGAATTGAATTTCCTCCTCTGATCCATCCTTCACATTGTCACAAAAACAATCTTTCTAATACACTGCTTTGATTACGTGGCTCTCCCATGCAAGAACCACACATGACTCCATGTTACCTACTTGATAAATATAAAATTTCATCACCTGGTATTTAAGACCCTCCACAATCTCACTCCAACATGTATTCTAGATAGACATATAGTGCTTTATGGCAGTGGTGTCAACCTTAAATAGAAATGGAGACTATTAATCCATATTTAAGGATCCCTGTGGACCATTTATTGACTTAGTTTTAAAATGTAGTAATATATCTTAAAGTACTTTTATTTGTTTTGTTAAATACAACCTAGTTATATTTCAATCTGTTCAAGCAGTTTTAGAGAGCATTGTGGACTCTGAATGCTTTATACCTCTGTTTTAAGGTTTACCAAGCTCTTTCTTCAAAAAACTCTGTGAGGTAGGTAGCACAAGTATTATCCCCATTTAACAGTTGAGGAGTTTGAGGCTCAGAGGTCAGTTGCTTTGTTCAACATAACACAGTTAGTAAAGTGTCCAAGTTGATAGTCAATGATGGGTCTTCTAACTCCAAATCCAGTTTTATTTCCACTATCCCACTCTTCTCTTTCTAGTTTTATTCCACATTTCCAAAGCAAGAGGATTAAGGCTTGTCACCATCTTCTGTCCTCTCTCATCACCATGTTAGTCAGGTAGGTAAAAAGAGAACCAGAATAGTGTCTCAAACCTAAAAAGAAGAGAAGAACATGTCAAGGAGAAGAGGGTGATCAACAGCATCAAGGGCTGCAGAAAGCTCAAGAAGGATGAGGGATGAGGGAAGGCTAATAGATCTGGCAATGAGGAGATCATTATTGGAGAGAGTGGTCTTAATCCAGTGATGAAGTTGGAAGCCAAATTGCAAAGACTTAAGTAGAGAGGAGAGTTAGAAGAAAGGAAGTTGAGGTAAAAATAGTTGATGGCCTCCATAGAGATATCAGACACAAAAAGGAGGAGCAATATAGGATAGCTGGTGGGAATGGACGGATCAAGGGAGGTTTTGTTTCCATTGGGAGAGTTATTACTGTGTTTTTAGGCAGCAGGAAAGCAGCCAGTAGAAAAGAGGAGATTGAAGATCAGTGAGAGTGGAGATGAAAGAAGGGACCCTATGTAATAAATTTAGTGACTGCTTTTGTTGTTATTCGGTCATGTCCTACGCTTCATGACCTGTGTACCATTATCATGCCAATGCTGTCCATAGGGTTTTCCTTGCAAAGATACTGGAATGGTTTGCCATTGCCTTCTCCAGTGGATTAAGGCAAACTGAGGTGAAGTGGCTTAACCAGGGTTAGGCAGCTTGTAAGTAGTACCTGAGGCCCAAGTTGAACTCAAGTCTTCCTGACTCCAGGCTTAGTATTCTATCACTCACTGAGTCACCTAGCTGCCTCTAGGGACTGATAATTTCTTGTAATTCAAACTTTTCTCCAAAATACTTGGAGTAACTCACAGTTTCACCATGAATGTGTTAGAATGCCTATTTTTCTGATACCCTCCTAACGTTGATTATTTTGGTCTTTGGTCTTCTTTGTCAATTTTCTTGGTTGAGAATTAAAAAAAAAATTCCTACTACTCTTATTATTAGTGATTTGAAGTGATCTTTGATATAATTTTTAAAAATTTACAATTCTTTCTGAAACTTCTTTTGACCAGAAGGGGTAAATCATTAAATTATTTGAGAGTCAAATCCTATATTCTCTTTGACATATTTCAGAGTTTCTATTGGATTTTTTGAATTGATGAAAGATTCAAAGATGAATATTTGTATTTGTGACTCCTGAAGTTTAGCTTTTAATTTTTCTTTGTATTACTTTTTAAATTTTCAATTTTAAAATTTTCAATTTCAATTTATTTTATTTTTAATTTGAAGAATAAAATGAGCATTTCTATAATGCAGTATAGTAAAAAAATTTACTGCACATGAAACTGCAAATTTATTATATACAACCTCCTGTTCCTTTAAAATGTAATAAAGCTATCATGTAAATTTCATTTTTTTCTTTTTTTATTCCCTCCTCCAATTACTTTTGTGAAGTAATGATCCATAAACAAATATTTTAAGAGAAGGGGAACATATATCATTGTCCAGAGAAACCCTAGCATGGGCCCTTTTCTAAAGCAAAAAATATTTTTAGAATATGACTTTCTTCTTTTTGTCAGTTTGTAAATTCATATTTTCTAAAGTATGTTTGCTTTTAGCAAATCATGCCTACAATGATATATTAGCATATTCCTCCCAGTATAGTATGTAAAGTCTATAAAACATCTGTTTGATACACACACACACACACACACACACACACACCTCATTATAATGAGCCTCTTCTGTATAAACAGCTGCACAAACATTAAACCCCTATAGAATGGCATAAATAAAGAAAGCATGTACATATATCATAGGCAAGCAACATGACAAAGAATATTTCACAAGGTGGTGAGTGAAGTGGTAGTCATGGGAGTTAATATATAGAGTGTGTGTGTGCATATGTATGTAGGTATATATGTATGCAAGAGTGAATCAGAGAAAGAGAGAGGAAGAAAGAGAAAATGAAAGAAGAGAGAGAGATTGTACATGTTTGTGGGAAGGAAGGTCAGCATTTATACACTGTTACCCATGTACCAGTCACTGTGCTGACCATTTTATTATTATTATTATTATTATTATTATTATTATTATTATTATCTCATTTGAGCCTCATAATAATTCTGCAAGGTAGTTGCTGTTATTATTCCCTCTTTATAGTTGAGGCAACGGAGGCAACCAGAGGTTAAGAGACTTCCCTTGAGTCTCGAAGCTAGTAAGGTGACAGTCTTCCTGACTCCAAGACTCCAGGACCAGCACTCTCTCTACTGTGCTACCCATCTGCCTCTGGGTAAAAGCAGTGTCTTTATTTTAAGTGTTAAGGAAAGGATTCATAAAAGTGGCTAGATTATAAGATCCCAGATAGATAGAGACGTAGAAGGAATGTCCAGTCCAAATCTCTCTCATTTTCTAGATGAGAAAACTAAGACTCAGGGAAGTTAAATGACTTATCCAAGGTCATACCATAAATAGAAGAGCTGGGATTTCAACACAGAGGACGCTGTAAGTACTTTCCCACTTCTGTGGGAATTGTTTCAATGCTGGAGGGAAGGGAAGGAGCTGGGAGATGGATAGAATTTTAGGTTTGGGTGCTAGAGAAGACAGATGTTATGTTAATAGAGAATATGAAAGTTTACATCATAAAAGAATGAGAGGGGAAGGGAATATAAGTCTGGATAATGCCTGGCATGTGCAGCCACTGTGCTAAGAGGATTTAGGTGTTTTGTTTTGTTTTGTTTTATAAATAATATCTCTTGATCTTCAGGGTAGATGCTATTATTATTCTTCATTGTAAAAGTTGAAGAAACTGGAAGCAACTGAAGCAAACCTTGGGTCTCACAGCTAATAATTGTCTGAGGCTGGATTTGAACTCAGGTTCTCCTGATTTTAGGCCATCATTACATCCACACTTTAATGAGGAGCAAGAAAGGAATGACTAGCTAACACAGCTATAGGAAGAGTTCTTGATCAAACAAGGGGCAGAGAGTATCACAGGAGATAAAATGGACAATTTTGATTATGTACATTCAATTGAAACACTTGCACAAACAAAAATAATGTAGCCAAAATGAAAAAGCAAATGGGGGGGGTGAGTATTTGAAGCAAGTTTTTCTAATAAAATCCTGATATTCAAGATACATAGGGAATTGATTTAAATTTATACAAATAAGAGCTATTCCCCAATAGATTCATAGTTAAAGAATATGAACAAGCACTTCTCAAAATAAAAACAAGCTGTCAAACAAATGTGAAAAAAAAATTATCTAAATCACTAATAAAGTGATCCTTAATTTTAATCATTAATAAAAGGAATGCACATTAAAATAACTGAACTTCCTCTTTACAAGGATTAGACTGGCAAAAATGACACAAAAAAGGGGAGATGACAACTGTTGGGGAGGGCATAGGATGGATACACTAATGTGTATCATTAGTGGAACAGTGGAACAGTGGATTGGTTCATCTCTTCTGATAAGAAATTTATAACTATATCCACAGAGTCACTGTAACTGTCACATCCTTTGACCCAATGATATTACTGCTTAGGCCTATACCACAAAGAGATCAAAGAGAGAAAGACCCATATGTGCAAAAGTATTCATAGCAGCACTTTTAGTGTAGTAAAGAACCAGAAACTAAAGAGGTACCTATAAATTGGGGAAAGCCTGAACAAATTATAGTTTATGAATAAAATGAAATATTATTGAGCCAAAAGAAAAGGAAAAGGGACCAATTCAAAGAAACTTCTAAAGACTTTAAAAATCTGATGCAGGGTGAAGTGAAAAGAACCAAATGTGTGTGCGTGCACGAACGCATACATGCACACACGTGCTCACACATACACACACATTGAAATATCATAAAGAAAAACTACTTTGGAAATCTTAAGAACTCTGATAAACCATGGCTCTAGAAGATCAATGATGAAAAATGCTTTCTACCTCTTAACAGAGAGATGATGGACCAAAGGCACAGAATGAGAAATACATTTTCAAACCTGGCCAATATATGAATGTGCTTGCTTTTCTAAGGTAACTTATTAAAAACAGATTTTTGTGGCCTGGGGGAGGAGGGAAGAGAAATAGACTGGAAAGAGGGATTAGTGATAGTGATGCCAGAAGCAAAGAACATCAATAAAGTATTTTTTTGATGCACTGAATAGAACAGAGTGGAAGCTCAGAAGGAAATAACAGATAAGCAGGATAGCTTTGGAACTAATCTGTTGCATTTGTTATATACTTTAAAAAATAAGATGTATATAATGAAGCCTGGAGGCTTCATATATAATTCTCTTTTTTCAAGATGTATCAAAATGGGTCATATTTATTGATATTTTTCTTATTCAGAAAAAAGTAAATAAGTTGAGAGTAATTCAGAGACAGGGAGAAAGTAGTCATCCAGGAGTAGTTCTACTTTGAAGGGGGGAAAAGGGGAAGAGCAGATGTACACATCCTTTCCTGACCCTCCTCCCTCCCAATAGATAGACCTCTCTTCTTCTTTCAAGTTACTTTGTACAGACTTATCTTTGTATAGACTGGGTCCTCCACCCCATCCCACCCCAGCAGAATGTAAACTTCTCAAGGACACATTATTTTCCAGTTTGCTTAATGCAGTGCTCTGCACATAAAATCAACCAATTAGCAAAAATTCAATAAATGTTTATCATGCAAGTGACTAATTGAAGTGAATAATTTTCAGGATATTTAATGGGCTTGAAGGAGCAAGCTCAAGGATAAAATAAAGAAATTAGATCTGCCCAGCCTAAAGGAAGGGAAGTATAAGGATTTGTTGTTGTTAGTTTTTTTGAGGTGTATGTGTGGCAGTAATGGGAAAAAGGGTGGATGGACAAGGAGATTTTAATAAGACTTTCATTTAAATCAGTGGTTCTCAACCTTCCTAATGCCGCAACCCTTTAATACTCATATGTGGGCATATCTGCATGTGGGCAGAGGAGCAGTGTCTCGGTTCCTAAGACCATCAGAAATATATATTGGATGGTCTTAGGCAACTCCTGTGAAAGGGTCATTCGACTTCCAAAGGGGTCGCGACCCACAGGTTGAGAACCTCTGATTTAAATGTATGAAGAGATGGTTTATGCAGAAGAGAGCAGATTGTCCTTGGAAAGTTGTGCAATGACTTGTGTTAATGACCCTAAGCTTCCCCCTGGAATGATGACCCATCAGTATTTTGGTGGTGATTCTGCATGGGTTCAAATCGTGGAATGTCACAGTATTCAAAGGATGGAGGTTGTGGTTCATCCACAAAATGGGTATGAATAAGCTGAGACATAACACCAAGAGAATCATAACTAGGAATTCTAGCATCTTGGGAAAGTTTAGATGGGATGTTAGGAGAAATAGAAACCAGCACTTTCTGCTGGATCCCACCAATAATTAGATGCATGCAGTAGAGTGGACAGAGTGTTTGACTTAAGAGACCAGGGTTCAAAGCATGCCTCTGACAACTCACTAGGCAAATCACTTGATCTTTGTATTCTCTCTGTTTCCTCATTTGTGAAATGAGGAGCTTTAAGAGGATGATCCCTCAGGCTGTTTCTAACTTTAAATCTATGATCCTGAGTGTCCTATATGGTACAAGTACCTAGACCAGGTGCCACAGGGGCAGTCCTACCCAGATGAGTAAGGTTGAATTGGTGGGAGAGGGTGGGCTAGGAGAAGGATGTGATGTCAACAGGATCCTGGGGGTAAATAGTTCCCCATAGTTCCTCTCCCCTAAGGCAATGACATTCAGGGAGGTTGTACTTTTTGTCTATGGAAGTTTCCTTGTTAGCCTATCCCATATTAGCTTCATGCTGCCTGGCACAATTGTAGCAGAGTGCAACTCTCTCCACCCTACCCCACCCAATCATATGGGACAAAGCCGTAGCCATCCTTTTCTGGCTCTGATTACTGGTAAAGTATTGCACAGGAGAAGCAACTTAAATGAAATTAAAGAAATATATTATCAGTATATGAAGGGCACCGGTCAAATGGTATAAATAAGGAATAAATGTGAAGTGTTCCATTGGTGTGCACAGAGTGTCAGGAGGTATAGGTGAATGACCCCAGGACATTGGGTGAATTGCCTGCCCAGAGCAAGGACAAAACCTGCCCAGGAAGAGAAAGTCTGGATGGATGTGTGTGTGTGGGGGGGGGTAGGGGTAGGGCTGCACTGATGACACATGTCCTACTTCTATGGTAAAGAAGAGGGAATGTTCTTTAAATGCAACAAGTGAAACATAGATCAAACATTAAAAATAACTGCAAAAGTTGTGTGACAGTTCCCATGGTATAGTGGAAAGAGGGCAGGACAAGGCATCAGAGGACATTATTAGAAGTCCTAGTTCTGATAGTTCTAATTTGGGTGACCCCCGGCAAATCACTTTATTTAACTAGTCCTCTTTCAGAATTTGCAAAATGGTGGTAATAATACTTGCATTGTCCTTCTCTCAGGAGTATCATGTGAAAAGCATTTTGTAAACGTTGAACACTGTATAAACATGAATGCTAGATGGCTCAGTGGGTAGAGCAGTGGACACAGAGTAAAGCAAGTCACTTAACCTCTTTGCCTTAATCCACTGGAGAAGGAAATGCCAAACCATTGAAGTATCATTACCAAGGAAACTCCATGGAAAGTATGGTCCACAGGGTCAGACATGACTGAAAAATTGCACAACAACAATAATAAATGTGAACTATTATTATACACCAAAGAGCCATGTGATTTCTCCTCTGGTGAGTAGATAACCATCTTCTTGATATGATTTCTGGAGAAAGAGGATATATTCATTCCTTCAACAAACATTGTTCTATATATTGGGGACAGCCTTTGCTATAAATAAATCAAGTCCTGATTTGTGGCAAGAAGTGTATCTTTGGCTCCCACAAGCTGTCTGTAACCACCCCTCTCTGGATCCTTACACATACTTGAGGGGGCCCCATTCCTACTTCCCTTTCAGCTCTCTCTAGAAACGATCTGATATCAATTAAGATTTGGTTTGGGTTGGGTTGGGACCTGTGGTTTCATCAGAAGGCAAATCCTTTATAACCTCAAGAATCTCTTAGATCAGTGGTATCAAATTCAAATAGAAACAGGTCCCTCTGGTTCATATATTGATCCAGAAATTAATGTTATCTATATTGTATTTTATTTTTGTTTCTTTTGTTCAACATCTCCCAATTACATTTTAATCTGATTCAGGCAGCACATGGGTGTTTTGCTGGCACCTCTGGCCAGATCATTAAATGCTTATGGTCTTGCTTGTATTTATGCAAATAGTAGGTATTGGAGATCGTACTCGAATACAAGTCCTCCTGACTCCAAGGCCTGCCCCTTAATCTACTGTGCCATAGAGAGGCCTCAGATGCTTGTACCTAAGGGCAAATACTCATGCATATTAGTATTGAAAGATTTTAAACCAAAACTCTAATTATAGAAAGGCAGCAATTATCCCTCCTTAAGTTAGATTGAGGCATCAGAGAAGAGGTGAAGGAAGAGTTCAGAGAGAGACAGGAGGCACTCCCAGCACCCTTGGAAAGCCTGTTGAACAAAGGGCAGCCTCTTTGCTGGGCTCAGGCACATGTGGTCAGCCATAGCTCTGTGGTGGATTTGGTTTTCCTTTTCTTTTTTTAAAATTTAATTAATTTTTAGTTTTCAACATGAATTTTCACAAGATTTTGAGTTTTGAATTTTTGAATTTTTTCTCCATCTCTCCCCTCCCCCCACCCCAAGACTGTATGC
>CM053596.1:108039369-108068896 GCA_028646575.1 Pseudocheirus occidentalis
CATTTTTCCATATGCTTAAAGATATCTTCAATTTCTACCTCTGAAAATTGCCTGTTCATATCCTTGGACCACTTATCAATTGGGGAATGACTGGCATTCTTGAAAATTTTTTTTTAATTCCCTGTATATTTTAGAAATGCAGCCTTTATCAGAGACACTAGTTGTAAATATTCTTTTCCAATTTTCAACTTCCCTCTTAATTTTGGTTACATTGGCTTTGTTCAAATTCAACTTTTTAAGGCATTCTTCTCCTCATTGGCTTTTTGGGCCTCTTTTGCCATTTGAGTTCATCTATTTTTTAAGGTGTTATTTTCTTCAGGCAGGTTGTTGACTCTCTTTTCATGATTTTCTTGCATCATTCTCATTTCTCTTCCCAGTTTTTCCTCCACTTCTCTTATCTGGTTTTCAAAATCCTTCTTAAGTTGATCTATGGCTTATAGGTATTCTTCATGTTTCTTGGAAGTTTTTGGTGTGGGAGTTCTAACTGTGTTATCTTCCTCCCATTCCATGCTTTGATCCTTTTTGTCCCCCAAAAAGGATTCTAGAGTTCAGTTGCTGTTCTTACTTTTCTTCCTTTTCCTGCTCATGTTGCCAGTGAATTACTTGATTTTTTAGATCTGTGGAACTGTTTCCAGGGGGGAAAGCTCTGTCCCAAATTGCTGGGATTTGTGCAGCTGCCAGAGCTATTAGGAGGCTACTGCAGCCCCCACCAGCTTTGGCTCACTGAAAATGCTCTCCAGGACCACCACCCAGGACCACTACCTAAGACCACAATCTGGATTCAGGCTGCTCAACACAAGAGCACTTAGCCTCTGAACAATCACTTGGCCCTGCTGCAGTCTGCAGGCTGGGAGCTCTGAAGCAGCCAGGTGGAAACTGCTGCAGGGCCACCACTTCTGCCACTTCCTTGCCCTGGAGGCAGTTTGGCCAGGTCTCTTTTCTCCCCCAAATTTAGCTGAATTCCACTGACTTTTCACTTAGTCCTTGTTTCTTATGGCTTGATAATTCTGGAAACTGCCACAGCTGCTGCTGATCCAGTGTCCTGAAGGCTCCAGCTGTGGCTCATCCTGGGCTCGTCCAGTTTCAGGCTGGGCTGGTTTTGGCTCTCAATGCTGCAATGAGCCCTTTGTGTGGAGCTGTCTTCAGTGGGTGATGTGTTTTTTTGTATTTTTGTGTGAGATTTGGAGCCCTAAAATTTTTTTAGAGTCATATTTTATGGGTATTTGAGGTGGCTATGTGTGAGCTACAAGACCTTGCTGCTTCTATGCCACCATCTTGGATCCCTCCCATTTAATTTCTTAAGCCAATCTGTGATATATCAAGACTGTGATGGGGAAAGTTATGACGTGGAATGGATAACTACAAGCAGGACAGTCTGTACTCTCAAAGAGCTCAGATTCTACTTGTTGTAAATAACCTATACACAAATAAGTAAAGGTAAAGGGGGAATTGGCCAGTGAAAGGTCAATTCTTATGATCATAAGCAATGTACTTGGCCTGATACCATGCCTACACAGACTTTGGAGCATGTATGCGTTATTTTCTTGTGGTCACTTCCAATGAAAACAGTGAAGAAAAGGACTTTTGAATGGCTGTTGGGCCACAGATGGGAGTACACCAGAGTATACTGTACTCATAAGGACTAGGTTCCCAATGTCCAGTGCTGTTACATTTACTTATCTATGTACACATAAACAAAGAATGATTTCAAGAGTTTTTGTGGATACTAACATCCAGGCAAATCAGGAAAGGCCTTTTGTAGAAGAGGGAGTAGGACCTTTAAGGAAAGCCATGGATAAAGGATAGGACCTAATAAAACACAGCTCCTTGAGAGAGCTTCTCAAGTTTTTGTTTGTTTTTTTCTCTTGTCTAGATGGTGCCTGGTATATAATGAGCACTTAAGAAATGCTTGCTGAGTTGAATTTAACTGAATTAAATTGGACCAGGACACAAAAGACTATAGAGGTTACATATTAACCAGACCTACCCTCTGAGATCACCATGTTTTTCTGTTTTCTACCTGTGTGACCAGGTCAGTCTTTTAACTATATGAAGCTTCTGAACTTCATCTCTAAGGCCCTCTCTAGAGTACAAGCTGATATTGCTGAGGTTTGAGGCTTAGGGGTTCTCAAGACCCCAAAATACCAACATGCCAGGTTCTGCTGAATGATTTCGACTCAAGCCTTCTCTCAGCCAAAGTAAAACAAAGTTTATTAAAGACTTGCTGTAATGGGTAGACTCTTAAGGAGCTAAGTATTTGTGCTGAACAAGCAGGCGAGAACAATCTGACACAGACTGAATCTGGCTAGATTGAATTTCAGCCCCTTCACTGAGGCAAGATGGATCTTATATACAGAAAGACTGTGGAAGAAATCTGGGCCGTGATCTAGAGGAGGGTTTGGGGGAGGGTGTCTTGAGGAGGAGTCTAAGGAGGATCTTTAATAGAGCTGAGGTCAGACTCTGGAAATGGAATTAAAGGGAGCAAAATAACTGAAGGCTATCTGTAGATGATTGACAATGGAGGGCTAGGCTAGTTTAAGAGTAACAGATTTGGGTATAGATATTGTGATAGGATCAAGGGTGGGAAGTAGCTGGACAATGGAGGGCTAGGATAAGGTTAAGAGTAACAGATTTGGGTCTAGTGATAATGAAAGGCTTATGGCCCCAGGCAAATGCCTCATCTAGTGGGAAGATTCAAGGGGGTTCCCAGAGCCTGTACCCCATTAGTACCTTCATCCATAGTGAACCACTGCTTGCTGACTTTTCTCCTTCCCGGCATTCCCAAACCTGAGACTAGAATATCCATTGCTCCTGAAACACTTAGATGGAAACTCTGCTCCTCATGGCATCTGGTACAGAGGAAGCTGGGAGTAAGTCACAAAATAAATCTTTCTGACCCTCTTTAAATTTTTTTGTTCTGGTTTTTAAATTGATATAGACTCATTTATCAAAATGCCTAAGATATTGCTCTTTCTAATCTAATGTATCCAGAGGGAATTTGGTAATTGGATGTAGGAGGATGAAATCTATTCAAACTAAGAATTTAGGGCTAATCTGTTCAAAAGCTATTCATATCTGGGTACAAAAAGTCAGGAAATGCTTATAGCCCTAAGGCTATATAATGGGGGTGGGGGTGGGGGTGGGGAAGGAAGGGAAGGGAGAAATATACTAAAGAGCTTCTTAAAACAACTATGTTCTTTGTGTTAGTCCCTTGCCTAAATTTCTTTCTCACAGAACATCAAGCCTGAAATCCTCAGTCAATTCAATTCAACATTCGTTAAATACCTACTATGTGCAGGCCTATAGTGTTACTATGTTCAATGTCTTTACTGTGATAGGTATTGGGGTTACAAAAAGGTAACAGTATGTAGCTGGAAGACTACTAGAGTTAGTATGAGGAGAGCTGTGGGTCCAAATTTCAAACTCAGCGTTTCCTGGCTTGTAACCCCAGGTAAGCCACCTCTCTGAACCTCTGTTTCTTTTTCTGTAAAATGGGTATAATACTTGCACTATATAATTTGAATAAAAATAATGATAATTGTAGCTAGCATGTATATAGTCCCTACAATGTACCAAGCACTGTGTTAAGGCTGTAACTAATATTATCTCATGTGATCCTCACAATAACTGTGGAAGGTAGGAACATTATCTTTATTTTACAATTGAGGAAACTGAAGCAAAAGGATTAAACGACTAGTCCAATGTGACAGCTAGGAAGTGTCTTAAGTTTAGTTTTGAACTCAGGTGTTCCTGACTACAGACCCAGCATTCTATCCATTATGCCACCTATGTCACCTCAGCTGCCTGAGCAAAGTCTTTCATAAACATTTAAACACTATACAGATGAGAGTTAGTATCATATAAATATGAGCTATCGTTAATTTGTCAAATATTTTCACTTTGTGTCAGCTGCAGCAAGTGCAAAATAGTTTTTGTGGGCAAAATTGTGGGATTTGTCAATTTAGACAGGTTGGAACTGTGGACAAATATAGGCTTCTTTTCCACATAAATTGATAAATAAAATGAGCACGGACGTGTCTGTAACCCACCAATGAGCTGCTGGATGATCAAGACCAACCACTAAAACATGCCCCAGTGCAGCAAGCCAGAGCTCTCTTCTTTCTCCCTCTAGTTTTTCAACTAGTGTACCTCAGATGGATCAGTACCACTTACTGCCACTGAGGAAAGCTAAGTACTTTCCTCCTCCCCTTCTGCTCTCATTGCTTCATTTTCCAGTTCCCACCAGGCACAGAACACTCAATATCAGCTGAATGCTATCTTCCACATCCCTTCCTCTGCTCAAGGTATCCCAGAACCCAAATCTACTCTGAGTCCTAGATGCATTATCTACTTGCTTGGGGACAATTTGCCCTACTAAGGCAGTTAGGTGGCACAGTAGATAAAGCACTCGACCTTGGAGTCAGGATCTCTCATATGTCTGAGTTCAACTCTGACCTCAGACACTGAGCAAGTGACCCTAGGCAAGTCACTTCACCCTGTTTGCCTTTGTTCCTCATCTGGAAAAGGAAATGGCAAACCACTCCAGCATTTTTGCCAAGAAACCCCTAAATGAAGTCACAAAGAGTCTGACATAACTGAAACAACTGAACAAAAACAAAGTTTGCCCTACCACTACTCTTCAAAGTCCTTGGGGCTTTGTGATTCGTAACAATATTTTTCTCTCAAAACCTAAGTATGACCTGGTCTTTTTATCTGCCATGAAATGAACCACTCTGATTGAGAACATGAGCCTTCTTTTATATGTTGTCTCCCCCTTTAGAGTGTGAATTCCTTAAGACCCAGGATCATCTCAATATTCTATTTGTAGTGTCATGAAAACCTAGGGAGAGTATCCAAGAGATGCAGGGGAATATGTACTTGCCCAATTTTAATTTTTAAGAAATTATTTTCTTCAGTGAGACTTTATACATCCTTTTCCATTAGGCCAATTTTACTTTTTAAGGAGTTCTTTTCTTTATTGAATTTTTGTACGTCTTTTACCATTTGTATTATTCTTTTCTTTAAAGGTGCTATTTGATAAAGTATTTTTAGTGCCTCCTTTACACAAGCTATTGATTTTTTAAAAAATAATTTTCTTCCGTAACTCTCATTTCTTTTCATATTTTTTTCTCTACCTCTCTTATTTGATTTTTAAAATTCTTTTTTGAGCTCTTCCAGGAGTTCTTTTTTTTTGGCCTGAGACCAATTTGCATTTTTCTTTGAGGCTTTGGATATAGCAGGGTTTTTTTTCCTTTTTTTTTTTTTATTTTTGGAGGGCAGTTGGGGTTAAGTGACTTGCCCAAGGTCACACAGCTAGTTTTTGTGTTAAGTGTCTGAGGCCGGATTTGAACTCAGGTCCTCCTGACTCCAGGACTGATGCTCTCTTCACTGCGCCACCTAGCCGCCCCAGATATAGCAGTTTTGATTTTGTTTTCTTCTGAATTGTGTTTTGATCTTTCCTGTAAACACAGTAACTTTCTATTATCACATAATTTGTTGTTGTTTGTTCATTTTTCCAGCCTGTTTCTTGAATTTCTATTAAAGTTGGACTCTGCTTTTGGGGTAGAGGAGGTACTGTCCCAAGCTTCAAGTTTTTTGTGCAGCTATTTTCAGAGCCGAGGCAGCTATGCGGTGCAGTGGATAGAGCACAGGGCCTGGAGTCAGGAAAATCTGAGTTCAAATCTGGCCTCAGATACTGGTGTGACCCTGGCCAAGTCACTTAACTCTGTTTACCTCAGTTCTTCATCTATAAAATGATCAGGTGAAGAAAACAGCAAATTATTCCAGTATCTCTTCCAAGAAAACTCTAAATGTGGTCACAAAGAATAGTATATGACTTTTAAAACAATTGAACAACAATAATTATAAATTTCAGAGCTAGTTCTGGGTCTGTGTAAGTTTTTATTTCCAAAGTGGTATGATCATAGAAAAGGTATGTTTACTATTCTTCTGGCCTGTGTTCTTGTCTGTTAGAGACCATAAGCACTCTTTTTTTTTTTTTTTGCTTCTTGGAGGGCAGTTGGGGTTAAGTGAGTTGCCCAAGGTCACACGGCTAGGTGTGTGTGTGTGTGTGTGTGTGTGTGTGTGTGTGTGTGTTAAGTGTCTGAGGCTGGATTTGAACTCAGGTCCTCCCGACTCCAGAGCCGGTGCTCTATTCACTGCGCCACCTAGCCGCCCCTGACCATAAGCACTCTTTTCTGCCCTGGAACTGTGATCAAATCCCTGTTCCTCTGTGCCAACAAATTCTGTGTGCTAGTGCTCCTTCTCACCCTGGGACTGCAAAGAGACTACTGTAATATCCTCCTGACCAACTGTCCTACCCCCTTACTAAATGTGAGCTGAGAACTCCAGAAGCCATTTCTGCTTATTCAGTTGTCCCCAATGTTTGCTGCTGTCTTACTGGGGAGTTGCCTGCTTCCTAGTGTGTGATAGATCTTTCCTGCTGTTATTCTAGATTGTCTTGGCTGGGATATTATATCACCCTATCTTATCCGTGTGGATTCCACCACTCCAGAAATTATTTTGAGGCATTATTTAAATTGTTTAGAGGGGACTTTGGGAGACCTCAGACATGTCCCTATCTTTTTTTTCTGCCATCTTGGCTCCTAAAGAGATTATTTTAAAGAGCAAAAAACTTATTTTTAAAATTAAATAAGAGTAGTAACAGAAAAAATGGCAAAAAGAAATGAGCTCAACAAGAAAATTTAAAAAGAAAATTAACAGCTTAGAAAAAGAGGAACAAGAAAATACAGAAAAAAATCCCAAATCCTTAAAAAATCAGTATTGCTCAAGTGGCCAGAAGAAGTCTAAAACCTCAATGAATAAAATAATTCCTTAAAAATTAGAATTGGTCAAATGGAAGATAATGACTCCATGAGACATCAAGAAACCATTTTTTTAAGTGGAAAAAAAACTGAAAAAAAAAAGTAAAATATTTCATAGGAAAAACAACTGACCTAGAAAACAGAACAAGGAGAGATAATTTGAGAATTATTGAACTACTTGAAAGCCATGATCAAAAAAAGATCCTGGACATCATATTTCAAGAAATTAATAAGGAAAATTACCCTGATGTCCTCAAACTAGAGTACAAGATAAAAGCTGAAAGAATCCACAAATTACCTACTAAAAGAGATCCCAAAATGAAAACTTCTAGGAATATTATAGACAAATTCCTGAGATCCCAGGTCAAGGAGAAAATACTGCAATCCAAAAAGAAACAATGTAAGTATCAGGGAGCCATAGTCAGGATCACACAAGATTTAGTAGCTTCAACATGAAAAAATCAGAGAGCTTAGAATATGAAATCCTAGAAGATAGAGGAGCTAGGATTACAACCAAGAATCACCTACCTTTCAAAACTGAGTATAATCCTTCAGGTACAAAGAAAACTTTTAAGCATTCCTGATGAAAAGACCAGAGTTGAATAGAAAAATGTGATGTTCAAATATAAGACTCGAGAGAAGCATAAACAGATTAACAGGAAAGAGATAATATTGGTCCTCTTCAAGAACGAAGGACAAACAACAATAACAGTATTTGATATGATTAAACTGTTTACATTCCTGCATGGGAAAATGAAACTTGTAATTCCTAAAAACTTTATCATTATTAGGACAGTTAGAAGGATTATATACACAGAGGGCACAAATCTGAGTTGAATATCATGGAATGACATTGGGAAAAAATAAAATTAAAGGGTGAAGAAGAGTATCACATGGGAGGAGGGGAAAGGGAGAAGTAGAATGGTGTAAAATATCTCATGAAAGAGGTAGAAAAGAAGAGCTTTTACCATGGAAGGGAAGAGTAAGGAGGTGGGCAGAGCACTTGAACCTTGCTCTCATCAGAACTGGCTCAAAGAGGAAATAATATACAACACTCAGTTGGTATAGGGGGAAAGAAATAACAGAAGAGGACAGATCTCATAGAAAGGAGGGCAGACTAGGGGAAGCAGTAGTCAGAAGCAAAATACTTCTGAGGATGGACAGGATGAAAAGAGAGAGAAAGTAGGATAAACATGGGGAAGTAGGATGGAGGGAAACACACAGTAATCAGAACTGTAGAAAGAGTTCAAGTTTCTCTGATAGAGGCTTAATTTCTCAAATGTGTAGATAACTGAATCAAATTTATAAAAATGAGTCATTCCCCAACTGATAAATGGTCAAAGGATATGAACAGACAGTTTTCAGATAAAGTAATTGAAGCTATCTATGGTCATGTGTAAAAATGCTCTAAATCACTATTGATTAGAGAAATGTAAATTAAAACAATTCTGAGGTACCATCCCACATCTATTAGATTGGCTAATATGACAGAAAAGGAAAATGACAAATGTTGAAGGGGATGTGGGAAAGTTGAGATCCAATGTTGGTGGAGGTGTGAACTGATTCAACTATTCTAAAGAGCAGTTTTGAACTATGCCCAAAGGGATATGAAACTGTGACCTAGCAATGCCACTATTAGGTCTATATCCCAAAGAGAACAACAAAACAGGAAAAGAACCTATATGTACAAAAATATTCATAGTAGCTCTTTTTGTGGCAACCAAGAATTAGAAATTAAGGGGATGACCATCAGTAATGACTGAACAAATTGTGGTATATGATTGTGATGGAATACTAGTGTGCTATAAGAAATGATGAGCAAGATGCTTCTAGAAAAACCTGGGAAGACTTGCATGAACTCTCATGGAAGTCTTCCCAGGTTTTTCTAAAAAGGATTTTGCTTTTAGAAGTGAGCAGAACAGTAATATTGTACAATAATTAACTGTAAATGACTTAACTATTCTTAGCAATACACTGATCAAAGACAGTTTTGAAGGACTTATGATGAAAAATGTTATCCACCTCCAGAGAAAGAACTGATGGAGTTTGAATGCAGATCAAAACATACTTTTTTTTACTTTATTTTTCTTGTGGTTGATTTCCCCCCCCCCTTTGGTCTGTGTTTTCTTTCACATGTTTCACGTATCTGTACATATATAACTTATATCAAGTTATTTGCCTTCTCAATGAGGAAAGAGGGGAGGGAATGAAGGAGAGAATTTGGGACTCAATTTTTTTTTTTTAATGTAAAGAATTGTTTTTACATGTAATTGGGGGGAAAACCACTGGCTTCACTCCACCATCTTGGTTTCATCCCCTCTGCTCTTTCTTCTTGATTCCTAAAGAGAAGTTTGTGTTATCAAGCACATTTCCCTATCTCAGCAACACAACCCACAAGAAGGAAATATTACTTGAAACCCATCCCCTTCATGTAGCTGAGAATTATATCCATCTAGAGGACAATAGTAAGAAACAGGTGGCCAAAAGACTGGAGGTGAAAAATAAAATAGGTCTAAAATGAGGCCTAAACTGGACCTTGCATGTGCCTGGGACCTAGACAATAAGCTCCATGTGGAAAATTATTAAGTTCTATTTAAATTTTGAATCTTCCCAAATGTCTTACACAGTTCTCTAGTCATCACTTAATAAAATGTTTATTGAACTTTAACTTGGCAACAGGTCTAAAGTGAGTTTAATTTGCCCTGTATTTTCTTTTGGTTTAGTTTTCATAGGCTAGCATGTTTCCATGATCACAGAATGTTGGTGCTGAAGGAACTTTAGTGATCACATAACCCTTGCATTTTGTAGATGAAGAAACTAAACCCCAGAGCTGGGATATGACTTACCCAAAGTCACACAGTGAGTTATGTTAGAGAGAGGCAGCATGATATAGTTGGGAAAAGTCCTGGTTTGGGGTTCAAAGGGCTTGTGTTTAAATTGTACTCTTGCCACTTAATACCTGTGTGACCTTGGGAAAGTCACTTAACTCCTTTGGATATAAGTTTCTACATCTGCAAAATGAAAAGATTGGACATGATGACTTCTCTGTTCCCTTCCAGAGGGAAATTTACAATCCTATGTGTTTGCCTGGTCTGATATTAATTTGTAAACTTTTATACTAAAGGGTAAGATTGGAGAACTTCTAATGGAGCTGGGCATGAACTTGGATCACTTCTGGTCACAGATATTCCTTAGCAAGGGGCCAGAGCACACACACTGACTCCAAGAAGAAGCTTGAGTGCATGCCCAACTCCATAGGAAGTATTCCAATTCAACACCCTCTCCTGAAAGCACTACTCCCCAACTGCTAGTATCAGAATTAGCTCAGAGTGGAACTAAAATTAAAAATTTTTTAAATGCAGCCATCATACTTCATCATGGTAATGGAGACATGCTTCTAGGACAGGGTCCCCCTTTTTTTTTTTTACCACTTCAGAAGCAGGTCATCAAACCATGGAGATGGTCATATGGACACAACCTCTAACACTGGGCTCTCATCAATGGAAATGCTCCAAATAGTTTTCCACCATTTGGCTGCAAAGGACTTTATCAGGCAAGAGGGACCCATGTTACCAAGCCAGCAGATGGTATTCTTTTAGTTCTACTTCTTTGGCTTCCTGTGAATAAGTAAGAGTGAGCCCAAGGACATCAGGGCTGTTCCCAGCTTTCTCTTTTCCTTCCTTTCCTTTCTTACTGGTTCCATCAGTACACACTGAACTCAGTACCCAGAGGCTGCCGGCTACAACTGGTTCCTTGTGATCTCTTTGTCAGTACTGCATATGTGCTGTATCAGTGCAGTCAGTCTAAGTATTAAGACTAAAGGAGACATTCAGATAAAAATACTACCCTTCAGACAACAAGAGCCTGGCCAGGAAACCAAGAACCTGACCAAGGTTTAGAAATCAAAATCCCCATTTATGTTGCCTCATCTCATGAAAGGCATGTGATTAAATCAAAGTAAACTACTTATACACAGAAAGGTCCAGGAAAGACAAGAAAAAACAGGAAAATATGTTTCTTACCTCAAAAATATTTGTAAGGACACAAAGCAGGACAAATAATTTTTACACATTATAAGAAGTTGTGTTTCTGTGCAAAGTCAATTAAAGATTTCTGGGGCTTTGAGGTAGTATGGCGAAATGGATAGGACACTGTACTGGCAAGTCAGGAGAAATCTGGGTTCGAATCCTGCCTCTGATACTGAATCCATGACTCTGGACAAATTACTTAAATTCTCTTAGTCTGGGTTTCCTCATCTGCAAAATGGAGATAACAAAGCTTGTAGGACAGGATTGTTGTGAGGGTCAAATGAGGTATATAAAACACTTGTGAATATTGAAGAAAGGGAGGGGGAAAAAAGACTTTGTGATGCCATCAAGGTAGAGCCAGGTTGCTTTTGGGGCAAGGCAGCAGAGAAAAAGATGAGAAATACATTTAGTATAAATCCTAATAGAAGAGATTTTATAAATGACATAGTTCTACCCAGTCAATTCAAGGATTTCCTCTGTAGTATTCCTGACAGAGAGGGTCATCCAGCTTTTGTTTGCTCACAGTAATAGGGATCTCACTATTATACAATGTGTTTAATTCCATTTTTGGACAGTGCTCATCGTTAGACAATTCTTAGGCCTTCTTTTTAGATCTTCCTTCTTACATCCACTGGGTGAATGTTTAAAATGAAATTGAACAAGTCTCCTTCCTCTTCTGCATGACAGGATCTCCAACATTGAAAGGCATCTCCCCATACTTGATAGAATGCTACCATGTCTCCTTCTGGGTTGTCTCTTTTCTCCAGGCTAATTCCTCATATGGCATGGGTTCTAGATTCCTAATAGTTCTGGTTACCACCCTCTGAATACTCTTTGGTTCATCAAAACCTCTCTTTACATGAGAATAACTTTTATTTATAGGGTGCTTTAAGACTTAGGTGGGAAGTTAGGTGGCATGGTAGATAGATAGAACACTGGGCTTGGAACCAGGACGACTCATCTTCCTGAGTTCAAATTCAGCCTCAGACACTAGCTGTGTGACTCTGGGCAAGTCACTTAACCCCCTATTTCCTCATTGTTCTCATGTGTAAGGAAATGGGAAAACTTCTCCAATATCTTTGCCAATGGGGTCACTAAGAGACTGAAACAACTAGATAATAAAAACAAATTAAGGCTTAGGGAAACTTGCCTCCCAGCATCGCTCTAAGGTGATTAGTGCAATTATTATCCTCAGTTAAGAAAACTCAGGCTAGAGTGGGGAAGCGACTTTGGATGCCATAGTCAGAGTCAGGACTCAAATCTGACTTGTAAATCCCAAGTTCATTCTGTTCCATGCTGCCTCTTATATGTGTTAGAGTTAAAAAGAATCTCTCTGGTGGGATGTGAACTACACAGAGCACAGTCGGACAGTGTGAGGGACTAGTATTTCATGCACCCAACGTTCTTTTTTCCTTTGTATAGCCAAGGCTTGGCTTTAGGTTTTTAGTTGCTACCTTGCACCATTGGACTCTGTTGGGCCTGGGGTCCACCAAAATCCCCAAATTGTTTTCTACCATGAGTTGCAGCAAAGTCAGGCCTTCTCTACCCTGTTGTTATTGTTCAGCTGTTTCAGTCATATCCAATTCTTCATGACCCCATTTGGGGGTTTTCTTGGTAAATATAGCTTTGCCATTTCCTTCTCCAGGTTATTTTACAGATGAAGAAACTGAGGCAAAAGGGTTAAGTGACTTGCCCAGGGACACACAACTAGTAAGTATCTGAGGCCACATTTGGACTCAGGCCTTCCTGACTGCAGGCCTGGCACTCTGCCCACTATACCATCTACCTCTCTACCCTGAACTCATTCCTGAACACCTTTTATTAAGGGGATTTGTTCTGTAAAACTTAGACTCAGTCAAAGGGCCACACCTGAGGACCTAGGGGGCTACATGTGTCCTCAAAGCTTCAGGTTCTCCACCCCTGGTCTAAACCATTGTTACTTTTGGTTCAAACTTTCTGACTCTATTCTTTCTCTGCAAAACAAAGGGATTGGACTAGATGATATCCAAGGCCACTTTCATCTCTAAATCCTATGATATTATTTCTGGTTTTTGAAAACACATTGCACTGTAGGTCAGAGGCAGAGCCCTGTATCATTTAATCAAAGATTTTTTAAAATTAAAATTTTTTGTGTGCTTTTTTGGAGGGCAGTTGGGGTTAAGTGACTTGCCGAAGGTCACACGGCTAGTTTATTTTGTGTTAAGTGTCTGAGGCCAGATTTGAACTCAGGTCCTCCTGACTCCAGGGCCAGTGCTCTATTCACTGCGCCACCTAGCTGCCCCTGATTTTTTCTTTTTTTTAGGTTTACAGAGAATCACTAATACTATTTAGATGTAGCTCTTTCTTCAAACAGCTTCAAATTCCCTTATTAGGAATCCCATATGGTCACTTTTGAGCATCGTATCCACGGTGGTGCAGGGAGTTCACAGAAAACAGAGGGCTGGGGGTGAGGGTGGGGCTGCACAGTGGCAGAGCAAGAAGAGGTTCTGTATGCAGTCATGAATGTGGAGAATGGAGCTGAATGAAGCATTCTTCCCCAAAAGAGGGAGGTGGGATGTAGTCATAGATTAGAAACCACAGGAGAAGGAAAAACAAGGAAGAACAATACTGTTCCTCTCACTGAGTTGTCTTTAAGTGTATTAGTCTTTCCATTACTTTCTGACTCTTTTGTGAGGTGATGCTGCTCATAATCTGGCATCATCCTTATCTGTAATGTTCTGCTACCGAGCCTTTGTCTGTCATATCTTTTCACTTGGCAAGGAGATCAAGCATGGTGACTGAGGCTGTTTCTAGGCTGTTTGCTTCTCAGAAAGGTGATTAATTTGCATCTATTTTATTGGAAAATATTTTCTATTTGGAGACAGAGGACTTGGGTCCAAATGCCAGTTCTACCATTTGGTACATGTTTTATCCCCAGGGCTTAGCACAGTGCCTGGCATACAGTATCTCAACTACTCATTGATTACAGTCTATATGACTTTGCAGGTCATTTAACTTCTTTAGGACTCAGTTTCTTCATCTTTAAATTGAAGGGGTTGGGCTTAGGTGTCCTTTAAGGCCCCTTCTACCTTTAACTCTGGGAGTCTATGATCCTAAGTCAATTGACTTCTCTGGACTTCGTGATCTTAAAATGGAATAAGGGAACAGATCAAGTACACAAAACCAGGGAGGGGTAGGTAGCTATTGCAATCCCATTCGGTCACCCATTCAGACAGGTACATGAGGCCAGCCACAACAAAATTCTGCTCAGAACTGAATGACTTTTATTTCCTTTGCAGCTTGATGTTGAAATTAGCTGAGCCCACATGAGGGAGTAGACCCGTTGTCTTCTACTGTAGCCAAGTTGGAGGAGATCCTGGTATAAGGAAGTCTTGCCTAAGAGAACTGAATATTCCAGAGAGCCTTTGAAAATGAAAGTGGTAAATTTTCAATTCTGACTAATCAGCAAATGAGTCTTAATGAAGCCTGTAATGGGATTCCAGAATAGATCTGGGAATTTAAAAATACCAATGGGGTGATTGGGAATAGATAAAATTAAAACCAAGCCTTGGTCACTGATAGTGAATTTCTGAGTCAGCAATCAGCCAGCGTTTCATTAATCACACCTGTGAAACAAGCCATTTGGCTAAAGAAGAGATCAAGGGAGTAATAGTTTTAAGTTCTCAGCAACTACCAGAAAGAAAGTGAAAACTGAACACAGTCAGGCCTTTGTCAGGCCAACTAAGTGGCACAGTGGATATATTGCCCTGCCTGGAGTCAGGAAGGCCTGAGTTCAAATGTGGCCTCAGATCCTCACTAGCTGTTTACCTCAGTGTAACTCAGTGAAGTGGAGGAGAAGATGGCTAACTGCTCCATTCTTTGCCAAGAAAACCCTAAATGGGGTCACTCAGAGTGGGACATGACTAAAAATGACTAAACAACAAAAGCAACACATCTTTGTCAAGCTTTAGACATTCCCCAGTCACTTGAAACAGAGAAAATACAACAAAGTTCATATGACAGTGAGTAGGAGGTAGCTGCTATTTCCCATAAACAATGATGCTGCTGGGGTCAAAGGTAAAAGATTTTCGCAAACCATGAAGCACAATATCTGCTGGATATTATCACTATGTTAAAAAAAAATCAGAGCAATGCAGTATGTGATTTTATTTCACAACTTCATTTCCCACCAGCTGCATTCCTTTGAACTAGTCTGCATCAAGCCCCCAGAAAACCTCATCATCAGGAAACTCGTCATTCTTTGAGCCTGTGTCAGCTCTGGCGCTCATAACTCATCAGAATCTTTATTATTCTTGGGCTCTCTGATTGGAGGGCTAGGGGGGCTGAACAAAGAACTAACCTCCAAAGCCTTCATTTAAAGAGCGCTCCCAGGCAAGTGCAATGACAAGCAAAGTAAAACTTTGCAGCTTGTTTCAACTACTCAAATGCCTTTGAGCCTCACCTTTGATCGTGCCAATTCTTTGTTGGAAACAGTATACATTGTGCTGTCTTTAATAGGCCTAAGGGAGTTTGGAGACCTTCTTGGCCCTTAACAGGCCTAATAACATCACAAGGAGCCACGGTGGGAGGAGCTTGCCTAAAGCAGAACAAGAAGGGTGGAACAGGAAGGAGCAGAGCAGATAAAAGCTGGAGCAAGAGCTGGGACCAAACAGGGCCAAGAGAGAGCATGTCTGTGATGTTGGCACTCTGTCACTCTTGTTCTGTGTTGGTGTTAGTGTCAGACAGAAGCATTCTGTTGATTTGTGTTACTTTGTCAGACAGAAGGCAAATTTAGACGATAGTGCCTGCAATGTGTGTGAATATTGTTGTAGCTCTGTTAAGCTTTGTTTTCCCACAAATAGAAACTGCAAAGGGTTTGAAGTGGAATAGTAGTCCCCATGGCTTGAGGTATAGAATGGAGTAGAGAGCTTACTGCATGTGAACCTAGGCAACAGCTGGGAGAGCTGCCTACCTGTGAATCCAGGAAACAGGTGAATCCAGGCAAGAGCTGGGAGAATGGAAGAGAAGCTACTGGGTTTGGAAGTCAGCCTCGAGTTAAGATGAAAGAAGACTTTACTTGGGTACCCAGTGCTGACTGATGATATAATAACTTACTGTGACCCAGGGGCGGATAGTGTTTGTACTTTCTGCTACCCCTTAAGGGTGATTGGAAGCCAGCCTGGAGTCAAGGTGAAATATTTGACTTGGGTACTCTATATTGATTGAGGAGATTATAACTTACTGAATATGTTTTGTTTAAGACTATGTGGCCGCCTTAGTAATAAGTTGTTATGTTATATTGTTGTAAATATTGTGCTTTAGTTTCTTGAATGTTTTGCTTTAGTTTATTGCTAAATAAATAGAGTTCACTGTACTATAAGATGAGATCCTTGAAGTCATTCACAGCAACAGTCCTTGGGAGAGCTGTTCATGATTGGCTTCACAGCAAGATAACTCTTTATTTCCTACTAGTTGGACTCCATCATGCTCCTGGACCAGGTGTCTTTCTCTCTTTTCTTTTCAGCTTCCTTTTGTGTATTGTCTTCCTCCATTAAATTGTAAGTTTTTGAGAGCAGGTACCGCTTTTCTTCTTTGAATTTGTATCCCAGTAGGCACTTAATAAATGTTTATTTGACTATCTCCTTTTAATAATGCACCCTACTCTGAACTCCAGCCTACATGTTATTTGTACAAGTTATATGTAATATTTTATTGTTCATGTTCAGTTCATAACCATCAGAAAATAAAATGTTATTAACATTAGCTACATATGGCTTTATTAATACATCATAATCTCTGGAGTTAGTATCCCAGCTCCCACTCACATTTTTCCTCATGTCCCCTGAAGGTGGCTACTATACCTCCCTTCAGGATTTTAAAGTTAAACCCTGAGGGACTAGAGATTATTCCTCTCTTACTATAGCTTATGTTACTTAAGCATGCACTGATCAGTCAGACATAATTAGCTTTTAGAAACCAGTATTTATTTAAACAGTAAGAACAAATGGTACAAAACATCCCCCCAAAATGAGGGCAGATTCTTCTACAAGAACATGTGCAATGAAGAAGGCAGTTGATTCAAGCTTAGAGCACTTGTTGTGGCAAAGGGGGCGAATCACAGCTCTTGGGACCTTCATGGGACCATCATAAAGCTCCCTTAAGCATGGTTTAAACCTGTGGCTGTGCTTCTTATGGAGTCCTAAAGTTACCTTTCTTAGAAAGTCTAGTTTGTACTGGTGCAGACATAGCCACCAATCACTGTTCAGGGAAACTACCTGGACACCAAAGAAACGCTCATGTCCTATGAGCTTTTAAAGTTCATAAGGTCAGCTTCAGGTGAAAGGGGGCAGGGAGAGGAGACAGAATTTTCTTCTTTTACTTCCCAAAGTATTCCCCTTTAGGAGGGTGGCTAGACTACTCACTCCTCAGGACTGACCAGACATTGGAATACCTGGGTTCCAAACAGCTCACTATCTTACATAAGACCCATAGGATTTGAGGGAGTCTCTAATCAATTTCAGTGACTCCCTGTATAGTGTCACTTTACCTTATCTAATCACTGTTACACCCTCCAAACTTGATTTACTAGATTTGTTCACATTTAGTTTAATACTTCATTGACTGTTCAGTTCAATAGAGATATATTGGTTTTGTTTATATCTAGATTATAACTGATTCAAGCCTGAAGTTTGGGTTTCTTGTAATTATTGAGGTAGCAGCATGAAACATCCCCCTTATATCAAAATAGCACTTTCACATATGTGGAAATTATCTATTTCTTCCTGCTGTAATAGTAGGACTATTTAATAACATGTGCTTGGGGCGGCTAGGTGGTGCAGTGAATAGAGCACCGGCCCTGGAGTCAGGAGTACCTGAGTTCAAATCCGGCCTCAGACACTTACTACAAAAAACTAGCCGTGTGACCTTGGGCAAGTCACTTAACCCCAACTGCCCTCCAAAAAAAAAAAAGGCAAAAAAAAAAATAACATGTGCTCACAAAATATTGATATTATAGGCAACATGGTACAATGGGAAAGTATTCTTGGTCTTTTGACCCAGAGATCCTTCTCACCCTTAGGTACATACCAGAAGGTAGACAAAGATAGGAGAAAAGTTTCATACATACTAAACTATTGATAATAGCACTTTTTGTGATATCCAAGAACTCAAAACAAAGTAAGCTATCAATTGAGCAGGGACAACTAAATAAATCATGGTGTGTGAATAATAATGGAACTATTTCACTCTAAAGAAACTGTTTCACCATAAGAAATGCCGACTATGAAAAATACAGAAGAAAGCAAATATCGTGGTGTGGTGTAGTAATGTCAAAGTGAAATAGAAATGGGGGCCACTAAAAAATATCATAAGGATTCCAGTGGTGCATGTTGACTTAGAAAACCACACATTAACATCATTTATGTACTGTTGTAGTTTTATTTTAAAAAATATTTCCCAATTACATTTTATTCTGGTTCCACTGCTGGCCAAATGCTCCTGTGTGCCCCAAGTATGATACCTTTGGTGTGGTAGATAGAGTTCTGGACTTTGAGTCAGGACTGGGAAGCAGGTTCAAATCCCACCTTTTGCTGTGTGATACTTGGCAGGCAGCCTTTATGTGCCTCAGTTTACTCATCTGTAGAATAAGGGGCTTTGTCTAGATGGTCTCTGAGTTCCCTTTCAGCTCTAAATCTGTTATCCTATGATTTATATTAATTGACAGATAGTAAAGTAAGCAGAACCAGGAAAACCCTCTATATGATGATGGCTTGTTGTTCATCATGTCTGACTTTTCATGACCCCATCGACCATACTGTCTATGAAATTTTCTTGGCAAAGACACTGGAGTGGTTTGCCATTTATTTCTCCAGTAGATTAAGGCTAACAGAGGTAAAGTGACTTGTCCAGGGTCACATAGCTAGTAAGTATATGAGGCCTGATTTGAATTCAGGTCTTCCTGACTCCAGGCCCAGCACTCTGTCTACTGAGTCATTTAGCTGCTTCACATATGATTACAACAATGTAAATGTAAAGAACAAAACCAACAAGAAAGAATGTTATTTAATGGTAGTGATTAGGCTTGGCCCCAAAGAAGAGAGAAATAACAGCATCCCTTTCCCTTCTTTGTGGTGGTGGGGCACTATGGGTCTGGAGTATTGCATATACTTTCACTTGCCAAACTGTTTTGTTTTGTTTTGTTTTAAACCTCTTTTTCACTCTTTGTCATAAGGAACTGATCTGAGTAGGTTAGGTGAAAGATATATTTGGAACTAAATGGGATGTAAAGATATTATTCATATATATATGTGTGTGTGTGTGTGTGTATCTATACACATACATACATACATATACATATACAGATATACACACATATAAATGTGCAAAAGAGGGGTAGGTTCTATTGCCAAGCTGTTTGAGTGTGGACAAGACACAATTTCTCTAGGCCTGTTTCTTCCTCTGGAAAATAAGAGGGTTGGACTAGATGATCTTCAAAAGCTCTAAATCCATGCTGCTAAAATGTTCTGAAAAAAATATTTCAGCAAATCAGATTGAATGCCATCCTTCATCTTTCAATAGGCATAATCTCTTTTGCCTTGTGTGCCAAGGCCTCCTTACCCTGAGACCCAGTTTCAGATTTTTCTAACCTGAGGCAATCGGGTATGAGATTCTAGAGGAGGAGTAAAGTTTTTGGACTACCTTTTTGACTTTTGGACTGCCAGGAGGAAAGCAGGGTAGGGTGGGACTCAGGATTATGTACAAGCTCAACCCATTGGATTCCTTACCAAAAGAATCTGATGATCTGGGGCAGCTGGGTAGTACAGTGAATAGAGTCATAGGCTTTGGAGTCAGGAGGACTTGAGTTCAAATTTGATCTCAAATAGTTGACACTTAATTAGATGTGTGACTTGGACAAGTCATTTAATCCCAATTACCTTGCCTTCCCCCCTCAGAAAGGAAAAAAGACTTTGATGATCTGCAAAAATTTTATCTAGAAGGCTGGGGAGAGGGGAGTGCAGACCCTTACCATCAGTTAAACACAGGGGAGCCATTTTCCCCTCACATTGACTGCTGTGGTTACATAAAGCCCCTCCATCCTGGACATCATATTGTTATGGAAATATTGGTGACTTTTCAAAAAAAGGGTGTATGTGTGAAGGGAAAATCTTCATTTTTTTTTTTTGGCCTTAGGACTTCCCTTAGAAGCCTGAGCTTCCATCCCAGAACTCACAAAGAATGCACTTGGGCCAGAGTCTGGGCCAACAGGAAGTGATACTAATCTACAGAGAGAATTAGGAAGTTGCAGCTTAACCGTATTTCCTTTTGATTTTATTACTTCTTTTTTCCCCCTCTTGGTCTATTTAGAGCTAATTGCTTAAACATTAAAGAGGGCACAGGAAGGGAAAAAAAGGAAAAGAGTTTTCAAAGATTACATAATTCATCTGTACCTTCCTCAATGAGATGTACTTTTGCATTAGCTAAAGGAAAAGAGAGCTTCAGTGGTCCTTCTCTATCCCCTCCCTCCACTATCAATCACAGGTGTTTGGGATCTCTTTTGGATGAAGGGGAAAGTGGGGGTCAAAAATAATATCCTAGCAGGTCACTTAACAGAATATCCTTCCCTTTGTGAGAATTCAAGAGGAAAAGCAAGTTATTTGTTTTTGTTTGCTTTTCAGGACTTGTCAAACGACTAAAAGCTTATCTTATTTAAATTCCCAATTACCTCAAAGCAAACCCAAGAGCAGATAAATCATTTCTGTTAACCAAAAATATAAATGTGATTACCATCTCTATTTTTAGCTCTTTTCATTCAGATTCTATCAGAGAAGGGCTTGGCTGCTGGCTAAAAGAAATTAGTCCACGGAATCTTTATCTGGCTTTTCTTGCCCCAAGGCTAATGAGGAAATCAAAATGGGACTGTCTTAGGTTGTCTCCTTATTAGGCCAACAGGATGTTTTATAGTCTCCTTTCTCATCTCCATTGGTAGTGTGCTTTGGGAATTGTTCCTCTTCTCATTAGTGTGGAGGGAGGGGAGTTGAATACTTGAAGGGTGAGGAGGTGACAGTAGGCCAGTTGTTTGTTAAGCCTCTGTGGTAGCAGATGCTTGAGCAGTCTTCAGGGAGCAGTTTTATAAAAGTATAACATGACTAGAAACAGCTAATGCACATTTATGCCAGAGAGGTGTTGATTTGATCAATTACAGAGTTGTCTGAAGGGGAACAAAAGGATGCCCAGGATAGCAATTATTCAACTATAAAACAGCATCCTTGCTAAATATCTACAGTGTTTTCCCACCTCCCACATTACCTACAGAGTCATATCTGGAGAATGACAAATTGGGGCAGTGACCCAGCATCACATTCTGGGACAGGATCAGGGTTTAGGGGGAGAAGGAAAGAGGTCTGGTGCCTCCAGCTGATACTAATTGCTGAAAGCGGCAGTTTGGTAATACTGGATAGAGATCCAGGGACATGGTCTGGGAATTCTAAGTTCACATCCTATTTAGGACTCATATAGACTGTGTGATCCTGGGCAAGTCAATTAATTCCTTGGTGCCCTAGGCACCGAGGGGTAGTTAGGTGGCATAGTAGATACAGCACTGGTCCTGGAGTGAGGAGGACCTGAATTCAAATCCAGCCTTAGACATTTACTAGCTGCATGACCCTGGGCAAGTCATTTAACCCTGTTTGCCTTAGTTTCTCATCTGTGAAATGAGCTGGAGAAGAAAATGGTAAACTATTCCAGCATCTTTGCAAAGCAAACCCTAAATGGAGTTACAGAGAGTTGGACACAAGTGAACATTAATAACAAAAATGAGAAAGCATGGAATTATTGAATTTAAGTTGGAACAGTCTTTAGAGATCACCCAAGTCTAAACTTCATTTTACAGATGAGAAAATTAAGGATAAGGGAAAGATTCATAGAGCACACAGTATCTGAATCGAAGTTGTTTTTTTGTTTTTGTTTTTTTTTGCTTTTTGGAGGGCAATTGGGGTTAAGCAACTTGCCCAAGGTCACACGGCTGGTTTTTGTGTTAAGTGTCTGAGGCCGGATTTGAATTCAGGTCCTCCTGACTCCAGGGCTGGTGCTCTACTCACTGCACCACCTAGCTGCCCCATGAATCAAAGTTTTAAAAAATGGGTAGTTACGCAACAAATAAGTGGACAAGGGAGGATATTCCACATATAGGGAACTAAGGAATGAAGAATGGGAATAGGAAAGTGGAGGGTGTGTTTGGGATGAATGGGTTAAAAAAAGAAGACAGTCCAGTTGGGCTAGGTACAGGGGTCAGCAGATGGCAAGCCAAATCTGACCAACTGCCTGTTTTTGTAGAGACTGGCCTATCAGTTAAGAATGACTTTTACATTTTGAAATATGATAAAACTTTATTTAAAAATGTAGAAATCATTCTTAGCTCCTAGGTTATACAAAAATGGGTCCACTGGCAGTAGTATTTTGGAGATCGTGAGCTCGAAGATAGAGACAGTAGTAGGGAACAACAGGAGATAAGGCTGGAAAAAAAAAACAATGAAAAGCCTTAAATGACAGGTAACAGAATTGGAACTTTACTCAGTAGTTAATTGGGAGACATAGAAGTTTTGTTGATTTTTTTTTTTAAGCAAAAGAGTAGCATGACCAGATCTATACAAATGGAAGATTATGTTGACAAAAACATAAAGGATAAATTAAGGGGGGAAAAGTGGAGCCAGGAAGACCTCAGGAAACTGCTGAAACAATTCAGGCTATTTTGGCATTAAAGGCCTGTGACAGGGATGATGGAAGTGGTAATAGAAACACTAGCATGTCCAGCTTTAAAAACAGAATGAACAAAACAATTCTATATAGCAATCCATACTTAGAAAATAAATGAGAATTACTCATGCTAGGCAAGGCTCTACCATCTGATTCTTTCAAATAAGGAGCTCCCCCTAATGCCCTGAAAGTGATTTGCAAAAGTGATTTGCATAGAACTTCCTTAAGAATACATCTGCTATATAAGATCCAATCAGTACACTGCTTTCACATAGATACATTGTTTACACTCAGATACCTACTTGGTTCCAACTTTCTTTTTGTTGTTATGGCACCTTTTTCTTCTGTCTCCCTAAACTCATAACCTCAAAATCCTCTTCAGTCCGTCCATGTGGCCTGGCTTCATTAATGCTTCTTTCCCTAAGGAAGGAACAAGGGAGCAGGTAGTGACCTAGACACAAATGAGGATATAGAAGAACCTATGGAGAATGTTCTCTTGAATAGAAGAGAAGAGAAGAGATCCCCCTCCCCCCAATTCATAAGAACATAGTGAGCATTAACAAGATGCACTGAGTACAGACCATATTACATGCTGTTTAAAAGTATTTAAAGTATTATTTGTACCCCATATTACCAAAAATAACTCAATAACTAGAAAACTATAATCCTTATTAAACCTTACTGAAGTTCCTTTCAAATCTAACTTCTGCCAAAATCCTTTGAGTCTATGATTCTAACTTGATTCCACTATTTATGAAAACAGATAAACAATAAAGAAATATAATACAAACTAATTTAGCATCTAAGTACTTTAGAACTGGAAGGGACCTTAGAGTCTTTTATATAAAAGCAAATATTCTCTATAAGGGAACTACCAAATTATGGAAACCATTTTGCAATGTATCGCACGCTTCTCCGATATTAAACAGTGTACGCTGCCAATAATGTAGCCTTGTCTTGATGAGTCTGTGTAATTGTCATTGGAAACTCTCTGTTGCTTTTAATAGTGATGTCTTTTAGGTCTACATGTAATTTCACTGAATTCTAAGACAAGACCAAGACCACTCCTCAGTTATTGGACTTTTCCAGTAAGGGGTTTCTTACCCTCTTTTTAAAACATTGTTGTTTCTTCTTGCCCCTCTCAGTGGATTTGCTCCTGACCACATCTTTAATCCCATCCCAAGCCACTGTGCTTAAATAACCTCTACCATGAGGTTACAATCAGACCTCTGATGGAGCCAATGGCAAAACTGAAAATTGCCAGAGGAAATCAGATATTCAATTATTGTGCATAACATTGTCAGATATGTTCTGTGTCTAAGGAAGAAAGCAACCCCATTCTTCTAATCTAGGGAATAAAGTACATGATCTTTGCAACAGCTATTTGTACTAGACATGGAGGCTGCTGCTTCTCCCCACCCCACCCTCATTTATAGAAAGACTTAGGAAATTATCATGGACCCTATAAATGTCAATTGTTGCTGCTCCTCCTTCCAGTTTACATTTTTAAAAATTCTGAATTTAAACAAATACCAAATAAAAGTGAAATTCCTATATATATACAATAGCACTGCAAATGAAAATGGAGATCTTTATTATGTACAGCTTGTTTTTCTTTATAAATATATATTGATTTCCACCTGCAGCTTTCAAAATTGTGTGGTTGTCTTTGCTTCTTTCTGACCTTCTTTTTGATTTCTTCTCTGCATTAAAAAAAAATGCTTCAATGACCTTCATTTCTTTCTTTTCTGTTGGTTACTCCATCTGTATCCCTACTCTTCCTCCCACCCACCCCTTGCTGGGAAAAAAAAAAGCTCTTGTAACAAATATGCATAGGCAAGCAAAACATATTCCCATAGAGTCTAGATTTTTTAAAAATGTGTCTTATCACCTCTCTGTCAAAAAAGGAATAATACAGTTCAATTGTTAGTCCTTTGGAATCTTGATCATTGTGTTGCTCATATCTCAAGTCTTCCAAAGTTGTTTTTCTTTATAATATTGTTATTGTACAAATTATTCTCCTGGTTCTGCTCACTTTACTCTTTATCAGTTCATACAGGTCTTCTCAGCTTTACTGACAGCATCCATTTTATCATTTCTTATGATATAATAATATTCTGTTCCATTCACACACTATAATTTATTTAGCCATTCCCCAATAGATAGGCACTCCCTAAGTCTCCAGTTTTCTACTACAAAAAGAGTTGCTATTAAAACTGTGTGTGTGTGTGTGTGTGTGTGTGTGTGTGTGTGTGTGTGTGTGTGTATTCCTTCCCTCTTTCTTTGATCTTTTTGGGACATAGGCCTAGTAGAAGTATTACTGGGTCAAAAGATATGTCCAGTTTAATAACTTTTGGGGGCATAGTTTAAATTTCTTTTCCATAATGTTAAGGCCAAATCACAGCTCAATCAGTAATGCCTTAATATGCATATCCTTCCATGGCCCCTCTAAGACTGTAATTTCTCTCTTTTTTGTCATCTTTGACAATATGATGACTACAAAGTAGCACATCAGAGAGAATTTAATGTACATCTCTCAATTATTAATAATTCAGAGCATATTTTGCTTATGTTTGTTGATAGCTTGGATTTTTTTCTTTGAGAATTGTCTTTGGTCCTTTATACGGGGTTAGCCTTTGTATAATTTGAATCAGCACCTTATATATTGCAACTACCAAATGTTTATCAGAGAAACATACTGCAAAAACATTTTTCCCATTTACCTATTTGCTCTCTAATTTTAACTCTATTGATTTTGTTTGTGCAAAAAACTTATAATTTTATAATCAAAACCACCCATTTTATCTTCTGTGATCTTCTCTATTCATTGTTTGGTCATAAGCAGGTCCCCTCTGCATGGATATGAAGGGTAATTTCCTTCTTGCTTCTTCAATTCATTTATGATGTTATCCTTTTTGTCTAAGCTATGCTCCCATTTGGTACTCAGCTTACTTCTGGACTTAGGTTATTCTAAAAGTTTACCAAAAGTTCAATCACTAAGCACATGTAGTACGTGTAAGGCTAGCTTTGCATAAGAAAATGATCATTTGGGGGCATGTAATTTGAATTCTTTATCTCATAGGGGTGTTAGATTTGTTCTGATATGTCCTCGTTATACATATCTGCAGGATAGAACTGGTGGTTGGAATAAAGTCAAGGAAAATGCAAAGCTAAGAAGTTCGTTTTTAGTTCCAGGCCAATTCCAAACCATGCTGCTTGGCAAGGCACTGACAATCTTCCTTATCCCCTCCTACAGGAACTTATACTCTGACCTTGAGACCCACAACTCTGATATATGAAATTTCACTTCACCTTACCTGGAAACATGTCACTGTGCCACTTCTAGTCCTCACCACTTGTATAGCCCTTGTCTTCTCTTCCCATTAGACCTTCTCACCCTAGAACATCTCTTTACCTTTGTGGCCCTTCTTCCCATTGGTGATTTCTTCCCAGAACCTTCACTCTGAGGAAGGGCCCAGGCCTAGTATCCTTCATTCTTCTCCCAGTTCTGCTTCAGACTCTCTGGACTTCACCCCACCATATATGAAGACATACAGATACAGTAATATGTTGGGCTATAAATTAAATTAAAAAAGAAGAAAGTTACAGTAGAAGTAAAGATGACTTTTGGTCTTTATCATGATTGTGGGTGCTGTAACCATCGCATTGGCACTACTAATATAAAACAGGGATATTGATGCTCACCAAAGATGTTTATCGCTCTCATGGAGGATGTCCAGCACAGATGAAAAATGTGAGAGGAGTCGCCTATAGATGATGAAAGATGCTTTGTAATATTACATTTTGCTAATGTTTATATTTTTAATACCAGACTTCTGTTGTCCATAGCATATGTGATATATATATATATCTCCATAGGTCAATAGATATAGATATAGATGCTATATGTATATATATGTATATTTATATATGTATTTGATGTATAATAAGTCAAATTATATGCATTACAGTGAAGGCTTAAAACTTCTTGGGGGTAGGAGAGCCATAACTTGCAATGAATGCTGATGGCTAAGGAAAGCAACATGATGTATACTCTCAAATCAACTTTTAAAGAAAAATTTAATTAGGGGAAAGAAACCTCACCTCACCACATCCTAGGGGAAAAGGAGACTCTTGGACACCACGATGACACTGCTAAGGAAGCCATTGGTAGAAAGACGGAAGGGAGTAAGAAGGGGCAGGACAGGGAGGATCTTCTCTGGGATGGGGCTGTATGGATCTAATGGTACAAGGGTACTTTCTCACTGAGCACCAAGTGTTGTTTTCTCATTTTAATCAATTATTCTTGCTAAGTTTCAAACTTCATTGTTTCTGCCTGTTGAAGGGAACGTAAGTGTTGTCAGAGTCCTCTAAATTTCATTGCCCTGGAAACAAGCCCCATTCACTCAATCCTAGCGGACAGCAAAAAAGGAAAGGCAATTCTTGCCTGGAGCTCACAAATTCTTTTTTTAGACTGATCACAGTTACCATTCAGATCTGTTTCTTGTAGTTTTCTTAGGAGGTAATCTCATTCTGAATGTCACAGAAACACTGGAAAGGATTTCACGGAGGTCCCTCCATAAGGGATATCTAACCAATCACTTTCAGTTTTATATATGACTTTTAAAAAGTGTTACTTTTTCCAATTAATGAAAGAAACCCTTGGGCTAGGCCAGTCTCTTACAATGCTGTATTTTTTAAACTGGTAATTTTTGCTCTTTGTATTCTGCCTTAGTCAAAGGCAGTTTCTTTAGTTTCTAAAAGATGCATACTATATAAAAAACCCAAAACATTTAGTCAATCCACTAGATGTTAACCTTACATGATGTCAAACAACTCAAGGTTGGACCCTTTTAGCTGTTTGACGCCGTGGACTCTAAACATCTAGATGACAAATTACCCTTTAGAATTGTGTAAACACGTCTATGGTATCTCAAACAAGGGTCCCATCTCAGGATTGCAGTGCTTCTGTAAGTAACATCCTTGTTCACAAATTTTTGATAACTTAAAATAATAAAATTAGATTTTAAAATAAATGACAGATTCCCCACTTTTTTTAACACAAAGGGAAAATTTGGAATTTGAATGAATGTTTCTGGAGTAGTTGGAATTAGCACTGGATTTGAAATCAGAGGGCCTGAGTTCAAATTCTAGCTCTACGATCTATTACTTACATGACCCTAGGCAAGTCACTTAAACTTTCTAAAGCCTCAATTTACTGTGGAGATTGAACTAGATACCCTGAGTAGCCTTTTGAGGTCTAATTAAATAATGTTATTATCTATGACTTCTATTTCTTCCCTTCTCACTGGCTTTGTTAATTCTGACCACCATTACCTAAAACATTCCTGCCTATATACATACCCCCATGCCAGTAATGGAAATTAAGTAGGTCTAAAAGAAGCAAGTCCTGCCTCTTCCTTCTTTTTTGGTTAAGTTTTCAAGGAATTTCTTTTTTTTAATGCAAGAGTTGTGAGGATTGGCTATAGATCGATACTCACTTGGACTAATGACATAGGAAGCAGGGGAAGGAGAAAGGAAAGAAGGACTAATAAAAAGAAGTAATATGCATGAAAGTTACAGGTCTCTAAATAATTTCATGGAGCAGGAGATCCTCTTGTGTCTGTTTGCAAAGCAAGCCTTAATAGTGTCATATCTGATGGACAGCAACGGTTTTCCCCCCAGAATTTTCTCTGAGGAACTTTGGCCAAAGTCTCCATGCAGAAAATGTGATGAGTGATTGGACAATACAAGATTCCATATGTGCTGTGCATTCAGGGGTTAGGGGTTAGATTTCATAATACAGAGTTAGTATTGTTAAAGCTCCCCATGATGGAAAATGCTCTCTAGCTTGGGTGACTTGGTTTTAGACACTTCTGAATGTATTAGTGAGAAATTCTATTGCGATCCACAGTTGATAAAAAAAAAAAATGAGACAATGCCAGGAAAAGAGAAACTCATTTTAGCTTCTCTATTAAAGCCAGATGTATTTTAGGCCACGTTTCTAGGCAACTGCATAATGGCAATATTCTGGAATCCTTTTTTTTTTTTAAACTCTCACAACTGTCAGAGTCTGTAAAGGTCAAAAGGTAATTATAAAGTACTAAGGATGATACATGAGAGGGAGGTAGCCAGATCATTCTAGCATCACTTAGGAAACAACGATGACTTGTCAGTCATCTTTCATTATGGCCTCAGAGGTGTAAGTTCCCAGAAACTCCCCAGTTTACACAATAAATGAACTCTCTTGGTGGCATAATGTCATGTTGGCTCTTCATTTCTACCAACCATTCTTTGAACCTGAATGGTACCTTGATTCAGCCAAAGGTTCAGATGTACTGAAACATGACTAAAGTAATTTCATCGTCATAATATCATCATCATCATCATCATCAACAACAACAATACCATCAAAATCACAGATTGATTAGGTACCTATGAGGGGTTAGGGTTGGGGTGATTAACAAAAAAGAGAAGAAACATGATCATAGAAATAGCAAAGAATTTGGGAGGCTGAAGGAGACTTAATTAATATCTAATCTAAGCTCTTCGTTTTATAGATAAGAAAAGTGAGGCCTACAGGGGAAGTGACTTTCCCAAGGTGATAGGATCACAGAATATCAGAGTTGGAATGGACACAGAAATCCTTCACCTCAGTCAAATGTGAGCGAAACTTTCTAATATTTAATTTTTTTAATATTATATTGTATTTTCATTTATTTTGTTCAAGGTTTCCAAATTACTTATTTTGTTTTATTTTTTTATTTTTTTAATGTAATAAATTTTATTTGTTTTTTTTGTTTACATCGTTCATTTTCATGAGATTTTTGAGTTACAAATTTTCTCCCCATCTTTCCCCTACCCCACCCCCACCCCCAAAACAGCAATCCCACTCTGGAGCCCCTCCCCTGGTCTGCTCTCTAACTTTCTGGTAGGGCAGGTAGG
>CM053596.1:108069396-108084873 GCA_028646575.1 Pseudocheirus occidentalis
GAGAGAGAGAGAGAGAGAGAGAGCGAGAGAGAGAGAGAAAATTTCTCTCAACAAGCATCTGAAGGCTGGTCTGCTGTTGCTGTACTGGAACTTCCATGGAGAAAGTGATTTTGATTTTGAGAATGGGAGAAAGTGATTTTGATTTTGAGAACAGGAGAAAGTGATTTTGATTTTTGATAATGGAGCTGTTGAAGATTTCTACAGGCCAGCTGGAGTTGCTGAGGACTTCTAAGGGCCAGCTGGTGATGCCAGAGGAATCATGACTGTGGTGTTGGTAGTTTGTCTCTCTGTGGCTCTGTTAAGTTTTCTCTTCCCAGGAACAGAAACTGTGAAGGACTTGAGGTGGACTGGATACTGTGAGCTTCAGTATGGAGCAGGAACTACACAGAGAGCTGGATAAGGAACTGGGAGCTGTCTGCCTTTGAACTCAGGTGCCAGTTGGTTAGATTCAGGTGGGAGCAGGGACCATGGAAGAGGAGCCATGGAAGCTGAAAGCCTGCCCCAAGACAAGATGAAAAGACCTCTCAGCAGGTACTGAGTAGTGACTGATGAAATAGGATAGTGAGTAGTGACTTATGAACTTGTAATTTAATTGCACCCTAGGGGTGGAGTACTTTGACTTTTGCACTTTGTGATTGAACTGAGAACTTAAAGACTTTGTGACTGACCACATGAATGTACTGTCCAGGGGTGGAGTACTTTGACTTTTGTATTTTGTATTTTGTATTAAGGAGGCAAGCCTCCTTAAGGATGACTGAATGATTGAGTTACTAAATGATTGAATGACTAAATGAATGTACTTTATTCAAAACTATGTGACCACTCTGGTGAAAACTATGTGACCATTTTAGTGATAAGTTGTTCAGTTGTGACATGTTGAATGCTGTATTTTGATTTTCTGTGATAAGTTGTAACATTGTGAATGCTATACCTTGACTTTCTGTTAATGTTTTGCTCTGATTTGTTATTGAATAAATAGAGTTCACTATACTATGTAATCAGAATCTTGAAAAGCTATTCATAGTAGCAGTCCTCTGGAAAGCTGTTCATGCTTGGCTTTACAGATACCCCATGAGACAATGTCCTAGATCTTTTCTCTGTGTTCTCTACCATAGCAATCTCATTCACTCCCATAAATAACTGTTGTCACATCCTAGCTAGATGATTTCCAGATCAAATCAATATATCCAGCCCTCATTTTCCTCTTGAACTCCAGACCTGATTTTTTCTCTGCCTTCTGGTGATCACTGACTATATATCTTGACAGATTCTTTGACTCAGAATGTCTAAAACTAAACTACACCTCCCATTCTCAACTTTTCCCCTTCTTTCAACCCTCCTATTTCCCTTGATATCATTAGCATCCTCCTAGCCACCCAAGTTTGAAATCTCAGTATATCCTAGACTCTTTCCTCTCCCTCCCTCTCCATAAGTTTCTAGATATTGTTTTCTTTGCAGTCACGCTGTCACTATTCAGATGCTGTCCTTCATTGCCTTATATGGGCAGCAAATCATAGTATTCTCCCAATTGTTCCCCCTTATTCCAGGCAGATGTTTCTCTTTCTAGTTCATACACCATATAGCTACCAAAATAATCTCCCAAAGACACATGGGCAGTCTCTAGTTCAAAAACCTTAGATGTTTTCCTTTGTGTCTTTATGATGAAATAAGAAGTAGTTAAGACACTTTACATGGTTTCAGTCTACCTTTACAATCTTATTATATATCACTCTTCTTCATGTTTTCTGTGTCCTAACCAAATGTAATGGTAATGGAGATGTAAAGATCTTCCCTGCCCCTTGTCTTGGCAAGCAAACAAGTACTTAGCACCTTGTTTCAAATTTGGTAAGAAACAAAACTTGTGAATCTCACAATGGGAGGAACTTGCTGATATAACACAGTGGGGCAGGGAGGAGCTAATGATCATATATAAGGAGAAGCCCAGGCTGGAGAATTGAAAACAGAACTTGTAGTGGCAGAACTGAGAACTGAACTGAAAACTGAGAAGAACTGAGAAGAGGGAAGAACTGAGGACTGGGAAGAAAATTGAGAAGAACTGAGAAGGGAACTCTTGTGGTGGAGAAGGACAGAACTTGTAGTATCCCAGTACTCTGTTTGTCTCTTTTGTCTGTGTTGATGTTTATTTGTGATATTTTGTACAGAAGCCCTGGGACCTTACTGGAAACCCTGAAAGAAGATTTTCTGGTTGTCTGTTTACAGAATTCCTGGAGGAGGGATTTGGAGGTCCTGGGACTGTACTGATGAATTGTGTTTACCTCTTGGACCTTGTTTGTGGGTCCTTGTTGGTTTCACAGACAAATAGTGAATTGAGGATGGGGCCAGCAATGTGTATGAATGCTGTTTTGGCTTTGCTAAGCTTTCTTTTCCCAGAAACAGAAATTGTAAAGGACTTGAAGGGGACTGAACTCTGTGAACTTCAATATGGAATGGTAACTGGATGAAGAACTGGACAAGGAACTGGTAGCTGCCTGCCTTTGAACCCAGGTGACAGTTGTATAGATTCAGGCAGGAGCTGGGACCATGGAAGAGGAACCATGGAAGTTAAGAGCCTGCCTCAAGTCAAGATGAAAAGTTCTCTTCTTGGGTACCTGATGCTGACTGAGAAGATTACAATTTACTGTGACCTACGGGGGTGGAGAACTTTGATCTTTGTACTTTTTGTCCCTTAAGGAGGCAAGCCTCCTGGGATGATTTACTTACTAAATGATTGAGTTACTAAAGATCACATAGTAGAAAGAAGACAAGCCTAGGAGTCAAAAAGTCTTGCTTTGGAAGCATACTGCATAGGCAAGTTACTTAACCTCACAAGTGCCTATGTAACTCAATAAACTTATAAATTATGTACAGTTTACTAATCTGTTTCCTCTTCTTTATTTTTTTCCTTTTTTTTGGAGGGGGGAAGGCAGGGGAATTGGGGTTAAGTGATTTGCCCAAGGTCACACAGCTAATAATTGTTAAGTGTCTGAGGTCAGATTTGAACTCAGGTCCTCCTGACTCCAAGCTGGTGCTCTACTACTCACTATACCACCTAGTTGCCCCTGTTCCCTCTTCTTTAAAAGGAAAGGTTTGAGTTGGGTGACCTGTATGGTCTTTCTAAACTCTTAAATTTGTGATGTATCTGGGATTTGAGTTGGTGAAGAGAGTATATGCACTGGGAGATTTTTAACCAGTAAAACCACAGGTCCATATTCAAAAGTGATTATTTTAATAAGTGTATGGTAATACTTAATTCTCATAGTTAAAAAAAGAACAATTTAATGTATATCATGGATGTTCATAGTTCATGGTGAAATTATAATTTAACATCAGAGCAGCTATTTAACATGAATATTGCATTTTTCAAGGTTATAGGGAAGAATGGTAAAAGCCATTAAAATACAGTTTGGCATAATATTTTTTCTTTAATTGTGATTCATTATATATCTTCTACTATTTTCTCCTTTTCTTTTTCTATTGATTGCTTATTAGATACTTTTAACTTCTTGAAATTTTGTGATAAACTACATCTTGAATCATCAATATTCTTAAATAGAAAGACTTTTTCTTCACTATGAATAAAAATATCTGAAAAATTAAAGAACTACATATCTGAACAAAGTATATAGCACTTAAATGTAATCATAATGACATATTTGACATATTCTACCATAGTTTCCTATTGAACAAATATAGCAGAGTGAATGTTGTTGTGCTATAGGACTTCTTTTAACATTTCAAAATATCATATTATACCAAGTTATTCTTATCTGATTTTTTTTTTTTGGTTTTAGGAGGGGGGAGAGTAGGGCAACTGGGGTTGTGACTTTCCCAACATAACATTGCTAGTAAGTGTTAAGTGTCTGAGGCCGGATTTGAATTCAGTTGTCCTGACTCCAGAGCTGGTGCTCTATCCACTGCGCCACCTAGCCACCCCAGTCTGATTTTCTTATGTTTATAAATATCTAGAAAGTGAAATTTTAAGATCCAGCTGGCAGAAGAAATGCCTAACTAGGAGTGCACACAGCAAATATGTCCCAGACCATAAGTGGAACGAGACCTGAGTTGGAGATCCACTTTTCAGGAAGGACATATGGCATTTTCATGGTGAAAATAACCTCCCCAAATTGCCAATTGTAAGTCTTCAAATAAATGTTATTATTAATTAACAAGTTATTATGTTTTATTATTCCATTTATAGACTTTTAAAAAATGTATTTTAAGTCTGTTCCTCGAAGCATCATCTCCAAAGCAGAATTATCGTGCAAGTTTTACTGATCAGATCAGAGCATTATGAACCCCCACTAATGCAAATTGAAAGAAATTCACAAGAAACCCTTCTACAATTTCTTCCCTGACAAGAACTGCAAAAGTAATCTCCATAGAGAAGATTTTCCTCAGAAGGCTTCAAAACATGACAAGTTTCTATGTCTGTAAAATGAGGAAACTTGGACTAGATCATCTCTGGTTATCTGGTTTTCTGGTCAGTTCAACTCCATACTTTGCTTTACAGTAATGGCATGACTTAATCTTAAGACTATAGAGTCATTGTCACATCCAAGGTAAGCTTAAGACATGACTCTTGTCTTTGTGCTTTCATTTTCTAACTTCAAAAAATTAATTATGCATTTGACAATATATGTTAAAATATATTTCAAATGTGGAGTGTTGTATGGAGTATTCGACTTGGAGTCAGTAAGATCTGGGTTCAAATGTCTCCCCAGATACTAGTAGCTATGTGACTTTAGGCAAATCACTTAACTTCTTTGTGGCTTCTGAGGTCCTTTCCAGTTGTAAATCTAAGATCTTGTGATATAAATATCCTAAAAAATAATTTTTTTGGCTGTGATTTCCTTGTACCAGAGCTTCAGAACTTCTTTTTGTTGTTGGATATCTTTCATAGCTACTAATGGATAAGCTTCAGAAAGTTGTGTTAAAAGATGCAGGTACGTGATTTTCTTTCCCTCTGCAATCTCAATCAACGAGCATTGATTAAGTATTTCTTACATGCCAGGCAGAGGGCTAAGTGATGAGGATACAAAGAAAGACAAAAACACGGCCCCTACCCTGGAAGAGCTTATATTCTAATGCAGTGGTTCTCAACCTGTAGGTTGCAACCCCTTTGGGGGTCAAATGACCCTTTCACAGGGGTCGCCTAAGACCATCAGAAAACGCATATTTCCAATGGTCTTAGGAACCGAGACACTGCTCTTCTTTCCATCTCCAGGCAGTCCACCCTCATGCAGATATGCCTACATATGAGTATTTAAGGGTTGCGGCATTAGGAAGGTTGAGAACCACTGTTCTAATGGGAAAGGTAAAATGTAACATGCATTTCATCCATTAACTATCCTCTCTGCTCCAGTAATGACTAAATCTATTTTTCTAGCTGACTTCCAAATCTGAATTTCCAACCATCCAATGGGCAAAAACCTATAGCGCCCCAAACTTAAGTCCAAAACCGAACTTAACCATTTGCCTCCTAAAACCAGATCTTTTTGACTGCTGTTTTCTTCATTCCCATGAGTCACCTACACTGGAAACTTTAATATTAAATATGAACACAAAAAATATGTGGAAAGATAGGGAATGAGGCAGAGAGAAGAAAGAATGAATACAACTATATAAAAATAACAAAACAATACAAATTTGTAAACAGAAGAGGATACAGATTAGTTTGATAAAAATGCGTAAAAATTTTATAGTTTTATTTAGAATTTAATTTTATTTAGTTGTATTTGTTAAGAAATGATAAATAATCTTTGCTTAATATTTGTGAACTTTATAATAAATTATTTTTAAAAGGAAATAAAACATATTGGTGTCATCTTTCACTCTTCTCTTCTTCACCCCATAGCTCATAAATTACCAAGTCTTGTTCATTCAACTTCTGCAGTTTATTTTCATTCTTATAACCACCATCTAATTTTAGGCCTTCATTATCTGGAGCCCTGCAACGGTCTTCCAACTGCTCACTGTATCTGGTTTTTCTCTTTCCTCTTCTGCGTCACCTTTCACATGGTTTCCAGATTAGCCTTCTTATTCACATGTCTGATCATGTGATACCTCCTCAAAAATCTTCCTCTAGTATCTATACACAGTCATTGTTTAATAAATACTAACCCAATTTAGTGGTTTTTTTCCATTGCCTGATGATTAAGTCTCAAGCAGCCTGGTATTTAAGGCCTTCCACAACCTGTTGACTCCCTACTTTTAGAGCATTATGTCAAACTATTCCCTTCCAGTTGTGTTATGCTCCAGTTCACAACATGGCTTTCTAGCTTTCATATTTTGTGTCATTAACTATACCTGTACTTATCTCTGTCCACTTGAATTTCTGTCTTAAAATAGGTGTCTAAGAGCTAAGTAGATGCTTTAAGACTATGAATGGTTAGAGGCAGAGCCAAGATGGTGGAATAAAAGCAGGGACTTGCTTGAGCTTGCCCCCAAACCCTTCTAAATACCTATAAAAAATGACTCTAAACAAATTCTAGAGTTGTAGAACACACAAAATGACAGAGTGAGAGACATCTCCAGTCCAAGGCAGCTTGGAAGACTGACAGAAAGGGTGTATCACACCAGACTGGAAGTGGAGTACAGTCTGGGCATGGTCTGTGTCAGGTGCAGATGGGGATGGAGCAGGCCTCGGGGGACCGAATCACTGGCAGCTGTGGCAGTTTCCAGACTTCTCAACCCACAAACACTGAAAACATCACAGAAGGTCAGTGGGGGAACTCTGGGACCTGAGTGAAAGGAGTCCAGCCCCAGCCCTGGGGCAGTAGAGGTGCTAGGCAGCTGTGACAGTGGCAACAGCTGCTTCCAGAGCTCTAATCCCACCGATAGTGAGGGATCCAGTGGCTAATAAAAAACCTCAGAAGCCTTGGGTAGTACACCCACCATCACTCCCGCCCCCAACCCAACTGGAAGCAGAATCCTGCCTTGATAGAGAATTAGAAAGTCAGGTATTTGGCTGGGAAGATAAGTAAACAGTGTCAAAAGAGTCAGACTATAAAATCTTACTTTGGGGACAAAGAAGATCAAAACATACAACCAGAAGAAGACAACAAAGTTAAAGCTCCAACATCAAAAGCCTCCAAGAAATATATGAATTGGTTGCAAGCCATGGAAGAGCTCAAAAATATTTTTGAAAATCAAGTTAAGAGAAGTAGAGGAAAAATTGGGAAGAGAAATAAGAGTGATGCAAGAAAATCATGAAAAACAAGGCAACAGCTTACTAAAAAAAAATACTGAAGAATATAATACCTTAAAAAATAGACTAACCTGAAAAACCAATGAGAAGAATGCCTAAAAAAGCAGAACTGGCAAGATGGAAAAGGGTTTCCAAAAGTTTGATGAAGAAAATAATTCCTTAAAAATTAGAATGGATCAAATGGAAACTAATGACTTTCTGAGAAATCAAGAAATTATCAAACAGAACCAAAAGAATGAAAACATAGAAGACAATGTGGCATATCTCATTGGAAAAACCACTAACCTGGAAAATAGATCCAAGAGAGATCATTTAAAAATTATTGGACTACCTAAAAGCCATATAAAAAAAAGACACTAGACATCGTCTTTCACGAAATTATCAAGGAACTTCACCCCCCCCCAATATTCTAGAACCACAAGGTGAAATAGAAGTTATAAGAATCCACTGATCACCTCTTGAAGGAGATCAGAAAAGGAAAACTCCTAGAAATATCATAATCACATTCCAGAGTTCCCAGGTCAAGGAGAAAATATTGCAAACATCCAGAAAGAAACAATTCAAGTATTGTGGAAATTCAATCAGGATAACACAAGATCTAGCACTTTCTACATTAAAGGGTTGAAGGGCTTGGAATATGAGATCCAGAGGTCAGAGGAGCTAGGATTAAAACCCCAAATCACCTACCTAGCAAAATTGAGTAGAATATGTCAGGGGAAAAAATGGATATTCAATGAAATAGAGGACTTTCAAGCATTCTTGTTGAAAAGACCAGAGCTGAATAGAAAATTCAACTTTCAAATACAAGACTCAGAAGTATGAAAAGATAAACAGGAAAAAGAAATCATAAGGGACTTATTAAAGTTGAACTATTTGCATTTCTACATGGAAAGATGATATTTGTAACTGAGAACTTTCTCAGTAGTAGGGTAGTTGGAAAAAATAGGTAGGTGGGTGGGTAGATGGATGGATGGATGCATGAATGGTACAGGGTGAGTTGAATATGAAGGGATGATATCCAAAAAATAAAACTAAGGGGTGAGAGAGGAATATATTGAGAGAAGAAGAAAGGGAGAGATAGAATGGGGTAAATTATCTCACATAAAAGAGGCAAGAAAAAAGGTTTGACAATGGAGATGAAGAGGGAGGAGGTGAAAGGGAATGAGTGAACCTTACTCTCATAGCATTTGGTTTAAGGCAGGAATAACATACACACTCTATTTGGTATCTTACCCTACAGAAAAGTAAGGGGAAAAGAAGATAAGGGAGTAGGGATGATAGAAGAGAGAGCAGACTGGGGGAAGGGGTAATAAAAATTTATGCCATCTTGGGGTGAGGAGAAGGTGAGAGATGGGGAGAAAATTTGAAACTCAAAATCTTGTGGAAATAAATGTTGAAAACTAAAAATAAATAAATTAATTTTTTTAAAAGATATGAATGATTTTTCAAAAGAATCACAAACTCTAAATGACCATATGAAAACTTACTCCAAATATAAGAGAGAAATGCAAATTAAAATAACTTGGGTTTCCTCTCACCACCTATAATTTTGCAGAAGTGACAAGTTAGTATTGAAGGTGCCATGGAAAAGCACCCTTTTCCATCTGGCTAATTCCATGACACCACTGGTAGAACTGAATCAGCCCAACTATTATGGAAAACAATCTAGTTGGGGGGCCGGGGCGGGGGTTAGAATCTAAACTTCTTATCTTTTGACCTAGCATTGGGCATATCTGTCCTATGGAAGGCAAAGAGTGAGGCAAGAGATTCAGTATATATTGAAATAATGAGAATACTTTGGTGGTACCAAAGAACTGGAAATAATGTGGAGACCTAATAGATGGGGATTGACTGAAGAAAACAAATGTAATGAAATATTGTTGTGTGGTACGATGATAAATATAAAGAATTCAGAGAACATGATCTGTAAGAACTGATAGAAAGTAAAATAAACAGAATGAAAGTAACACTATATATAATACAACCATGACTGAAAGGAAAGTTTAGGACAAGGAAATGCAGTAGGGCAATTGAAAAACCAGAACAGTCCTTGAGAATGAATGAAATACACTTCCTTCTACTTGATATAGGAGGCAGGGTGCCATTAGGACAAAATGTACATGTTGTCGTTACTGTATTGGGGCTGACTCTTGTTTCAAGGGTGGGTTCTCTATGTGTCTGTGTGTGCTGAGAGTAGTGTTGACTGATATAAAAACAAAAGATACCACAAAATTGGATATCAGTTCCTCCATGAAGCTTTCACCAATTGTCCTCTAAGGAAATAATATTTCCAAAGATTTTGTGTTTTCATCAATATGGATATTTGTCCCTGTTAACTCACTTAGGTTTTTTTAATCCTGAAAGTAATCAGTGAGATGACATTTGAATCCTAACAGCATTTATTTAGGACTTTAAAAAAACAACTCTATAAATGCAACAAAGATACCACTCACATGGTGATCATTTGTTCAACATTTATTAACTGCATCCTGTGTTCCAGGCACTGTTATAGGGACAGAAAGTGCAAAGACAAAAGATGAGACAATTCTTGATTCCCTAAGGATTCATTCACTTCATTTAATACATTCAAAGGAGTGGAACTAAAAGACCATCTCTCAGCTCTCCCTTCTTTAAACTGTTTTCCACACAGCTGCTAAAGCAATATTCCTAAAACATGGGTGTGACTTGTCACTCCCCTACTCAGTAAACTTCAGTGGTTTCCTATTACCTCTAGTATCAAATGCATACAACTCTGGCATTTAGAGCCATTCACAATCTGGCTCCAATCTACCTTTCAACATCTTGTGCACTATGCAGTACAACCAAATTGACTTTCTTTCTTTTCTTCACATACTAAGTTGATGGTTACGTGGTCAGTCCTCTATTGTGATTACTGCACAAGAAACTTTGAATCCAGTCTGCCAGTTTCTGGAAGCACAATCAGCTATCACTGTCATGGTTCAAGGCCAACTGTACCGTAGGCGTGCCTCTAAGTTGTGGAGCTAAGTTCTTAAAATTTTCCAGAAAACTTCATTGTCTTTTCAAACATATGTCTTTTCAAATGTTGTCCTTTACCCAATAATTTATATAGTTTCCATACTTAAGGAAAAATCCTTGTTTTGGAGCAACCTCAACCATTCAACAATAATACAGTACAAGCACATAAGCAGGACATCTGCATAAGTAGATCTGATCCTCAGATCTACTTATCTAGCCCTAACTTTTCTCCTAATGTACAGTCTTACATCTCCAGTTGCCTCTTGGACATCTTGAATAGGATGCCCTATAAACATCTTTATCTCAACGAATCTAAAAGTGACCTCTTCATCTTTTCCTGCTAAATCCTCCTCTCTTCGTAACTCTTACTACCAAGGGTACCACCGTTTTTCCACTCACCTATCCTTGCAACTTAGGTATCATCCTTGCTGCTTCACTGTCACTCTCTATATTCTATTACCAAATGTTGTTATATAGAGATATAGACACACACACACATATACACACATTCATGCATATGTGTGTATGTATATATGTGTGTGTGTATATAATGTTTCTGTTCTCTAACTCTGCTACCATCCTGATGAGACCCTCATTACCTCATACTTAGACTTTTGCAATAGCCTGCTGGTGCTTTTTTTACCTCAAGTCTCTTTCCACTCCAGACCAGACTCCACTCATTGATCAAAATTACCTTTCTTAAGCACATGTCTGACCATGTTACTTTCCTATTCCATAAACTCCAGTATCTTCCAGTTTCTTCCACAATAAAATATAAATTCCTGTATTATAACTTCTCTTCATACCCCCTCTTCTCCCTTTTCAGCCTTCTTATACCTTATTCCTCCCTCACAGTCCCTTCCCACCTTCCTCAGTACACTCTGTGATCCAGTGACTTGGCTTTGCATAAGACACTCCGTCTCCTGACTCCAGGCATTTTCACTTGTCCCCCATATTTGGCATATTAGCTCTCCTCATTTCCACCTTTGACTTCCCTGACTTCCTTAAAGTCTCAGATAAAATCCCACTTTCAACAAGATTTTCCCCATTCCACTTGATGCTACTGCTTTTGCTCTTATCTTAAATTCAGCCTGTTGCACTGTGTACAAACAATACATCTGGTTTTATTTCATTTTGCTTTTGTTTGTATCCTCAGCGCTTGTGACTTAATAAATGCTTGTTGACTGACAAATCATAACAACAAGAGGATGTATATTATAGATGTAAGAGTGTTACTCAAAGACCTCTCCGGCTTTGGTTGGCCAGTCAGAGACTATTATTTGCCAACCACATTTGCATGTGAAAGGATCTGGACTGAAGGTAGCTGGTAGAAGAATTAATCTTCCATGCTGTGCTTTTTCCTTGCCTACTCATTTGCCTTGGAGAATGGAAAAGGTTTAAAAATCCTCCCTAAATCCTAAAGTCTCCTTTCCTCAGGGAGACTTTGGGGAATTGCAAACCCCAGAACTGTTTAGTAATTATTGGGCAAATAACCATTACCTGGTTTATAATATAACCTCTAGAGATTAAAATTGAGAGGTATGTGGAATTCTCATCATGAGGTAGAACCATTTTTGCTTCAAGGACTTCTTTTGGCAGTCTAGTAAAATTTAAAGAGCTCTTCTTTGAATAAGATTTTTAAATGCATAAAGTAAAATACATAGGTTTAAAAAAGAAGCCAATCATATTGAAACACATACACATGTATAAGTACATATTAGTATATGTAACACATTAGTAAATATAATATATAGCACATATATTTGTATGTGTTATTTATTTATTTATACGTACATGTATGTGTGTTTTGTCTGCTAGAGGAATGCTGCCTAGTAGATGCCTCCTCAAGTGCATAGGCTAGGAAATTGAGTCAAAAGAAAAGATTAAATTTGAAGGCATTCACTTGCTCAGAAGACCAAGCTATTTGGGTTGAGAATGTCCTGCTGAAGAGATGAGATGCTCCATAACCTAGTGGAGAGGTTGAAGGGAACAAAAGAGGAAAACCCAAATGTAGGCTTTGCCAGTCCCAGCCAAGGGCTTCAGTGTTTTCTAAAAGAGCTAGAGGTATGGATTTTATGGTAAAAGCTCATAGCAGGATCCACCCTTTGCTTGAAGACAACATCTAGGGAGACTAAACATCCTTCTTAGCAGTGTGCAAGTGATCAGCATTTAGCAGAGATTACAAATAAAACTGAGAAGCTTCAGTGGAACAGCATACATCCAAATAGCTTTTGGTGGAAACTATGGGACAAGAAGGGAACAAGCCAAGTGGGAACAGCATGATGACATCACTAGAAGTCTTAGCTAGCTTAACAACATCAGAAGTATATTTTCCTTCCATGCTTATGCTTTAGCCATATGTTTTCCTTGTGTGTGTTGTCATCCTTTCCACTAATGTGTATACTTGGAGAAGAGTACACCAAAGGTTTATGAGGGAACTGCTTTGTTGCTATTGTTCTTACTATAAAACTTCATTAAATGCCTTTTCTTTGAAATAATCATGTCATCTAGCTGACTATTAAAGGTGAATACTTTGGTCAGGGCTAGTGAACTATGGTTTTATTGACTGAAGATTCAGAGAGTATATTGAACCTGGGGGAATAATTTGATGGTGGAACTTCCCTGTACATTGTGCAATGCTACGACACTTAATAGGGAGTATCTTTCTTTCTTATGTATAACTTTAAAAAAATTTTATATGTGAAAATTTTATCTGAACTGTTGAGAATGTTATCATTTTTTGGGTAGTTTAAGAGAGCATACACAGGTTGATTATGATAGGATAATCCTAAAAAATAAAAATGAGTAAGGAGAGGTAGAATGGAGCAATGATTTTAGACAAAGAGATGTGAATGGAAGAACTGTTATAATGGAGGCAGGAGGGGGTAGATGGCTGGTAGTGCAAGAACCTTAGTCTCATCAGATATTGGTTAAAGAGGGACTAACATACGTCTAGAAGGACATAAGTCTTCTAAATGTATAAAGAATTAGGGTGAGGTCAGGGACTTTTAGAAGGGCATGCAGATCAGGAAATAGGAAAGTAAGGGAAGAGAATAAGGGATGAATTCTTAGAAGGGGTTTGAATTAGGGAGGCAGTGGTTAGAAGTCAGTTAGATTTTGAGGAGGGTTAGAGTAAAAAGAGAGGGAGAGAAGTATAAACAATGACAGAAATAGGATGGAGGGAAATGTTCAACTAGTAATTATAACTTTGAATGTGAATGGCATAAACTCACCTATAAAACAGAGCTGGACTGTAGAATGGATTAAAAAACAACAACATGTGTGAGGGTCTGGGAAATACTTGCAGGTTGCAGGTGGTTGGGATGAGGCACAGGGAGAGTTGAGGCCCTGGAAAAGTCTGGGTCACGTGGAGTTCCAGGTGCACTGGACTCTCCAGGTCTCTCCAAGGCTGTGAGGAACAGTGGTGCTTAGAGTTCTCTTGCATGTAGAAACCGGGTTTTCCAGATGATGTCTTCTTGCCCTGAGGCCACATGAAGCCACTGAAACCTCAACTACCTGCCCCCGCATTTGGCTATGTCCTGCACCTTGAAGCTGGGCCCTATTTATCACGTGTGGTACATGAGTTTGAATGATATATAAGACTCAGGTTTTGGGCAGGTTGAGGTCGTCGTAGTCATCAGTCTTGAAATGTTGCTGTTAGGCTCCCCCAATGGAGAGGACTCAATAAAGTTTTGCTGTTTACACCTTTGAGCCACTGACTCTTCTGTACTGGAGGGGGCGCTGGCACCTTCTCCATTGAGGTGGGTAACTGGCTGCCCCGGCCAGAGTTGTCATCAGGGAAAGTGGCCCTGACAGACCTGTCATCAGGGTGAAAGGACCCTGACAAATATGTTGTTTATGAAAAAACATCTGTAAAAATGAAAAATACATAGAGTAAATGTAAAGGATTAAGGTAGAATTTATTATGTTTCAGCTGATGCAAAAACATAGCGGTTAGCAATCATGATGCCAGATAAAGCTAAAATAGATTTAATGAAAAGGGATGAAAAAGGGAAACATCATTATGATGAAAGGTAACAGAGTTTAGAATAGTGTGGTTTAGAATTAAAAAAAACTAATCTTAAAGAATATGTGGATTAATAGATAATATGTGGATTACATAGATAATGAAGTAATGTTAGCACCAAATGCTATAGTATTCAGAATTTTAAAGGAAAAGATAATTGAATTACAGATGTAAATAGCAAAACTTAATACTGTTCAATCTTCCCCTCTCAGAACTAGACAAATTTAACACAAAAACAAATAAGAAATAAGTTAAGGAGATGAATAGAATCTTAGACAAACTAGATATGATAGATATCTGGAGAGAATGGAAAGGGAATAAAGAAGGAATACACCTTTTTCTCAGTGGTACATGTACCTCTACAAAACATATGAGGGCATAGCAACTCTATAGTTAAATGCAAAAAAAGTAGAAGTATTAAATATATCCTTTTCAGATCATAATGCAATAAAATTTATATTTAATAAGGGACCATGGTAACACTGATTAAAAATTTTTTTTTGTTTAGAATAGTTTGGTTTAGAATAAAAAAACTTAATCTTAAAGAATATGTGGATTAAAAAACACATTGTAGAAATAATCAATTATTTCATTAAAGAGAATAAGGAAACAACATATCAAAACCTATGTGGTCCAGCAAAAGCTGTAATCAAAGGAAAATTTTAATCTCTAAATGCTTATGTCAATAAAATAAAGAAAAAGCAGACCAATGAATTGGAAGGGAAATTTTTTAAACTGGAGAAAAAAACAAATTAAAAACCCTCAATTAAACACAAAATTGCAAATCTTACAAATTAAAGATGAGATTAATAAAATTGAGAGTTAGAAAACCATTGAATTAGTAAAGCTACAAGCTAGTTTTATGGAAATATCCAATAAATAGATAAAACGTTGGTTAATATGATCAAAAAAGGGAAGAAAATCAAATTACTAGTATCAAACATAAAAAGGGTAAATGTATCATTAATGAAAATGACACCAGTATGCCAACAAATTTAACAATTTAAGTAAAATCGAAGAATACAAAAATATTAATGGCCTAGGTTAACAAAAGAGGAGATAGAATATCTAGATAAAACTATTTTAGAAAAAAGAAATTGGGGATCCGCCATCAACGGGTGGACCCAGTGCCACGATGCAGATTTTCGTGAAGACTTTGACGGGGAAGACCATCACCCTTGAGGTTGAACCGTCCGATACTATTGAAAATGTCAAGGCCAAGATACAAGATAAGGAAGGTATTCCA
>CM053596.1:108085373-108103342 GCA_028646575.1 Pseudocheirus occidentalis
TGAAGTACTACAAGGTTGATGAGAATGGCAAGATTAGCCGCCTACGACGAGAGTGCCCTCCCTTCTGATGAATGTGGTGCTGGAGTCTTTATGGCTAGCCATTTTGACAGACATTATTGTGGCAAGTGTTGTCTAACCTACTGCTTCAACAAGCCAGAAGACAAGTAAACATATATATATGTTAATAAAAAAAAGTCAACTAAAAAAAAAAGAAATTGAACAGGTCATAAATGAGCTTCATAAGGAAAAAAAAGCATCAGAACCAGATGAATGTACAAGGGAATTCTACCAAAAACAGAAAGATCAACTAATTCCAATATTAAATAAATTATTTTGGATAATATGCAAAGGAGTCCTACCAAACTCCTTTTATAAAACACATATGATGCTGATAAGTAAGCTGGAAAGAGCAAAAACAGAAAGAAAATTATAGAACAGTTTCTTTAATAAATATGGTTACAAAAATCTTAAATAAAATACTAGTTAGGGGACTACAACAATATATCACAAAAATTATACACTTTGATCAAGTGGGATTTATACCAGGAATGCAGGGATAGTTTAACATAAGGAAAACCATTAAATGTTGATGGTATCAATAATAAAAGTAACAAAAATCATATGACTATATCAATAGTTTTAGGAAAACGTGTAACACTCATTGTTATAAAAGCACTTGAAATAATAGAAAGAAATGAATTTTTCCTTAAAATTATAAGAAGCATCTACCTAAAACCATCAAAAAGCATTATTTGTAATGGAAATAAGCTAGAAGACTAATCGAAAAGATGAGGAGTGAATCAAAGATGTCCATTATCTCCAGTATTATTTGATATTGTATTAGAAATGCTAGCAATAGCAATGAGAAGAAAAAGAAATAAAAGGAATCAGAATGGGCAATGAGGTAATAAAACTATCTCTTTTTGCAGACAATGTGATAATATACTTGGAAAATCCTAGAGATTCAGCTAAAAAGTTAGCTTAAACAGTAATTTTACCAAAATAGCAGGATATAAAATAAATCCACATAAATCATTAGGGAAAACTGGAAAACAGTCTGGCAGAAATTGGGTATAGATCAATGTCTTACACCATTTACCAAGATAAGGTCAAAATGGATGCATGAGCTAGATATAAAGGGAGACATCATAAGCAAACTAGAAGAAAAGGGAACATATTACCTCTCAGATTTATGAATAGACGAATATATGAATAAATAAGAAACAGAGAGTATTGTGAGATGTAAAATGGATAATTTTGGTTACAATGAATTTAAAAAGTTTTTATACAAATAAAATGAATGTAGCCAAGATTAGAAAGAAAGCAGAAATTTGCACAAAAAAATAAAGACAGTTTCAGATAAAACTCCCATCTCAAATATATAACTTTGTCAAATTTATAAGAATATGAGTCATTCACCAATTAATAAGACAAAGAACAGGAAGAGGCAGTTTTGTGATGAAGAAAGAAAAATATGTGCAGTCATATGAAAAAATGCTCAAAATCATTATGGATTATAGAAACATACATCCAAACAACTTTGATACCATCTCACACTCATCATATTGGCTAAAATGAAAGAAAGGGAAAGTGACATGTTGGAAGGCATGTGGAAAAATTGGGAAATTAATACACTTTTGCTGGAATTGTAAACTGATCTAACCACTTTGGAAAACAATCTGGAGTTATACCAAATAGCTATAAAATTGTGTATCCTATTTGACTCAGGAAAACTACTACTAGGTTTGTTTCCCATAATGATCAAGGAAAAGTTAAAAGAGTTTATATGTTCTAAAATATTTATAGCAGTCCTCTTTGTGGTGTCAAAGAATTGGAAATTGAGGGGGTGACCACCAGCTGAGAAATGACTAGACAAATTTTGGTATATGATTGTGGTTGAATACTACTGTGCTGTGATGATGGGCAGATTGATTTTAGAAAAATGTGGGAAAACGCACATAAAAATAACCAAAAATAAAGCAGAACCAAGAGAACACTCTATACAGTAACAGCAGTGTTGTTTGAAGAATAATTGTGAACAACCAAGTTATTGAGTGGTATTAATATTCAAATCAGCTATAAAAGGCTGATAAAGGAAGATACTATCCACCTCCAGAGAAAGAACTGATACATAGAAGTACATATATATTTATAAAGTTTTACATATATTTATAAAGCTGTGTCAAATGGTGTCCTCTAGTGTGACAGGAAGAAGACTTGGGGGAGACAGTTTAAAACTTAAAAATGTAACATAAATAAATAAATTTCTAAAAAAGAACACAAGCAACAAGATACCCATCATACATGTGAAGTCATATAAAACATTTCCATATTAGCTAAGAATATTTTTTCTAGTCACTCTGGAGCTTTGTCTAATATATTACATAAATGGGGAGAACTTTAAGAATAGAACTGAATGACTTGTCTACGTCATATAGTAAGTCTGTAACTGAATCAGGACTATTACTCAATGCCTACTAGCATTAAGCATGGGGTAGTATTCACAAATAGTGAATAGTCTGTAAACTACGAATAGACTGACTTCTGTAGTTCAGGGTCAGTGAAAAGAAAATGCATAAACAAGGTTTATGTCAAGTCAACAATAGTTATCTTGTGAATGTAGTAGTCTAATGGAAATCTTTGTAAAATGTTTGCAATATTATGTACAATGATGGGAAGAAGTTACTAGTCTATCATTTTGGGTTTTCCAGCACAGAAAAAAAAATGTTGGCATAGAATATCTCATGAAGAAAGACAAATATTTCAGTTTTCATAAAGATTGGGAAGTCTAATATAGGGCAATGAGTTAGACTTTGGTTTCTGGAAAAATTCCAATATGTATTATCAAGTGGCTGATTAGTCAATATCCAGAAAAATAACAGTGATCAAAGAGCTGACATGACTTCGTGAAGAACAGATTATGCCAGACTAACCTAACATCCTTCCTTTGAAAGGTTTTCTGGAGTAGAAGTTCAGGGAAATGCTATAGAGAGAATTAACCCAGATTTCAGGAAAGCTTTTGACAAACTCTCTGATGCTATCCTTGTGACACAAGATAAATATATTTGAGAAGATCATTGGCTTCCAGTGTTTTTTGTTCTGAGAACTCCTTTCAATAGCAACAAAAAATATTGCGCTCTCTCAGGGTAATATAATATACCACTCATAATATTCTTTTAAGACATCCCCATGAAATGCTTACATAACTTTTACCCCCAAAAGTTCCAAATTAAAACTTATATGATGTAATTTTAATTATATAATATGAAATGTTATTCTATCTATAAGCTTAAAACTTTAAAAAATAATGTCACAAAACTGTGAAATTATTGCAAATATTTTGTGCAGAACATTTTATAAGAATTTTAAAAAGTGATATAACAAGACTACATATGCTTACTATTACCTACAAAACTTCATATAAAATTTATTTTATAAATTTTGTTGAATACAAATTCTATTTATAATGAAATAAGTTATACCTTGGAAAATGTTTAACATAATATAATAATTATATAAATTGAAGATGTTTAAGTGTTAGAATTAATTTGAACAAGGCTTGTAATATTTGGTTCAATATCTGACAAACACAATTATTAATTCCATATCAAATTCATTTCTATATTTTCATTCAAAACAGGAATGAAGTGAAAATGTTAGCTTACACCAATCTGCAATGGAAAACAGTAGGAGAATTTTCCAAGCCCTCTTGCTGAGAGATAGAAATCCACTTTTTGTTTTTAGACACTTAAGCAATTGATGAACATGAATAACCCATTACAACATAAAACACTTTTTGATGAGGGCTGTGTTAATTGACAAATATACTTGCAAGTGTTTTTTCATATATTTCTTCATTTTTAACAATTTTTATATGTGAACAAAACTTTGTAGGGAAAAAAAAATCTGTTCACAGAGGACTTTCTTCTTTTCTACCACTGGCATGCCAGCTACATTCTCAAGAAACTCTGCTAAACAATTGACTAGTGTTGCCAACCAGTTAATTTGAAAATCCCACAAATAGAATAATAGTAATATAAGTGAAGAATAAGTTTAAATAGAAAAATAATCTTAGCATTGAGATGAGAAGTGTGACGCTTAAAAGGTTCAAGGGACATATTTTCTAGGTAATTAATAATTTTATTAACAATGCTAGCTAGCATTTGATTAAAAAAGAGGTCAGTGGCACTCTGAAATGCCAAGGACCCCTCATAGAACTCACTCAACACTTATATACCTGTGGAACGGTGTGTGTTCCTGAGGGAGGCAGTCAACTTTGATTGGTTAAGAAGTAATGAAAGAATGAATATTATAATGGGATGTAGGTTCATTCTAATGAGCATTTTGGGGGTACATGACTTGGATCATCCAACTCTTCATGTAAGAGATTTAACAATTTCCATATCATCTGTCTGAGAAAGGGATAATGTACATTTTCCCAGATCTATGTGAGTAAACAAACAGGAATCTACCCATTCACCTAAATTTAGAATTTATCTTATTGTCTTTGATTAGGTCTTAGCCTGGGTAAGTCTTTGCCCAGGATGTCCCGCACTAGTTGATTTCTAGATGAGGAGTAAAAAACAAACAAACAAACAAAAACAATAATCCAATAACTAGTTATTAAATACAAGAGATAATAATTTCTCTCATTCCCCCATTTGATTCTATTGAGAGACCAGTCTCCTCAGTAAATCACTAACTAATATTACACACACTTCATCAAGGTTTCTTAACTTATGCTTAGGCTTATGATAGGTAACAATGTGAGGGGAAGAAGGGGAAAAAAATCAATGAACACATTGACAAAACCAAGGAGGGGCTGTCCTCTTTACTAAGCAGACCTTACATATGAAATGTGCAAAAGGAAAAAGAAAACAGAAAAATTGCCCATTTAAGGAAAGGAATGGAAGGATCCTTAAACAATGAGGGCAACATATATTTGAAAACCCTCTCACCACCACAGGTTTTACATCTACAACTCAAGTTTAAAATGAACATCTGACTAAAATAATCAAAGTCCCAAGTCCTATCTGGTGAAAATGTGTATTTTTTCCTATTGTTTTTCCAGTCTCTACCTAGCGTCATTTCTCAGAATTTTTCAAGGCTCTTACAGGTTGATTCTCAGGAATCCTGCTCCTTCTATGAATGCCTATATTCCCATCCAAATGTAGAGAAGGCCATTACTCACCTGTTCCATACTGATGCTTGCTTTTCCTTTTTTCTTGCCTGTGTGCATGTGCGCATGCACACACACACACACACACACACACACACACACACATTTTTGTCCCAAGTGAATTTAAGTGGCTATTTCATTTAATTAAGCTCCCCTGAGATGGTAACTTAGCAATTACAAAATCAAAGGTAGCTTTCCCTCATCAGCTCTTGCAGGCTATGGTTAGGCTAATAATCAAAAAGAGAAGTCTTTAAAATTATAACTACCCTTTTATACTCGAGATACAGAGACTGAGGGAGTCCTCACCCTCCTATCTAGTGAATGTGGATTATACCTTAAAGACAAAGGCAAACACAGACAAAAACAAAGAAAGTACTCTTAGAACTGCCTCAGTTCCATTATCAAGCCATTTTCAACAAAATTCCCTAAAGCTCTCTTTGGCAGAATACTACACCTCCTGCTAGATATCTACGGCTCTTAATGATACTCTACCTGAAAGAAATTTCAGGCTATGTCTGCTTTCTAATGGAAATGAAATGCTCAGACTGTGATCCCCAAATGAACCTGCCCTTCTCAGGTGGTACTTGCAAAGTTCTGTGCGCACAATTTCCCCCTGTATTGAGTGGACCTCTTACTATAGAGAATAAAAATTCAAAGTGCTATCATGTAGAGAAAGCAGACATGAACAGAACTATGCTCACTCAGAGATGATTGAAGGTCAGCATCAGAAGTTTCAGACTAAGAAGAGTCAAAATCTCAACTAACAATTTCTCAGGATAGGTCTTCTTTCTAGGAGGCAAAATTTCACCAGTGAGTGTTCAAAAAGAAGGGAGTTTCCTAGGATTCATTAAACTATACTTGTCTCTTTTCCTCAAGCAGAACCACTTTGTCTGGTCACCATACTAAAGTCTGAGACATATGGTTTCTGAGTAATTTATCATTTTACTAATAATGCTAGCATTTTATTCCTAGAAGAGGGCAGAAGTAATACAAAATTTGTTTCTGTAGAACATTTGCGATGGTCTGTAATAGTTTCAAGATAGCTTGTAATATGCGAGCCCAGTGCCCATGTGATGGAATCCTAATAAAGCTGCCCCCAGCCCCAACATTCTAACTTCTTTATATCCCCTACAACAGACCCACTGCCCATACCTAGCTAGTCACTGCTGCCTCCCCCCCCCCCCGCTCCACTCAGTATCCTAATTTCTTCATATGTGCCTCACTGCTCATTAGAATAACAGGAGTGTCCACAAACTCATATTTCTTACAGAACAGCAGACATATCCATGTGATAAGATCCTGGCCACTGCCTCTAGCTAGCCACTGCCCCCAGACCCATTCTTCATATTTTCCACAGAAAAAGCAGGTGTTTCCATGTGCTCAACCACAACCACATCCATCACCCAAGCAGGATGTAGACCCCAAGACAATAGAAGGGACTTTCCCTAGGTAGGCACCTGTGCAATAATAGCAAACGCTGTCCTTTAGGTGAACTTGTAACATAGAGAGACTTATTATAATAGCATTATCATACATACATAAGCCCCCAAGTGAGTTTCTGTATGCATTATGGGTAATTGCATGCACAGTTCCACTGTGGCTATGACCCTTCCCCTATTACCTAATCCATTGACAAACCCCTCCTGCATTTTTAATATTGATAATTTCTGTTATGTATTCGCATCTTCACCCTGTAAAAATCTGTCTTGCTTTCTCTTAAGTTGCTGGTTCCTCTTGGAAAAATTATCCCTCTTCACAAAAAGCAAATTTTGAAAGAATCTCAAAAAAAACCCATGGGGGGAGCTTTATGTATGTACATCCTATTTGGGCATCCTGGTGCTGCTGCTTTCTGATTATCTGAGTACTGTGGTTCTGTCTGAGACTAGAAGGATGAATGATTATGAGATAAGAGTAAAATGAGGATGCTGCTCTGGTGCAGTATATAGAATATAAATGAAGGTATGTACATGTTTCTGACTATATTGAGAATTGGTTTGCACTCAAATGATAAGCCCCCATGACAGTTCGGAAACAATTTGATAACAGGTTGAGAAACTGCAAGAGCACAGTTGTAGGTGGACTTTGATGAAATTACTGCATAGATCTTTGTGTGCATGACCATGATGACTTCCTATCACTGCAGAAACAAACCTATAATGCTTCAAATATGCCACATGCTTTTTATCATGGAGGAAAAATATAATTTTACCATTAAAAATTTTTAGTGTGAACCTCTTGTTATGAACTCCTATGCCCTCAAAGCACTAAATCAAAATCACTGGTCTATATGATATTTCAGTTAGGTTGATTCAGAACTGATAGAATAATATACATCTGAAGAAATTAATTGGCTGATGTAAACCACCTGAAGGAAACTGAAGGTCTGTCCTTTCCCCTGTGCTGTTCAACATTCTTATTCTTGGTTTGCATGAAGCTGTCAGGATCCCCATGCCAAGACCATCCCTCTCTTTTTACTCTTCTCTTTTTATCATTAGGAGGCACCCTGGTTTCCAGAGCTAAGGCCCAGCAAGCAAGCTGGGTCTTGAATTTGACATAATAACATCCTTTGCACTCATACTCTGGATGAGTACAGCAACAATCAAATCCCAGAATTGTTTCACATCAACACCAGTGGTCTCTGAGCTCTGACAAGTACGTGCAGTATCCAATTCTCATCATGAAGCTTGAAACGAATCAAACTTGTCTCATTATTGCTGTTACCCCTCACTGTTAGGACTACAATTCACTGCATAGCCACTAGTATATGTATTGAAATTTGCCCACATTAAAGAAGGACCCTCCCTTACTAGAGGGTCCCCCTACTTTCCCTCCTCCAATGGAATAAAGAAAGCTTTTTGCTTATGAACACTGATTTTATTTTGTGTTTTCATTTTTCAGAATTATCTGTGGTTGTAATAACCTGTATGAGCTGTTTGGTATTTTTAGACGTAACAACAGTTAGCAGAGTACAATCATATCTAGGCTTGCTTTAAGGAAAGATATTGTCATAATTAGAGCTTCTCCAAAGTTGAAAGTGTTGCCTCTGGAAATAGATTCTACTTCACTGGAGGTCTTCATGAAAAAGCTACATGACTACTTGTGGGGAGTGTTGTGGAGGGTATGGGTTGGACTAAATAAAATGCCTCTCTTCCTTTGAGATTCTGTAATCAGAAACATGTAGTCCATGTATTCTTTGAGGATCCTTGGCCCATCTCCTATTCTAACAAGGCTAAAAAGGGGACGATTCATTTCAACCCCACTCTTAGACTGGAAACTAGATTATATGATACTTATATGAAATTATATATAGAAAATAATTAACTTCCATTGGAAGGAAAAGTGAAGAGAACCACTCAATAGCAAAAGAAAAGAATGTACATCTAAGTGAATTGAATTAAAAAGTATAAACCTTTAGTCTACAAAAGTTCCTGGAAGTTGATTCCAAGAAGCTTGTCTACAAAAGTTCCTGGAAGTTGATTCCAAGAAGCTTGAGGGAAAAAAATCACAATTTCATTGGCATGGGTGCTCACCTACTCTTTAGTAGACAGTTTTTTATGATTTGCTGTGACCAAAAAATATTCAGTCAGTCAATAAATATTTATTTATTTTTCACCTACTACATGCCAGGTACTGTGCTAAGGGCTAGAGAGATGAAAAAAGGAAAAAAGACTACCCTAGTTCTTAAGGAGCTCACAGTCTGATGGGAATCTAATAACATGCAAATAACTCTCTCTCTCTCTCTCTCTCTCTCTCTCTCTCTCTCTCTCTTTCTCTCTCCCTCTCCATCTCTCTCAATATAGGAGATAATCAACTGAGGGAGAGCATTAACATTAAAAGGGATTAGAAAAGGCTTCTTGTAGAAAGTAGGCTTTTAGGTGGGATTTGAGGGAAGTCAAGGAAACCAGAAGGTGGAGTTGAGATGGAAGAGGATTCTAGGGCGTAGGAGACAGACAGTGAAAATATACAAGGAGACCAGTGTCACTGGATCACATAGTACTTGGGGGGGGGGGGGGGTTGGTGGTGGTGAGTAAGGTAGAAGAAGAATGGAAAGGTGGGGTTGGAGAAGAACAGATTATGAAGGGCTCTGAACACTAGAGGATTTTACATTTGATTATGGAGGCAATAGAGAGCCACTAGAGTCCAATGAACAAAGGGATGAAAAGGTCAGAGCTATGCTTTAGGAGCATTACTGAGCTGAGAGGAGATTGGATAGGAGCAAAAAGAGATCCGTGACAGAGAGACCAATCAACAGGCTCTTGCTTTAGTCCTGGTATGAAGTGGTAATCAGTTCATAGCCAAAGAAAAACAACAACATCAAAAAAACCTTCTCTGAACTTAGGCTAACATTCAGCTGACCAATATGCACATCCTCTTGACATGTCCACATTAAAGCCTTGCCAAATTCTTTGGACCTGATAAAGTTCGTGTTCTGCTGGCATGGGCTGTGAAAACTCAAGGTCACCCCCCAACATGACAATTTTACAAAATGGGTGCTGGACTGAAAGAATGAAAAAACCTGCCCAAATGACCTATTCACACTATTTACTTTTTTGTAAGTTCAACATCAAGAAATAAAAAGCATTTGGGAGTGTTTGATTCTAAAGTAGATATCTCAGCTTGAAAAAGAGAAATCAATTGTTTTGTAAACCCAGTCTAATTTTCTTTGGATACAGACATGGGGTAGATGCTACAAGGCACTATTTTCTGTATTCAAGTTGAACCCTTCGGGGAAATGTATTAATAATGTCTCCAGGCCCCAAGGTACTAATTAATACACTTCTGTGACACTACACTAAATGTACCTCCCAAAGTGCCTAAATTGCACACAGAAGAACCTCTTCTCTTGGCAGGATCTACCTAATGAAATACACTCAAGGGCAGTCATTAAATAGATATTACCTCATATAAAGTGATTTCATATGTAGGAAATTATTTTCCCCTCAGGCAACATGATCTTCCTGAGATAACATTGAGCTTGATATATCAAAGGTGATCTCTCAAAGTTTATAGTTATTTTTTAAATCCTGTGATACATGTGCTTACACATACACACATATATGTATATGCATATGTGTATATAAACACAATACATAATATATGTACATACATACCACATACTCTCTCTCTATATATATATATATGTGTATATATATATATATATATATAGACTGTATACTACATACACACACACAGAGCTTTCTTTTCCCTCAAATTAGCTTTGTCAGAGGGAAAAGACTCTGCACAGGGCTTTTTGTTTGTTTTATTGCTTATTTTTTTTTTGCTTTGTTTTTTTTTGGAGGGGGGAGGGTAGGACAATTGGGGTTAAGTGACTTTTCCAAGGTCACATGACTAGTGTTTATATTAAGTGTCTGAGGCCGGATTTGAACTCAGGTCCTCCTGACTCCAGGGCTGGTGCTCTATTCACTGTGCCACCTAGCTGCCCCTTATTGCTTAATTTTTAAAAATGTTTTATTGATGCTTTTTCACATGTACGTCTCTTCTCAGTATTGTCCCATCACCTGCAATAGAACCCTTGCTTGTTCAATGAAGTAAAACAAACTGACAAATTGACTACATCCAAGAGCATTTGTTTCATTCCATACCTACCAACCTTCTGCAGTCATGATTGACTTTTATGCACTGACCTTTTCTGACGTCTTATAATGTTATTTTCCTTTGCACTATTATGATCATTGTCTATATTATTCATTTAGTTCTGCTTACTTTGTTCTGTATCAGTTCATATAACTCTACCCAAATTTTTCTGAATTTTTCACATCTTTTTCCTTATTAGCAGAGTAATATTCCACTATATTTGTAAACCACGGTTTGTTCAGTCTTTAATTAATTAGCATTCAATTTTTTTTCAAGTTCCTTGTTACTGTGAAAATGCTACTGTGAATATTTTGGTATATATTGGACCTTTCTGTCTTTCCAATATATACCAAAGTATGCCCGGTAGTATTTTCATATTGGGGTATAGGGTGTGTTCAGAGAAGACTAGTACATCTGGTGTGATTGCTGCTGGGCCCTTTTCAGGGGTGCTTTCTACCTTTGGTGTCCACCAGTTTCACCCAACTCTCACCTATGGCTCCAAGAAACTGTAAAACTGTATGCACAGTGGCCACACCCCAGCAAACTGTTTTGGCAGATGGACTAAACCAGGTTAAGGGGAACCAAGGGGTCTCAAACCCATTGGTGAAGTGGGGGGGGGGGTCTACTCCAAGCATGTAAAGACTTCCCTTGGCAGAATGGGTGGATGAGAACAATTTGTTCCAACAGTCATAAAGGCAGCTGGAGTAGGCACTGTGAAGTGCTTCGAGCTTGATTAGACATCAAAGATGCCAAAGTCATCCACTGCATCTTGAGCCATTATCAGTCATTTTGATTCTGTCCTGCCACTGCACTGTGAGGACTTTGGAGGAGAGAGTGAGGCTGACTTTTTGCAAATATGCCTCACTTAAATCCAATTTACACATGAATCAAAAGATATCACGCATATCATTTTACCATTATACCTATCTCAAAATCCTGGGGTGACAGGCAAATGACAAAGCAGCAGGTGCAGGTACATTGGGAGTTGTAGTCACAATCCTGCACACAGGTGACCCAGGCCATAGGGTTGTTTCTCACTGGAAACAGTAGTGGGATTCAGCAGTCCCCTGGTTTCTGAGCAGTTTTTTTTTGGAGGGGAAAGGCAGGGCAACTGGGCCAAGTGACTTGCCCAAGGTCGCACAGCTAGTAAGTGTCAATGCTGAGGCCACTGATTGTTTACCTCAGGTGGAAGTCAGTCCCTCCATAGCTGAAACTTAAACTGAAGAAGAGGATTTGAATGCCATTAGGCTGTTTTCCTATGACAAAGTACCTAGCACTAATTCTATTCTGGCTGAGATTTACAGGGTAGCGGGGTCCATTGCTTCTATAAAAGCTGACTGACATTTTCCAGATTATATGGCAAGAGGAGGTTATCCCCCTGGAGTTCAAGGATACTTCCACTGTCCATCTCTAAAAGGTAAAGGAAATAGATTATCCTGTGATAATCACAGAGCTGGTAAGGTGGGGGAACAGTGGCAGGGGCAGGAGCAGACTCTCTCTTAGTCATTGCTGGCAAAATTCTTGACAGAGTCCTCCTTAACAGGCTGATCCTTTACCTGGAAGATGGTCATCTACCTGAGAGCCAGTGTGGCTTCAGAAAGGGTCAAGAAACAGTCAAAATGATATTTACTGCCCAAAAACTCCAGGAGAAATGCCAGGAGTAGAATAGAGGTCTGTATACAATGTTTGTAGATCTGACCAAGGCCTTTGATGGTGTAACTCATGAGGGCTTATGGAAAATTATGTCAAAATTTGGTTGCCTGGAGAAGCAATGTATGTCAATTTCATGATGGCATACTTGCCCAGGTTCTAAATAATGGACAATGCTCTCATGCCTTACCAGTCACCAATGGAGGGAAACAAGACTGTGTGCTTGCTCCCATGCTTGGATAGGATGTTTTCAGCTGTGCTGTCAAAGGCTTTCAATGAGGATGAGCACAGCATCAGGGTCGGCTTCTACACTGATGGTAAATTCTTCAACTTGAAAAGGCTACAAGCCAAGACCAAAGTGGAGGGAGTGTTGGGACATGATTTTATATTTGCAGATGATTGTGCACTCTATGCAGCCTCTGAAGCTGAGATGCAGCAAAGTATGGATTGATTTGTTGCTGCTTGTGCTAATTTTGGCCTAATTAACACCAAGAAAACACAGGTGCCCCCTCAGCCACCACCACAAAATCCATACATGGAACCATCAGTTACAGCAAATGGAGAAGTTTTGAATGCTGTGGATAAAGTTCACTTACCTTGGCAGTATACTTTCTAGGGATGTACACATTGATAATGGGGTTGACACATGCATTGCTAGAACTAGTTCAGTGTTTGGGAGGCTCCAAAGAAAAATGAGGGAGAGAAGTATTAGACTTCTCATCAAACTGATGGTCTATAGAGCCTTCTGCTGACCTCATTGTTGTATACCTGTGAAACCTGAACAGTCTACCAGCACCATGTCAGAAAGATCAACAGTTTCCATTTGAATTGTCTTAGGAAGATTCTGAGGATAAGGTACCAGACATTGAGGTTCTTAATGAACCTAAACTGACAAGCCTTTGGATTCTGCTTCAGAGAGTGCAACCTCGATGGGCTGGTCATGTTGTGCAAAGGCAAAACTTATGCTTGCCAAAAAGACTGTTCTGTGGAGAATTCACACAGGGTAATCATTCAAATGGTGGTCAGAAGTGATATAAGGATACTCTCAATGTCTCTTTCAAGAACTTTGGAATTGATTGTGTGACATAGGAGACACTGACAGAGTACTGCTCAGCATGGTGTGCACACATCAGAGAAGGTGTTGTGCTCTATGAGCCTACCAGAACTGAAATAGCTCAAAGGAAATGTAGGATGTGCAAATTTAGAGAATCCATGCCAATGTTCACAGGGAGTATTTGTGCCTGACCTATAGTAGAGCATTCCAAGCTCATATTGGTCTGATCAGCACAACCGGACACCTGGAAACTTATCTCTAGCATAGTGATGTCATTTTGGTCCTCTAGGAGAACAAAGCACAAACAACCACGCAACCAACCAAACCTTTATATCTGTTTTTGACTGCCTTGGGGCAAATACCTATTAATGATATTGCTGAACTAAATGGTTTGGTCACCTTTTTCACTTGGTTCTTACTTATTTGAACCAAATACTGAATAAATATGGTAAATAATGCTATATAATATGACTCAAAATCTGAAAGTGCTATGCCCCTTTCATGACTACATTTTTCATTTTCCCATTGAGATTATTAACCTGTAATTTCTTCAGATGAATTTTGTTACTATTTTGTCTAATGCTATTAATTAACCCCTTGACAATTTGCCTGGTATTGCACTAAAATCTGTAAATTAATTTAGGTAGTATGTCCTTTTGTTTGGTAGACATGAACCAACTATGGATAATGATTATATCTCTGCTATTTTTGTTCTATAAAAAGTATTTTCATCTTGTGCTTATGTAAATCCTGAGGAAGTCTGTGTAGGATAATACTCAGATATTATATGGATTTATAATTATTTTGAATGGATTTTCTCTATATCCTACTAGACTATGTTAGTAATATAAAGAAAGGCAGATGATATTTGTGGGCTAATTTTATATCCTTTATATGTTATCTGATTTTTAAAATAATTATTTTTGTAAATCTCGAGGAATCTTTTATTATCATCTGTATACAGAGATAATTTTTCTTACTCCTTGCCTATTATTTTCTTTTTTCTGCCCTGTTATCTTAGCCAGAATTTTTAATATTATATTAAATAGTCAATAGACATTCTTACTTTACTTCCCTGATCTTACTGGGAAAGCTAGTTTTAAACTCATCCAAATCTAAAAAATATTTTATATATTTACTGAATTATAATTTATTTCCCACATGTATATCGTATTCCAATGGTATCTAATATTACATTACATATAATGTTTACCATGATAGATTATATTTACCTTTATCTTCTATCATATCACAACCATTAGTAATACCTCAGTCCTCACCTTATGAGAGCCTACCATCCTGCCCTCTAAAGGCTTGAGATCCTTTAGAGGAAGCCCTTAAATTGTAGACATACCTAGAATCCTATTACTGGTTGCTAGTGATTATTAGGATCATTCAAATCCCAATTGCTCCAACAAATCCCATTAGATAAGGCACATGGATGGCATAAGTACCAGTCAGCCCATAAGACAGCATAACTGGTTTTGACTGGCATGGGGGGAGATTTGGAGGGGAGGTTGTTTTTTTTTTTTAACTGAGTGAGTACCTGACAACTCCCATAACATTTAAGTACAATATTGCAATGCTATCCAAAAAGCTCACATGTATTAAGCAGACATAGTAAAGTGAATGATCTATAGACATATAATTAAATCATATAATTACATATGCATTTCATAGGATTTTACATCATGTATGTATGTATATATACATAAAATACACATATATTTTTAAATATGTGTGTATATAATACACATACACACATAAAATTTAATTCTAATTAGTATTGAAGAATGCTAGTTTTTGGCCTTAAATAGAAGATACTTTTGATTATATTAAAGAAAGAACTTTTTATCCTCATTTTTTTAATGCTTTCTAGCTTAAAGAAGCGCTATATTTTGCCAAAGTCATTTTCTGAGTCTGTTGATATAATCATATAATTGTTATTGTTTTTACTACTGTGACATAGGTGAAGTATTCTAGGGAGACTATTCCTTGGAGTATGCCCTTAGATTCCCTGCCTTCTTTCGATCCATAAAGTAAAACCTTGGTTAGGGAGAGAGAGTTGCTTATTTCTGGCCATTCATAACTGAGAGATTTGCATTTTACAGTGATGAGAACTCCATCTTAGGCTAAAAGAACTGATGATGTAGTGATTACATAAAAAGAAGACACTGGGTCCTTGAAGCTCTTTCCTGTGTGGCACCTGATGAGATAGGACTGTTTTAAGCTACATACTGAGAGTTGGCGGTAGGGGCAAGAGAAGAGGGGGAGAGGAGAGTCAACTACCTTCCTCAATTCCCCACCAATTTGGTTGTCATCTGGCAGCTTTAGCCCATGTCCTTACTAGGTAATTTATAGCTGCCATGTGCTTTCAGTAAATCCCAGGATATCTCAGTACAGCCTCTCAGTATATCAGTAATCATTATTCCCCTAAGTACTCAATTGGTTATTGGGTTAATTAAGTCTTTGTTGTCATTGTTGTCTAGTTGTTTTTCAGACATGTCTGATTCTTTGACTCCATTTGGGGTTTTCTTGGCAAAGATACTGGAGTGTTTTGCCATTTCCTCTCCATCTCATTTTACAGATGAGTAAACTGAGGCAAGCAGAGTTAACTAACTTTTCCAGGATCACTCAGCCAGTAAGTGAGGCTAGATTTGAGCTCTGGAAGAAGAGTCTTCCTGATCTTAGGCCTGGCACTCTACCTACTGAGACACCTAGCTGCCTCTGGACTATTGTATTCATTTGTTTCTGGGTTTTGTTTATTTAGTCTGTTCCACTGAGCTACTTTTTAAAATTTTAAAGTAGTACCACATAGTGTTGATAATTACTATTTTATAATGTAATTTGAGATCTAGTCATGGTTTCTCATTTCTGCTTTAGTTCATTATTTTCCTTGAGATGTTCAAATTTTTTTTCCCCTCCAAATGAATTCTGTTAATATTTTATGTAGTCGTATAATGTTAGTTTAGTATAGCACAAAATCTTGAAATTAATTTAGGTAGATGGTTTTTATTATGTTGGTTTAGCCTTTCCATTTATAGCAAATATCTCCCTTTTACTTGTCTGCTTTTATTTCTATAGAGATTTTTTAATTCATATTTATATAAGTACAGAGGCTATCTTGGTAGGTTAACAATTAGCTCTGTTATATATTTTATAGTTATTTTGAATGAATTTGAATGGAATTTATCTTTCCATAGTTGCCTCCTGGTTTTTTGTAAAGAAATACTGATGATTTTAATTGATTTATTTTGTATCCTGATACTTTTATTGAAACTAGTAATTATCCTTATTAATAGTAGTAGATTTTCTGAGGTTTTTTATATAATTGACCATGTCATCTGCAAATTGGCATAATTTTTCTGATGTTTACATATGTCATTAATTTTTCTCTCATTTTATGGCTAGTGTTTCTAGGACAATGAAAAATCATTGTGGAGGGGAGCCAAGATGGTTGCCTAGAAGCAGCAAGGTTCCGCAGCTCCAACACAGCCACCCTAAATACCCATAAAATATGACCCTAAACAAATTCTAGGGCTCTCAAACTCACAAAAATACAGAAAACACATCTCTTGATGAAGGCAGCTCGTCAGGAGGGGCTCATTGCGGCAGGCCTGGAGCCGAGGCCCGCCCAGCCCAAAACCTAAACCCCGGCCAGGCCTCAGGGCGGTCTGGAGGAGCTGAGCCTCCCAGGCCAGTGTGAGTCTACTTCAGAGAAGATCTACAGCACCTGAAGGGATCTTCACATCTGTCAAGCCAGGTTTAGAGAAGGTCAGTGAAAGTGAAAGCTAAATTTGAGGAAGGAAAAGCAGTTTGGCCAATCTGCTCCCAGGGCAAGGAAGCAGTGGGGGAAGGGCAGGAACTGCTGTAACCTTTGGCTGCCCCCACTGCGCTGCTTGAGAGCCCCTGGCCTATGGACCCTGCAGGGGGGCTGAGTCAATTGATCAGGGCCAAATGTTCTTTCAATGAGCGGTCTGTCTCTGGATTGTGGTCTTGGGTGGTGGTCCTGGGGTGCACTTTCAGCAAGCCAAAGCTGGTGGGGGCTGCAAAACCCCCCCAATAGCTTCAGCAGCTGGGAAAACCCCAGCAATTTGGAACAGAGCTTTCCTCCCTGGAAGCAGAGTTCCACAAAGCTAAAAATAAAACCCAATTAATTGACTGGCCAACACTAGGAAAAGGAAGCAAAATAAGAACAGCAATAAAACTCTAGAATTCTTTTTTGTGGACAAAAAGGATCAAAGCATGGAACGGGAAGAAGACAACACAGTCAGAACATCAAATGCTTCCAAGACACTTGAAGAATGTCTAGAAGCTATAGATCAACTGAAAAAGGACTTTGAAAAACAAATAAGAGAAGTGGAGGAAAAATTGGGAAGAGAAATGAGAATGATGTGAGAAAAACATGAAAAGAGAGTCAACAACCTGACTGAAGAAAACAACACTTTAAAAAATAGATTAACTCAAATGGCAAAAGAGGCCCAGAAAGCC
>CM053596.1:108103842-108123102 GCA_028646575.1 Pseudocheirus occidentalis
TCTCTCTCTCTCTCTCTCTCTCTCTCTCTCTCTCTCTCTCTCTCTCTCAATCACTCTCTGATGCCATTTCCCACATAAGATAGTATATAAGCCGTGTTTGGTGTCCCCTGCTAGACTTCAAGGTCCTCGGGCGATATCTCTTCTTTTTTCTCTTCCTCAGGGCTTAAGAAAGTACTCACAGGAAGGATCTACAGTAAAATTTCTGATGGACAGAAGCCATTCACCCTGCATTCATTCTATTCTACAGACTAGATAATCTCTTAAGACCTTTGCTAGGTCATATTACATAACTTAACAGAGTAAGAAACAATATATTAACAGGAACAAATAGAAATAATTGTAGACCAAATACAGGTTCAGATGATCACTTTCACACTCAAAATTTAAGCATTTTCTTTCAAAACAGATTACATAAAGAATACTGTAACGCATTAAAGTCTTGCCAAGATAGCAAGCTGAGCTAATTCAAAAAGCTCCATCTGCCCCCTAGTGCTAGAATGCAGCCAGCTCTGAAAGTAAATTGTTTAATTAATCTAAGTCTTCAATATTATTTGATATCTGACTTTTCCAAAAACTAATTGTGCCTTTTAATAAATAATAAATAAATATTAATTTATTTAATTTATTATTAATTATTATAATTATTAATTAATATATAACACCTATCATGACTATTAATAAATAATATTATTAATATTATTTAATAATAAATAAATAGCTTATCCTTTCTATTATGATGAAAATAATCCACAAGTGCCCACTATGTGCTAGGCACTGTAAACTATATATGCTGGGAATAGAAATACAAATAATGAAACAATCCTACTTATAAGGTGCTTACATTCTAATGTGGAATAGCATTATACTACAGTAAGTACAGAATAAATGAATACAGGGAGTTAGGGAAGAAGGTACTTAATAGGTATGGAAAACAGGAAAGGCTTTATATAAAAGTACATAAACTGTGTGGGGAAGGAAAAAAACGGAATTCTATGAGAAAGAGGTGAAGAAAGTATAATACTTCCCAAGCATCAGGAATGGACAGAGCAAAAACATGGAGATGAGATGGAATGTCATTTGTTTCATTAAAAAAAAATGACAATAAGGAAACAATGCAGTGAAATCTATGGCATGTAGTAAAAGCAATAATCAGAGGAAAATTTATATTTCTAAAGGCTTATATCAATAAAATAAGAAAGAGCAGGCCAATGGATTGAAAATGAATTTTTAAAAACCTAGAGAAAAAATTTAAAAATCCACAATGAAATGTCAAATTGAAAAAATGTTAAATTAAAGGTCAGATTGATAAAATTATTTGTAACAAAAGCATTGAATTAAGTAAGACTAGTAGTTGGATTTATGAAAAAAAATAATAAAAGGGATAATCCATTGGTATAATGGCAAGCGCAGAAGTAGTTCACACCTTGTTTGAGCTATTGAATTAACACTTTGTTTCAGTTCAAATTTCTTCTGAACCTTGTATCCTGTGTTAAGAAAAAGAACGTCTCAACTCCACAACTTGTGAACTCTAGAACTCACAAACTCCTGACTAATGACCACATGTAAGGAGAGGCCCAGGCTAGACACAGCAGAACTGAGATGAGAACTCTTGTGGTGTCAGAGTCAAGAAGGAGAAAACTTGTGGTATCCTGGCACTCTGTTTATCTGCTCTCTCTGTGTGGATGTTTGTTTGTGATACTTTGTACAGAAACCCTGGGACCTTACTGGAAGCCCTGAAAGAGGATTTTCTGGTTGCATGTTTACAGAAGTCCTGGAGGAGGGTTTTGGAGGTCCTGGAACTTTACTGATGATTTGTGCTGACCTCTTGGACCTTGTTGGTGGGTCTGAGTTAATTTCATAGGCAGATAGTGAATTGATGATGGTGCCAGCAATGTGTACGAGTATTATTGTGGCTCTGTCAAGCTTTGTCTTCCCAGAAACAGGAACTATGAAACACTTGAGGTGGACTGGACACCGTAAATTTCAATATGGAATGGGAACTGATAAAGAACTGGACAAGAAGCTGAACAAGGAACTGGGAGCTGCCTGCCTTTGCCTTGAGTCAAGCTGAAAGAAGACTTTACTTGGATAGCTATCATAAGGAGTTATTCAGATCAATCATATGCCAATAAATTTAACAGTTTAAGTTAAATGGAAGAATATTTACAAAAACATAAGCTGCATAGATTAACAGAAGAGGAAATAGAAATAACAAAATAAACCTGTCTAAGTAAGAAATTGAACTGGTCATAAATGAGCTTATTATGAAAAAAGCATCACAATCAGATGGATTTATAAGTGAACTCTATCAAGAATTGAAAGATCAATTAATTCTAATATTAAATAAATTATTTGAAATAATAGGCATAGAAGGAGTCCTACCAAACTCCTTTTATGAAATAGGTAGGGTACTGACACCTAACCCAGGAAAAGCTAAAACAGAGAAAGAAAATTACAGATCAATTTCATTAGTGAATATGGATGCAAAAATCCCAAATAAAATGCTAGCTAGGAGACTACAACAATGTAATACGAAGATTACGTTGTGATCAAGTGGGATTTATACCAGGAATGTAGGGATGGTTTAACGTGAGGAAAACTATTAACATAGTTGATGATGTCAGTAACGAAATTCAGATTTATATCAATAGATGCAGAAAAAGCTTTTGACAAAATACAACACTCATTGCTATTAAAAACACTTGAAACCATAGGTATAAATGGATTTTTTTTAAATGATAAGAAGCTTCTAAAGTATTATCTAAAACAATCTTCAAGTAGTATGGTAATAAGGATAAGCTCAAAGCCTTCCGAATAACATCAGGAATGAAACAAGGATGCCCATTGTCACCAAAATCATTCAATATAGTATTAGATATGCTAATGATAGCAATAAGAGAAGAAAAAGAAATTGAAGTAATCAGAATAACAATGAGTTAATTATCTTTTTTTTGCAGACAATATGATATGCTTAGAAAATTCTAAGATTTAACTATATAGTAAAAACAACAATTTCAGCAAAGTGGCATGATATAAAATAAACTCACATAAATCATTAGCATTTCTATATATTACAGACAAATGCTGCAAGAAGAGATAGTAAGAGATACCCCATTTAAAATAACTATAAACAGCATAAAATATGTGGGAGTATACTTGCCAAAACAAACCCAGGAACTTCACAAACACAATTATAAAATTATACAAATAAAGTCACATTTGAATAACTGGAGAAATATTAATTGCTCATGAGTAGGCATAGCCAATATAGTTACAATGACAATTCAGCCTCAACTAATCTATTTATTCAGTACCATCCCAATTAAATTATCAAAAAATTATTTTACTGAGTTAGAAAAAATAATAATAAAATTCATTTGGAAGAAAGAACTTGAAAGGAACTAATGAAAAAATGTAGTCATTCAACAGTGTTCTTATGACAATATTTCTGTTACCATGTACAATGTTCTCTTGGTTCTGTTCTTTTCATTTTGTCATATAAGTTTTTCTTCTTTCCATGGTTTTTTTTTAATCAACCAGCTCAATCATTTCTTATAGCACAGTAGAGTTCCATCACAATCATATATGACAACTTATTTAGCCATTTCTGGATTGAAGGACATCCCTTAAATGTCCAGTTCTTTGTCACCACAAAATGAATTGCTATAATATTTTAGGACATTTAAGTCCTATTCCTTTTTCTATATTCACCTTGGGAAATAAACCTAATAGTGGTATTGCTGGGTCAAAGGGTTGATGTTCCCTCAAGCTCTTGTCCTGTGCTCTTTTTCATGTCCCAGGACAAGTGGCCCCCATTTTCTTATCTCCTAATTCTTTTTGCACCCACCTCCCCCCACCCCATCCAGTTTTTCTCCTCCCCATCCCCCTCTCTCTAACTTCCTACAACCCATACTTCAAGGACCTGTTATTTTATTAGTACATAATCAAACAAAAAAAAATTATAATTTGGAAGAGCAAGAATACCAAGTAGAGGGAGCAACATGAGCAAAGATATTCTACCTACAATTCTACCAACTCAACTCTATCCATGACTAACTACCACTGAAATACACTGTAAAATTCACTCTACAATCCTTAATGATTCTATTTTCACAGTTCTTGTATGTGTTCCCTTATCTTGGTAAGTTCAGGGCCTCACCACCTCTCACCAGCACAACTGTAATGGCTTCTTGCATGGTTTTCATGCTGGAAAACGACCAAATTTATATTCCTAAAACATAGCTCTGGCCATATAACTCCACTCTCAGTTTTTTTTTTCAGCAGCTTCCTATTGCTGATAAAATATAAATTTCTCAGTTTATTTTAAAGCTCTCCACAATCCAATTTCCACCTATTTTCTAGTCTTTTCTTACCTGGTAGATTCCTTTTGCTGCCATCAAAACACAGTTCCAGTAGCAGCTCCCCACCTTTCCAATTTATTAGAACTTTTTCTCTGCTGAATTTGCTTTCTACAATTTACTTCTTTAGATAAATAGATAGATAGTATCCCTCAGTAAAAGGCAAGCTCCTTAGGCAGGAACGGTTTCCTTTTTGTCTTTATTCGATGTTTAACATGTTGGTTTACACATAGAAGGCACATAAATGGCGAATTTAAATCAATTATCTCTTTTCTTGATGATGTTTGTAAATCTTTGGTCTGAGTTCTTAAATCATCTTGTTAAGACTTTAAAATAAATGGCATTGGAAAGGAGGTTACCTAGGTATAAATAGGGTAAATCACCTTCAGTAAAACATAACAAAAGAAGAAATTATCCAAGGGAAAACTGTACTTGTGATCAGTTCCTCATTAGCAGTATTGCAAAATATAATGTGGTAAACATTTTTCTCTAGCTTATTCTTGTACTTAAATATATGATACTACTAAAATAATTTATTTGGGTTGTCTCAAGTATATAAATTAGTCTACTGTACCTCATCCACTCATTTCTCACATTTTTAGTGTTTGTCTGTATGACCCCTATACAGAAATTACTTTTCTATGGCTGCCTAAATTTCACAAATATAAATTTCTGAGTAACTATGCCAGTGTTAAAAAGGGATGAGTCTCCAACTGTCAGTTAGTCAATATTTACTTTGGACCTCACCCATGAATGTGTTATTGCCTTCAATTCTTATAAACAGAAAAGTTCTTGTGAAACGAGTTTGTAACTCTAAAAATCCATAACTGCATGGAGAAATGGTTTTGATAGTAGGGTCAAAGACTGAGACTCAACAAACTTAGCTAAGAAAATTTAAAGTGTTTAAAAAAATGATAATAGCCACAAAATCTTAGAAGTACAATGAAGAAAATGATCACAAGGTAACATAAAAACATAGGAGATCTTGTGACTCTTTATAGATATTTCTTTTTTAAAGAAAAAATATAAATAGTTTATGGGTTTATATATTATTTATTTATTTAAATGCAGGTTTATGTTGATAGTTTAATCTATAATTTTTTTTTAAAAATTAGATGAGGGACATTAACTTTGTCAATATTCTTCAGGACACAATTTTCTTCAGAAAAGTCTTTTTACCCCCAGTCTTTAATTGTAGGGACTCTGAACCATAAAATAATTTAATTGGATATCAGTTGTTTGTTTGTTTGCTTAGAAAAACTGAATCTCCTCCCTAGTGTAAATGCCTTTTGATTAGAGAAAGATGGTACTTAGGAATTTGTGATGTTTAGGAATTTATTTTGCCTTTATGGCAATTTGGGGCTTTATTCGCATTACTTAAAGACAATTTACAGCAACTTAGGTTTGATAAATTCCAATTTTAAAGATTTATTTTTGTTTTATCATTGAATAAGAGAAAGATATCTGTTATTTTAGAGCAGTAGTTCTCAACCTTAAAAAGGCCATGACCCTTTAATATTCATATGTGGGTGTATCTGCATGTGGGCAGACCCACCTGGAGACAGATCTTAGGCGACCCTGTGACCCCTGTGAAAGGGTCATTCAACCCCCAAAGGGGTCGTGACCCACAGGTTGAGAACCGCTATTTTAGAGGTTTTCAACTAATTTGTTTCATGAAAGTTTAGTGATTATCTTTTTAATATAAGAATAAATTTTAAGCTATTTTTAAGAAAGGAAAACAATTTTTGAAAGAAATATTTACCTTAAAAAACTTTTCTAAAAATTTACATGATTTTTAAAAGACATATTAAATGATTATTGGTAAACTAATTTATTATAATAATTTTATATTGACAACAATTGTGTCCAGATCTATTGTGATTAGTGAGATAATTGTTTGAGAAGAAAAATTGGGGGGGTAAGGAGGACAGAGTGGACCCTGAATATTCTGAGTTTCATTCTTAAGACTTGTTGTGTCATTGGACCAGCCAATGTCAGTCAGCAACTCAATGGAAACAACACCTGAGATCTAAGGCTAGTGAGTATCTGTCCCTGGGAATAAGGTAGGAAAGTTACCTTGGGAATGAATTCATTCTCCCACACAAGAAATCTGTCCATCTGGTTCCATATGGTAGGCTACTTATAGTGGTGGATGCCTCAAGGAACAGTTTTGATGCTATTATAACCATGTCCATGCTTATAGTTCTCATAACAAATGTCTTTTATAATGGTAGACAAAGTACAAGTTTGCCATCATAATACTGGATCTATTAGCCATTAGAGTAATACTAAAGCATCTGAATAGCTGTAATAAGCTATAAGTGGAAAAGATCTTGCTGTCTTGATATGAATTTGTTATGACTCTGGCCTAAGTAAGAGTTAAATTTGTGCTACAACTTGTTATTTGTATAAGAGTCATTTCCCAGACGCATCTCATTCTTTCAGAGTGATATGAGTACAATCAGACAAAGGTAAATAAGCTGTGAAACAAAAACATAAATCTATTAATTTTGAAGATTTAAGTCTGAAGCCTCTTTTGTTTTTGTCTTAAGGAATAGGATTTCAGTAGAGACAATTATGTTAGCGAAGAGTAGTAATGCATTGTCACGTCAACAGGAAATCTGATTTTACTTATGATTGTTATTTAATTTGGAATTAGAACTTGTGTATAGAGCATGCTCTGAAATGCATGCAAATGAGGCAAGAGTCTCCTTAAAGATGTTTCCATTCTTAAAAAAGGGATTCTGAGAGTAGTCTAGGTTTATGTACATTTGAATATGGTTAATAACTGAACATGTTTTGATACAGACAGCTTTTCATATAATCTGTTCTCTGTATACATTTTGGGATTGCTATATTTACATATCCCATCCTAAGTCTTCTGTTGTTTGTTATTAAACATCTTAAAGCAAAATCATTTGTGTAATGTTGAACTTGAGAATGAAAAAAATCTATTCGCCATGATGGTTTATAAATGGTGACTTTTCATAATGAATTTCTTACTTTTATCAATTTGAGATTATAGTCAATACTTGTTATCTAGTGTCTGGGCCTGCCAGACTGTTAACTTCCCGAGTCACCTATCTCAGTCCACATGGACAGTCTCAGTCGCCTCTACAACTCGGCTGCCTCTATGACCCTTCGGGATACTCCCGCATTAGACAGACAGACTAGTCAGACACCTTGGTGGAGTTGCATAGGTCTCTTTATTCTATCCTATTGTATGCCGTGCCTGTAGGTGTGCCGTGCCTCCTTGTGCGCCGTGTCCCACGCTCTCCCGCACTCCTCTGCCTTATATAGACTGCCCCTCTTCCCCTCATCATGTGCTTCAGTAACAGTACACTGATGGGGGGGAGCGCTCCTCCACTTATTCATGCTCTGTGCCACTTGTGATCTTTGATTCCCCCCAAGACGCCCATGCCCCTGGGACAGGAGACAGGGAGTGCTTGGTAAACAGGAAGTATGGTCACGGGTCCGAAGCAAACACACAGATGCGTCTTAGACCCACCTCAAGTCTTCCTGTTTGCGAGGACACACTGACCGAGTTCAGACCTTTAGTCATTCAAGGCTTAAAGTGGCCCTTACAGTCTAGGATATGGGATCCTTAAAAAGTGAATTCACCTTAAACTGTAATTGTTGGAATTTACTTTTTAAGTAATTGTAACTCGTATTATTCTGAGTTTGACTCTAGGTATGATCTTGATATCTAGGAATGCTATTGAGCCAGTGATCCATGATGCCAGCAACCTTTTGGAGTTTTATATCTATGAACAGCTGGAGGAGTTGTCATGGAAAAAGCCTGGGAGAATGACTATTGGCATGGGCTAATGTAGGGTTATCCTGATTCAATTTCCCCAATATGATGTTTCTTGAATGGACAAAATCCTACCTGACTAACTTTAAGCCTGGCGTAATGCAATCAGTCATCTATATAACTTTTGCCTAGAATTGACATCAAAATAAGGAAACATTTTCCCTTATGTTCCTATTCTTCTTTTATGAAAAATTTCTATAATCGTATCAGATGATAAGTATGAACACAAAATTAAATCTTTATCTTATTGGCTAATACTGGGATATATCTGAGTTTCTACAGTAAGGCTTGGGTATAAGATTTGAGCCATTTGGCCTAGAATTTTACTCCTTTCTTTATTCCAAGCAAACAGATAATTAAGTATTTAGCCTTGATATCTGCTACTAGCTATATTTTTCTTTGTAAGTTAATGTCCTTTAATCATAATGATATGAGGATAATTAGGCAAATGATGCAAAGATTTATGAAATTAGGATATGATTCTGTTATTTACTGAACATCATAACTGCTTCAGTTCTGTGTTAAGGAAAGGAATATCAGGACAATTAATTATCTCTGAAGAAGAATGACTTGTGGTCTATCTAGGTCTATCTATATGTCTATGCCTTGCAGAGACAGCTACTTTTAAAAAGACCTACATATGCAAAAATATTTGTAGCAGCTCATTTTGTGATGACAAAGTATTGGAAATTGAGGGGATGTCCATCAAATGGGGAATGGTTGAACAAGCTGTGGTATACAAATATAATGGAGTACTATCTTTCTATAAGAAATGATGAGCAGGCAGATTTCAGAAAAACCTGGAAAGACTTACACAAACTGATGCTGAGTGAAGTGAGCAGAACCAGGAGAAGATAGTACACAGTAACAGCAACATTGAGTGACAGCCAGCTTTGACTGAATTAGCTTTTCTCAGCAATGCAATCTGAGACAATTCCAAAAGACACATAACAGAAAATGCTATCCACATCCAGAGAAGGAACTATGGAGTCTGAATGCATATTAAAGCATTTTATTTTCTCTCTTTTTTTTTGTTTTTTTCTTTCTCATGATTTTTCCGTTTTGTTCTGATTCTTCCTTCAAAACATAACTAATGTGGAAATATGTGTAATATAATTGTGCATGTATAGCCTATATCAAGTTGCAGACCATCTTGGGGAAAGGGGAGGGGAGAGAGAAGGAAAAATTTAGAACTCAAAATCTTTACAAAAGTGAATGCTAAAAATTAAAAATTAATTTTTTTAAAAGAGATATCCACTTGTGTTAGGGGTTATTCATCCAAACATGTCTAGAAGTGAAAACGTTCTATTATAAATAACATTTAATATTCACTGTTTTACACAATGCCAAGTATAAAAACTGGGCTCTAATTTTCCTGTTTTGTATTTGAGCTTCTTAGATATATCAATATGACAATTGGCTAATAAAAATGTAAATTTCCTGGTCTAAAAGGTTTCAAATTTGATTTTATAATAATAGAAACATAAGGGTTGAGTTAACTTTCACTATTTGATCTGGTTATAGGCAAAGTAAATTTAAAATTGTGTTAAGATGAATTTTGTAGGAACTTTTTAACAGAAAAAGAGAATCTCTATGAGCAACCTGAGTCTAAGAAGCCAGTCAGCTGGAAACTGCTCTGAAGACCACAACCAGACCAAAGGGCTACATCAGATGGTATCTGAGAACCAGATACAAGATTAGAGAACCAAGACTTAAACAGACATTTTTTTTTACTGTTTACTTTTCCCCCTTATATCTTTTATTTGTAAAGTCTCCTTACTAAGTGGAACTTCCACCTTTGGTTGTGTCAATGTATTGATCAATTTCTCCCCATTTTCCTTTCACTGTTACCCATTATAAGCATAGTTCAGAAACCTTGATGAAGTGTTTGCAATATCACTTTGTGATTCTTTGAGGAGATGTCATTTCTCAATGAGAATGAAATGAGGGAAGGTAAGAAATTAATATTCCTTCTTATATTTAATAACTAATTATTGTATTAGGATAAAGGTTTTTCCTCTTTCCTACTTCCTCATTCAGAAACCAACCATTGTGGGATATCTCTCTTATAAATTTACCCAGGCCAAGATCTAATCAGATAGGAAAAGAAATTCTAAGTTTGGGCTGATGGGTATATTCCTGCTCATTGTATTTGCTCACACAGGTCTGGGGAAAAGGTTGATTCTATTATCAAGACAGGTAATGGAAACTGCTGTCTCTTTGACCAAGATTTGAGTGACCTAAGTTACATATCCCAAGACCTTCATTTTAATATAACTCATAACTCCCAGTGTGTTAACAAGTTTGAGTTGATTTCCATCGTTCAGGAACACCTACTCTTTGAAGGGCATTTCAACTGTGACCTCACCACCATTAGGGGTCTTTGGTCTAAGAGAGATGGCCAAATGACTGTTCTTTTATTAATAACCCGCTGGCCTTATTAATAAAATGATATATAGAATATATGTATATAGAAATAGATAAATAAAAACTTAGACACACAAATTTATGAAGAGTCATTTAGAAAACAGTCCCTGCTCCCAAAGACCTTCATGATAAAATCCCACCCCCTTTCATGGCAAGTTGATCTGTAATAATACAAGTCATAAGACAATAAAGTGGAAGAGAAGTCTAAAGTATTCTGAGAGATTCTAAGCTAGAGAGATCATTTGGAATCACAGAAGAGTCCTTAAAGGTTTGAGTCCAACTTGTTGTACAGGGAAGGAATTATAGCAGGGAAGCAGATGACATAGCCAGGGTGCTACTATTCAGCCAGAAACTTCTGTAGTAAAAGGGGTTATGTCACCTGCATTGCTGTCCTTCCTAAGCAATATGGGTAGAGTGGTCCATAAAATGTGGTCTTGAAAAATCATTTTGGTAATAGTAGATCTTAGCCTGCTGCACTATAATAGCTATTTACATAGTCCTTTAGAGCTTACAATTCACTTTACAAATATCTTGTCTTGATTTGAACTCGGGACTTCCTGAGTCCAGGTCCAGTGCTCTATCCACTGTGCCACCTAGTTTAAAGATGATTTGTGACTGCCTCCCACATTCCTAGTTCTCTGCACCACAAACCACCTCATTCCTTAGGGCCTTAAGATCAAGCTATTTGGCCTGTTCTCTTCAGTTCAATTATAGGACAATAGATTTGGAGCTAGAAGGGACATAAGGTCATCAAGTCCAGTCTCCTCATTTTACATTTGGGGAAATGGAGGCCTAGAAAGGTGAAGTAATATTGCCTGAGTCTAGCTAAGTCCATGCTCATGGAACATTTTAAAACCTCAATTTCAAGGCATCTTCCCAGAATCTCTCTCTGAATCCTTTCTTTGTGGCTACCTCTCTTTAACTGGCCATATAAAAGCCATTCTGGAATCTGGTTCACCCATTCTCTGACCACATTTAATCCAGGGGAAGGAGGATCTGGTAATGGAAAACATTTGCATTTTATTCTTGATGTTTTGCCCCTTCCTTGCACAGAAAGGAAAGACAAGGTGAGGGTGAGAGTTTGGTCATTGTTCTACCTCTGCTTTGGCTCATTCCCTTTCTTTCCCCTCCCTGGAATGATTGCCCCAAACACTGAACACCAATTTCAAAAGCAAATACCTGGGTTACCATGCTCTTCTTTTCCCAAACCTTTTCACCTTTTGTGGGATTTAGAGATGTCCCTGTATTGGCTTGGTTTTTTGGTTGAGTGTTAAAACCCAGAGCTTGTGAATCCCACTTGTGGGACGGACATGTTGACATGAAGAGAGAGGGCTGAACTGGGAGGAGCTGTGAATTGGGAGAAAGGCCCAAGCCAAGAGGAGGCCAGAAGGACTTTTGGGAGAGCAGTATCCAGTATCGTGGAGCCTGAGTTGCTGAGAGAAAGACTTGTGAGAGCCCATTGGAGCTGCCCAGGACTTTTGAGAACTGCCACCCAGAGCTGCTGAGAACTGAGGAGGCATGGCTGTGATGCCAGTATTTTGTCTGTCTGTTTTGATATCATTTCGCCAGATTCAGCTGATGATGAAGGATAGTGCTACTATTGTAGAGGTCCTGGAACCTGGTTGTTGGTTCAGAAGCTCTGAAGGAGGATTTTCTTGTGGTACCTTCACAGAAATCCTGGAAGAGGGCCTTGCTGATGTTTTCAGGGGTCCTGGGACTGTTCTACAGGCAGAGAGTGACTTGATGAGGACACTGGCTAATGGCTTTGTTGAGCCTTGTCTCCCCAGGAACTGAGATTGCTGAGGGCTTTCCTTGGGTCAAGATGAAAGAAGGGCCTTTCCTTGGGCTTTCTGTGCTGAGATCTTATCTTAACCTTGTTATGGCTTAAGGGTGGATGGCCTTTTGTGCTCTCCTGTTCCCTTTTAAGAAAGTGCTTGTTGTTAATGGATGGTATTGTAATCACTTTGTGTCCATGGGTGGGAAACCTTTGGCCTTTTTGTACTCTCTGATTGACCAAATGAATGTACTTTATGATTGGAAACTGATCTCCATTTGAGAAGACAGTTTGACTGACCAAATGAATGTACTGTCTAGGGGGTGGAGTAGTACCTGGATTGAACTGAGAACTTACTTGCTAAATGAATGAGTTATACTGTATTTTAACTTTCTCTGTTCTGGTTAACTGAATAAATGGGGTTTGCTATGCTGCTAATCCAAACCTTGGAAACTGCCTTTGCTTGGCATTACAGATACTTAGTAGAATAAACTCTTTTCACTTGGACTCTCCTGCTATTGTTAGGTTTTGGTTTGGTTGCTATGGCTTGAGCAGAAAAAAAGAAACCCAACATGTTATAATGTGATCAGGTACACTTTGGTATACAGCAAAGGAATCTCTAAAATTCCCCTGCAACCAACACTACAAATTCAGGAAAAGATTTAAAATATGCCATCTTAAAATTCATTCTAAAAGAACTTCAAGATCTCTTCACACACATTTTGGGGTCTTTTGTCAGTTGTATGAGCAAAGAAGGAAATATGTGTTCTGGGATATCTCCTTAAGAGTTCTTGCACTGACTTTCCAAAGATAGAAGAGAGTGAAGGGGAAGGAGAAGAAAGTTAATTTACAGGATTGAAATAACTTGTAAAAAGCCTTTCCAGTTCAACAATCATCTGTTTTCTCACAGTGCTGATGAAAATGGGCACAGAAAAGAGTAAAAAAAGCTTGCCCAGTGATTTATAGGAAAGTAACAGAACAATGAAGAAAAGAAGAGGGGAAAAGCTTTTAAAATTATTTTTCCAATAAGATGTCCAGAACAAGTTCTCCTTCTTCCTTCCAATCTGCTTCTCTATGATAATAAACTCAGAATAAGAAAGAGCACAAGTCACAGGGTGTGTTAGAAATTCTCTTATTCCTTCTTTCCCTACCAAATCTCAGTGCAAGACTTGCTTTTCCATTTAAATAGGAGAATTTTTAAAAAACATATTGCGTATTTACGGATGATTTTATTACAACTTAAAGTAAAACGATAAACATTTATAGTTATTTCAGAACAATTTTCAATGAAGCTGATAATCTATAAAGATGAGAAAAGAAACAAATATATTAAAACGGGACTCTTTGCCCTTAGATTTGATCTGCTTAATCAGAGAAGCAGAGATTTAAAGCTGGAAGGGATCTTCCTTAGAGGTCATGAGTTCCAGTACATATGGGGAAACTAAGAGTTTAAGAGACTTTGCCTGAATCACATAGATAGTAGGTATCTGAGGCAGAGTTTGGGATCTATCCATTAAACCATACTGCTACTACTGCTGCCATTCATATTGGTCTACTTCTTTGGGTTTCCAAAGTATTTTTTTTTAATCACAATCTTGCAAAATAGATGCTTTATTATCATTCTCATTAAAAGGTTGGAAACGGAGATTCAGAGTTCACTTGATTTGCCCAAGGTCACACTTACCTAAGTGGAAGGATCAGGATTTTTAACTTAAGACTTCTTACCACAAGTCCACCCTCCTATCTATGATTTAGACCAGAGCTTCTCAAACCTATTTGGTCTACCACTCCCTTTTATAAAAAATTACCCTGATTCAGATTCCTTAAGAGTCTCACCCAATTGTCTATACAAGTGTCACAAATGCTCAGATTCTTAAAATTTCACCCACCTAACTGGTGTTTTAATAAACCCTGTCTCTGACTGAAAAAAGGCATGGGTCTAATTCTTTGAGACAGAACCGTTGTTCATTGCCCTTGAATTTCAAGGTTCCCAGCAACCCTAGTCCTCAACATATCATTCCCTGACACTGGGAAACAGCCTAATCTCAAGCTCTTGAACATCCAAACACTGTTATGACAGAGCTCAGCCATGGAACAACCAAATTTTCAGTTGAAGTGACACTTCTGGAAGGGCCCATAAATTTGTACCCCACCCCTTTCCATTTTCCTCTCCTCTTTAGTTATGCCTTGCTCCCATAATGGGAGATCCTCCAAATTAGTCAGAAAGGAAGATCCAAGCAAAAATGAAACCAGCTAACTAAATAAGGCATCCAAGATTATGACCAAAAAAGTGACATTGGTAAAAGCTCAGTGTGCTGGGAAATTGAAACAGTTGATGCAAGAAAAAAAGAAATGTTAAGAAAAAGTCAAACAAAAACATTTGTGCCAGTAAGAAGTCTTCTGACAAGAGCTGGAGCTGCTCAAAGGAGTCTGGATAAAACTGATGTCCTTTTCCACAATCCAAAGTCCTTATCCTGCAATGGCTTTACAATGTCTCTTTGAAGCACCCCTCTAATTCAATGCCTGTCCCAATCTACAGTGGTCATTATAACACCTGAGAAAAGTCCATCCTCTAAGACATTGGAAAAGGAAGATAAATGCAAATATGGGGTCTTGCAGAGTCCAAAGAGCATATAGTAGAAATGGAAAAAGTGACAGATCAGTCACAAGAAAGCTTAATCTCTCCTGACAAAGAGGATCTGATAGTTTTTCTCTGAGCATCCCCAAGCAAAGATAATGGACAAGAAAACATGCCATTTAATGAAGATACTACTTGGTTCCAATGTGTAGAGGATCCCATAAAAAGTAGTCTTACTCATAGCAGCCTACCAACTCAAATTTCTGAGACCTCAGAAGAGAACTACAAGTGTGAATACCTGTTCCTTGCAAAGTTATTAAATGATTCAAGTGACCTTGTTCAAAATCTTGCCCAAGACCCAATACCTACTCTTTATTTGAAAATGCTGTCCATGTAGTGACCTCTAAATCAAGTCCCAATACACATCTAGAAGAATTTAAGAGAAGAGTTTCTCAAACTGACTCACTTATTTAGAGCCAACGAAGGAAAAACTGATTCATATCAACCCTCCTGTCATAAAGGCAAATCTGAACTGGATCTCCAAAATATTATGGCACCTAGTGGGCCCATTTTTCCTACTTCTTTAGCAAATTACCTCTGAGCAAGATCAGACTAGCAAGAGGCCATTAATGATTCTTTAGACCAACCTGTGCCCGAAAACACTGCTTCAGATCTGCTGAATCATGAAGACCATGCTTCAGCCCATGGTGCTATGCAGACTTTGACTCTGGACTCAGGTCAGATTGCTAGTTTATCACCAAACTTTGAAAAGAGACTGGCTGCCACCACAACAGATATAGTTGATCAAGAGATGCATAAACTATATGATACTTGCTTGCTTTCAGAATCGCCATCAAAGAATCGTAATTTCTCAATAGTCCCTGAGAGTAAACTAAACAAAGAATCAAATCCTTTAGCAGAAGACCTCAAATTGACATCAAGTGATCCTGGCCAACTGGATGGAGAGAATCTCCAGATCAGTGCAACTAATGTGATTTCTGCACCCACAGCATTTTCTAGCACCACCTTTTACTCTTGTCCTTTCTCTTATACTACCCTGTCCTCTACTTTAGAGAAGAAGAAATGAAAGAGATGTGGAATTTGTGAACTTTGCCAACAGAAGGTAAATTGTGGTGAATGTACATATGGTAGAAAATGAAAATATGGAGGCAGTTAGGTAAGGAAGTGAATAGAGCACTGGCCCTGGAGTCGGGAGGATTCGAGTTCAAATTTGGCCTCAGACATTTAACAATTACTACTACCAGCTGTGTGACCTTGGGCAAGTCACTTAACCTGCCTTCCCCCCTCCAAAAATAACAACAACAACAAGAAAAAGGAAAATATAGCCACCAAATCTATAAGATGAGAAAAGGTAAGAAACTGAAAAAGAAGCTGGTGGTCATAGTGCTTTTGAGAAAGCTCCTTATTGGGAAAACCTCATCACCCTGCCAGATCCCATCAGCCTTGATACTCTATCTCATCATTACCCTCTGTTTCTAGAGGGGTGGATCCATGAATGCCAAAGCCTCCATCTGAGGAAAGGCTGAGCCCAGAACATGTCATTTCTCCACTGGCTACACCACTTTGGAACTTTTGACTGCTTCACCATGCCCCTGCATCAGGCACCTGTCTGGTGCTGGCCCTCATTACCTTATGCCTGGATTATTGCCTACTAGTTGATCTCCCTACCTCAAATGTCTCTCCATTATGTTCCATCTTCCACTGAACTGTCAAATTAATCTTCCTAAAACATCAGTTTGACTATGTCACAAACCTCCCCCTAACCCATTCAATAAACTCTGGCATCTCTCTATCCCTTCAGGATCAAATATAAAATCTTCTCTTTGTCAAATAAATGAATAAAAATTTGAAAAGGAAAATTACTCAGCAACCCTCCCTCCATAAATCTACTTCCTTTAACTCTTTAACAGTTTTAAAAAATTTGCATCATTTCAAAAAAATATTTTTAAATGACATCTTAAATTTAATAATTTATTGTAAATTTGTGGGGGTTTTCCTGCAAAGAATTTTGATGACACAATATTGTGTCATATAACCATGTACTACTGTATTGTAGTCATCATGACTTGTAGTCAACAAGTCATCACACACACACACAGTCCTGCCACTGCATGCTGGAATTCCTGATAATGTACAATACACTCACCTACCAACACTTGCTTGTTAAGACCTGTCAGAGGACTTGACCACTGATTGGTTATAACTCACATTTTCTGTGTTTATTTGGAAAATAATGCAATCGTTACGACTTTAACTCTGTTACACAAAATTTTCTTCTCTTCTTTCCTTATGCTTCTACCACCCCCTTATTTTTTCTCAATGCCCCTAATTGTACTTGAGGTTATTACTGCCCCCTGGATCATTCCAACAGTCCCCAGGGAGTATTATCATCCACTTTGGGAAGCTATGAGAAAATATCAAATTTGTAGATATAATTAGGTAGGAAACTAGAGATACTAATGCTAGAAGAAAGAATTAGAATCCAGTGAAATCTCAACATTTTGAAAAGATGGACCAAATCAAATGAGGTGAAATTTAGGTATTATATCAAGTCCTGTATTTGGGCTCAAAATGACCAAGTGTACAAGTGCAGAATGAACTGAGGGTTCCAGAACCTCCAAGTCTGGAGTTGTTCATTTGAAGGCTGGATAACCATTAGTCAAAGATTTTGTGGAAAGACTATGCTTTGGTTAGTGTTTGGATAAAATGACCTTAAAGGTACCTCACCCTAAGTTATGGAAATTTGCTTCAGGGTCAACATTTCAAAAGGATTTTATCCAAATGTGAAAGAAGACACTGTTCTAAGTATACTTGTTTCTACTGCATACCAAAACAAAACAAACAAACAACCCTCTCCCACCCACCCACCCCCCAAAAAACAATGAAAATTAGTGAAACTAGGGGGTGGGTGGGGGGAAGTATGGGAATCTGTTAACAAATTTACAAAATAAAAAAATAAATGCCCACAAAATAGCTCTTCTGCCTTGGTCAATAATAGAGTAAGTGTATCATCTTTCTATAGACTCAGATTTTGTTCATACAAAATCTAATCCCAACATCTAATCTCAAATTCTTCCATTGGGAATGTCCAGCTTGCAAAGCCTAAGGCAGCCTACACATCCCCAGGCTGAATTATTCTGAATTCCATTTAATAGCTTTCAGGGAGGTATGTGGTCAAGAGGGAAATGCCAAATACTCTCCTTGACTGAAGCTCTTTCTCTCTGGTCCAAAAGCTTCATCTCCTCCCTACTCCCAAAACTGTAAAAATCAAAGAAGGAAACCAACAACATTCTTAAATGCTGGAGGGAATTCTGACCCATTTCACCATGCCACTCTGTTCAAATGTTTGTTTCAACACATATCATACGCATGCACACACACATGTAGAAACACATTTAAAGAAAATGCTGAGCTATTTAAGACATGCTCCTAGCTTTACCATTTCTAAAGCCACCCAGATTTATTCAATTACTTGGTCCCTCCACACCTTGGAGGAGGAATGCTTCATTGATCTGCTCTGAACTTATAAATCCAGCTAGTCTAAGGGCGTAGACAGAGGACAAAGTAGAAATTCTATCCTGTACTTCATCACAAATGCTTTCAACCTTTTGTTACATGCATCATTCACTTGAGTGCTCATGTTCCCTCTAGGATTGGGTGGAAAAAATTTTTCATTAGAGATTACTTTTCTATAGTGATTTTAATATGTAACTTGAACTTTCTGAATGTCAAGGGCTTATTGAGGGTTGGGGGAGGAATGCTGTTACCATTAAAAATATGAGAGTGATGTCAACGTAAAACAAACCAATTTCATGTAATGCATAGCTTCTCCTCTACAATGAATCCTGGCAGGACTTCATTTTGTCTTCATCTGTACCTGAATCAGGATGGGGAATATTGAATAGTAAAATTCTGAGAGTTGGTAAGAGCACAAGAGTGAAGAGAAAGAGTCAAGGTGAGCTGGGTTTGTTCATTCAGCCAGCAAGTAGCTGTCTTCATTAGAACCCAGCTCACCTTGACTCTAAAATCATTTTTTCTCTTGGAACCTCAGTTTTCTCACTTGGAGACTGGGTTATCAACAGCAGTGCCTGATGCGCAGTAGGAACTTAATGTTTGTCAAACTGAATTGAATTGTGCTACCTATCTGACTGGGGTGTGTAATGTTAATGAAATCAGAAGATCTTCCATGCCCCTTTCTATTGGCACCTACTGAAGGCACTTGGCACCTCAAAGGCTTAGCTCCTTACTTCCAGTTAACTCCTTAGGAGTAATCACAGCTGGAGTTGAG
>CM053596.1:108123602-108148627 GCA_028646575.1 Pseudocheirus occidentalis
TCTATGGTCTCCAGGTAGCCTCCAGCAACTTCCCACCCTGAACCACTCATTATTGGAGTCTGACCTCATCTGACTCCTCCTGAAGACCCTCCCCAATCTCCTCCTCTGGACCACCCCTAGATTCCTCCCACAATCTTATTGTATATAGAACCCCATCTTCCTTCCACGTGTGTGAGAGCGCCTTAGAATGCCTTAGTGGAGACTTGCTCAGTGAGAGTGCCATAGAATAGTTTGGCATAGACGTGCTCGGGGAGAGCGCCATGAGATAGCTTAGAATAGACTTGCTCTGTGAGAGCACCTTTAAATGGCCTAGCTCCCCATGTGGCAAACTTGAACTTTCAATAAACTTTCCTTTTTCCTTGGCTGAGAAGACTTGAGTAGAATTCTTTCAGCAGGACCCGGCATGTTGGAATTTTGGGGTCTCAGGCAGCCCTAACCCTCTTTGGGCTCCTCATCATATTGACTGACTGGCTATCTTTTTGACCCCAAATCCTTGTTCCTAAATACCTATTTTGGGAAGAAACGGAAACTCTGGGTTGGCGGTTTTCGGTTCTAGTGTTTGGTAAATCTAATGTCCTTGTGATGACAGATATGAATGAGAATGTATATGTGGATGAGGATGAGGAATTACATACCATGAAGAGTCTTCCACAGTATGATTTTAAAAAGAGAGAGAAAAGTAAACTGAGTTAGGGGACAAAATACCAAATGTAGATTTGAATACCCAGGGTTCAGATTCTGACTCTGACATTTATTAGCTATGTAATGTCACTTCAGGTCTCTAAGCTTTCAGCTTCAACACCTAGAAGACGGGGATAGAGAGATATCTCAAAAAGTTTTGGTAAGAAGGACTTTATACCTTAGATACCTAAAAACTGAGTTACTGTTATTAATCCATCAGTACACATTCACTGCTTTTATGTGCCTGGCACGGTGCTAAGCCCTGAAGATACAGAAAGAGGCAAAAGTGTATGTCCTCAAGGAGATTACAATCTAATGGGGGAGACAAAAAGGAAACATATGTACAAAGCAAGCTATATACAAGATCAATAGGAAATAATTAGGAGAGGGAAGGCATTAGAACTAAGAGGAGTTGGGAAAGGTTTCCCCTAAAAGATGAGGTCTTATTGTTGTATTGGTATATGTGCCTCCTATCTTCCCACCTGCCACAGAAGCTTAGTCTTCCTATAAAAGATGGGATTGTGAGGTTGCCCCATATCCCACCCTCTACCACAGAAGTTCGGGCAAACTTCAGCTACGGCCTGGATCTAGTGACTCCTGAAGGACTCAGATGGTTCCAGAGCAGATGTGGCGAATCCCACATGTTTTAGGATACACACTTGGAGATCTGGTTTGGTCTGGGGCCTTTCAGGCCTAGAGGAAAATCTAAAAACCCATTTCAGTGATGAAACTAGCCTTGTGTGCTTAGGAGAGTGATACAGTAGAGCCAACGCTGGCCCAGCAGTCAGGAGCCGTCCGTCGCAGTGCTGGCTCTCCCACCAATGGCTTTGGGATTGATTAGTGAATTCTCTCTCGACCTCAGCTTCCTCCTTTGTAAAATGAGAATGTGCTAGACTAGACTATCTACTATCCATTCTGTGACTAGATCAACTGAAAAACTGGTATAAATGATCTTGACTAAATGTGAAGTTAAATTGATTGTGCTGCCCCTGCGCCTATTATCATGGTAATGAGAAACTTAGCAAATACAAAACGCCTACGATCTCACAAAGCAAGTCATTCCTATTATCTCCCTCACAAAGCTGTTACAAGGAAAGCAGAGAGCCTTGCATGAATGTGAATGTGTCACCCTAAGCAGATCACAGAGGCAGTTAGTATGGTGCAGGAAGCACTGGACCAAGGAGGAATCAGGAAGATCTGAGTTCAAATCCAGTCTGAGACACTTACTAGCTACACGATCTTAGGCAAGTCACTTAACCTCAGCCTCAGTTTCCTCAACCAGTAAAATAAAGATAATTAACAGCACATACCTCACAAAGCTGATCAGTCTAGTACACAGTAGGTATTTAATACATAGCTACTCTCTTCCAGTCTCTTCACCATTCTTTAACCTTTCTGAGCCTCAATTTATTCATCTATAAAATGGGTTGTCACAAGGATAGCACTTCATAAATCTGAAAGTGCTGAATAAATATAAATCCTGACTCTGGTATTAACTGTGTAACCATGGACAAGTCGCTTGATCTCTCTTGAGTCCCAGTATCCTGGCTGTAAGGGAAGATAATACCTCCATACAGTATAGACCTCACAGGGTTGTTGTAAGGATTTAAAGTACGTTAAAGGAACCTTGGAAACTTTGTTCCACAGAAGTATCAGCTACTGTTTTTATTGTTAATACTATTCAAGATTTCTGAGTCTTTGAGTACATGGCCAAATCAACAGAGGAAAATCATGCTGGTTTGGTATTGGGGAGCAGCTTCTCCTGTGCATCCGCTGTCCCAATGATTAAGCATGAATGAGGACTGGGACTGAGCCTTCCCTCGGTTCTCCTGAGTTCTTTAACAGTCATATTAACCTTTAACAGGGGTCAAAGAAGCACAGGATTAGAGCAACACAGACTCAGTGATTATCTTGGCCATTATCTTCATTTTCCAGGAGCAAACTGACCTCTAGGGAAGTTAAATTCATCCAAGGCCACTGAACGAGCTAGGGGGCACAGCCAGGATTCCACCCTGGGTCCTCAGTTTACAAATATGAAATTCTTCCCAGTATACAGCATGACCACTATACTGTTCTACTCACATTAGCCCCCAAAGAGGCTGAAATGTCAAAGGTAGGAGTCATTTAGTCAAACAGACTATATCCATATCCAACGGATCCAATATCTGTATCCATCCTAAAATTTCCAAAAAAGGGACATATTTCATTGCCCTCTCCCTTACAATCCCCTAATTTAACTAATAAGGGAAAGCACATATTCCTTTGATCTCCAGTCTTCCCCTTGACTGGCTACTTCCTCACTGTTCTCTAATCGTCAGATCCCTACAGTCATTCTCTCCTCTCACTTGTGCTCTCTTGATCTTTTTGAGGTATCTAGGGGGTACAGCGAATAGAGAGCTGGGCCTGAGGTCAGGAAGACCAGAGTTCAAATCAGGCTTCAGACACTAGTAGTATGACTCTGGACAAGTCACCTAACCTCTGTCTGCCTCAGCTTCTTCATCTATAAAATGGCAATAATAGCACATGTCTTACAGGGTTATTTGTGAAGATCATGCAAGATACTAACTGGGAAAAGCTTTGCAAATCTTAAAAGTACTTAATATCAGCTCTTACTAGCTCATCATTTCGCTCTGACAAAGTAGATTCTCCACTGCTACTTCCCTCTCTTGACTAATTAAAGGTGTGTTACTTTAACATTTTTGTGTCTCAGACTCTTCATTAAAGAAATGATGAGGGACAGCTAGGTGGAGAAGTGAATAGAGCACCGGCCCTGGAGTCAGGAGGACTTGAGTTCAAATTTGGCCTCAGACACTTATCACTTACTAGCCATGTGACCTTGGGAAAGTCACTTAACCCCAATTGCCCTGCCCTCCCCCCTCAAAAAAAAAGCAACAACAACAAAAAAAACACCAAACCCCAAAAACATGGGAAAAAAAAAAAGAAATGATAATACCTGGCTCTTCCTGACGGCAAGAAAATATACTACAGTGACCTCTGGAGGTGCCTTAGGATCACAGAATCATCCTCTAATTCTGCAGTTCTACCTGCAGAAATCTGTGGCTACCCTTTCCTGACCAATTCATTTTTTATTCCTTGGTTCTCAGTAAGGAACACCGATTAGAAAGTGGATATTCTGTGTGTCTTTAGGTGAGATGCTGAACCTCTCTTGATCTCATAAAATGAGGAAATAATGACTAAGATAACCTATAACTCAATTCTATGATCAGTCAGTCAATCAGATTTATCAAGAACCTACTATATAAGCACTAAGCACTGGGAAGTGCTAAGCAATTAGCTAAGCCCTAAGAGAGGAAAAGTCCTTGCCCTCAGGGAGCTCACAGTAGAATAGGGGAAGACAACATGCAAAAAAGAAGGTGAAACAGAGGACAGGGAGGCGAAGATAGGAAAGACTCCCCCTTGGAGTCCCATGCTTAGCTTCTATTAGGAGCCCCCCCCCCTACTGTTGACTGTTGACACCACTAGGCCTTCTGTTTATTCCATTCTTCTTCTTCTTTCTTCTTCTTCTTCTTCTTCTTCTTCTTCTTCTTCTTCTTCTTCTTCTTTCTTCTTCTTCTTCTTCTTCTTTCTTCTTCTTCTTCTTCTTCTTCTTCTTATTCTTCTTCTTCACTAAGGCTTGCTTGCATCTTTTCTCTGAAATATTCTTTTAACTTTGGGCTTTATAATCAGGATCTCATTCTACCATACTCTTTTTGGTATGAGTGGAAATAGAGGAAACATGGGAAATACGTCAAAAGACTCACCGGGTCCAGGACCTCATATGGCCAGATGGGCCACCAGAAAGTTGTATGCGTAGGAAAAGTGTCTTATTGTTGTAGTTTGTCCTGCATTTTCAAAGAGGACCACAAAATAGGGAAGGTGATGTCATGACTTGCAAGTGAATCAGATTTAAGTGAAGCAGAGCTGTGAAAAGTCACCACTCTCACTTTCTCCTTCAGAGCCATCTGGGTCCAGCGGCAAAATGTAGATCAGTGGGACTAGAGATGGCCCTGAATGGAGTGGAAGACTTTAGCCTTCTTAAAATAACCCAAGTGACACAGAGACTTAGGGTTTATAGATAAAACTACTGAGACTTTTCCAAGTTATGTCCTCTTCACTCACGTATCCAACCCTGAATAGCCAAAGCCTACCTACTTTCAAGTTTCTTCCTAATCTTCCCAGGCTCAGAAATTATCCTCTACAGGTGCAGAATGACTGAAACCAAAGCAAGATAAAGACCTTCTCTAGGCTTTTCCCAAATTGGCCTGGACCCTGCCCTCCCCTTCTTCCCCCTAACACACTAAGGTTGTAAAGACACTATATAGATACTTCCCTTCCCCCATTCCCCACCCCCATGAGTAATTAGAGACTGGTCACAGGTTATTAAGACTTGTAAACTTCTGAACCTCAATCCTGCAAAAACTGCAGACATAATGACTCTGAGAAAGAGAACTGTTACCAAGAACTGAACTATTCTAGCCAGTCGGATATTTTCTAAGAAAAGGCAATCACTAAACTAGAAATTAGGTAAAATGGGAGAAAAGCTATTATTTCATAAAATGTAACATGTTCTAAAAAGTTTTATTGCCCTCATGTATCAGAAATGCATTTGCTTCTTTAAGGATGAAATTCAGTGATGAATTTATGGAATTCTTGCCACACAACGAGCACTAAAAATATAACCATAGTTTAGCTGGAAAGGGATGATGAGAGGGAAGACAGGAGGGAGAGAAGGAGAAAGAGACAGAGACAGAGAGACACAGGGAGAAAGAAGAATTGTGTCAGTATAGATGAGGGGCCATATTTCAACTTTACTTTTCTCCCAACTGGCTAGAATAGCTTATTCTCCTTAAAGCAGCCTCTGGTTCTGTCAATAATATACAACCACTTTCCTAGCCATTTATATTCAACTCCATATTCAAAGTTTCCAAATCCTTTTATTCTATCTCCATATCATCTTCTCTATTCTAGCTTAGCTTAACACAGTGAGTGGCAAATAGTAGATGCCTAATAATTCCTTCCTTCCTTCCTTCCCTCCTTCCTTCTTTCCTCCCTTCCTTCCTTCCCTCCCTCCTTCTTTCCTTCCTTCTTTCCTTTCCTTCCTTCCCTTCCTTCCTTCCCTCCCTCCCTCCTTCTTTCCTTCCTTCTTTCTTTTCTTTCCTTCCTTCCTTCCCTTCCTTCTTTCCTTTTCTTCCTTTCTTCCCTCCCTCCTTCCTTCCCTTCCTTCCTTCCTTCCTTCCTTCCTTCCTCCCTCACTCCTTCCTTCTTTCCTTCCTTCCTTCCCTCCTCCTTCCTTCCTTCCTTCCTTCCTTCCTGTCTGTCCTTCCTTCCTTTCCTTCTTTCCATCTTGTCCTCTCCCACTTACACAAGTCCATACACTCATCATCTAGCCTACTGGAATAATAACCTGCTACAGTTGTTATGAGGCTCAAATGTTATAATGTTTGCAAAATGTAAACCTTAAAATGCTACATGAACCTCAGGAATTGTAACTGGTGAGAGAAGTTGCACACAAATTGGGCAAAGTGAAAAGAGGAGCCTGGTGTCAGAAGACTTTAGTGAAAATCCTGTTTGATACTGCCTGTGACCTCCAACAAATGATTTTACCTCCTGGGTCTGTTTCCTCATCTGCAAAATGAGGGTGCCAGTCTTGATAGTCTTTGATGTTCCCTCCAGCTCTGGATTTCTGAGTCTATGATCCCTAAACTGGGTAGGGGTACCAGAAGAGGAAAAAGCATGGAGACAGGGAATGAACATGAAGGGGCGAGTGCACTAAGAATTCTGTTTGTTTCATAACTACACTCATGCTGTGAAAATATCAACACTGAGGGGCGGGTGAGGAAGGCACAGTTGTAGTTCACTTAACACACCAAATGTTTCTGGAATTGTGTACAAATCAAATGAAAAATTAAGGCTTTTAACATGCAACAGGATTTTGCAAGGAACCCTGGGCTGAATTCTATGTTAGAGCAAGAAGAACTTTTATGATATGAATTAATTAACCCTTTTGCTTGTCTAGTTTTTAAATCTAGATTTTTGTAAAATGAATTTTCTTAAGATAGGGCATACCTGTAATGTCACTGCTTTCCCGTTAGCGTCTATGTAAACTAGGACAAAGTACTACACTGACTGGCAGGTGATGGTGCCAACCATTTTGGAGGGTAGCTGATGTCTGGTCCAGTTACAAGGATTTGGGGAATCAGTATGGCAGAATAGAAAGAATTCTGGATTTAGAATCTGAGAATCCTAGCTCTTCTGCTTTCTACCTGTGTGAATGTGGGCATGTAACTGAACCTCTCTGGGTCTCAATTTCTTCAACTATAAAATGGAGTAGAACCAGATGACCTTGAGAACCCCTTTTTATCTTTCAGTCTGTGATCCCATGACAGAAGGCATAAAGACAGCCTCATTGATACATGCCCTTTAAATTTATGAATTTATAATGACTGACCTAAATTGGACTGAGATTTTATTAATTATGACCTGCCTCAGTTAACATACTTGTCAAGTGAGTACATAATTATTTTGAGATAGAGCCTCTAGTTTATTCAAGGAGATAAGTAGAGGCACAGAAATATGGAGACTCGACCCACAGCTCTCCTTCCATCAAAGATACTGGCACTCAAACACAAAGCTGGTCATCTTGGCTTGTAAGGATCACTTTGTCCACCCCTAATCTCAAGCATTAAAGCACTGTACTACTGGAGAAATTAATAGAATTCTGCAGACAGGGATCATTCCATTTCCATTTTACAAAACTTACTTTGGTCCCCATTGTTGCTAGCAATACTTTCATTCCTTCTCATTCATTCATTCAATCCATTCCAATAAATACAAAGTTGAACAAGATTCTATGAATAAGAAAACAGAAATAAAAGCAGTCTCTTTCCTCAAGGACCTTTCATTCTCCTTTTCACCTCAACTAATCTTTTTTTTTTTCTAATCTGTAAAATAGGTATAATAACATTTCATTCTCATTTGTTCATTCATTCATTCATTCATTCAAGGCAATCCAAGAAACACTATGTTGACTTCTGGGAAGAAGATGGAGTAAGCAATAAATCATCATCCCTCTCCCATAATGACCTCTGAAAAACCACAGCAGAGTCAGCAGAAAGAGGTGATGGAGCAGTTCTTTAGCCTGGGAAACTTGGAACATTGGCAAGAAAATTTTTTCTCATTCAATTAAAAGAGGAGAGTACTACAGGACTGGAAGCATCCTAGCAAGAAAGCAACAAGCCCCACCTCAGCACAACAGTGAGAGATCCTGAGCCCTAGCATGATGAAGTAGGCCACTACCAACACTGGGACCCCCTAGGTACCTTAGCATAGCCAGGGGAATTGGTAGACTCCAGGTTAGAGAATCACTATGTACTTCAGCACAGCCATGGGCAGACAGGAATCCTCTAGCAGCTAGGCCTCCACATACTTCAGTCTAGCCCCTGGGAAATGCAGAAAATCCCTACCTGGCCTCAGCATACACTGGCTACCACTACCAGCTCCAGCTCAGCACCAGATAAGCTACTAGACCCCTACAGCCTCCAGCTGCCAGAACATGAGGCCCTAGCACACAAAGCTCTGTGACAGCAAGCAAAGCAGGACTTTTTGCATGTTTTCTGGATTGAGTTTTAGCCAATCAAATGCTTTTGACTGAGCCTTGCCTTTGATTGAATTAAGAGTCTTTAATTGAATTAAGAGCCTTTGATTGACTTAATAGTCTTTGATTGGAAACAGTATATATTGCATGGTGGAGGGAGAGGAAAGAGCATTTGAGAGAGAGAGAGAGAGAGAGACAGAGACAGAGACAGAGAGCAGAGCTGAAAGAGAGAAGTGTGAACAGACTAGGGGCACTTGCTCATGGGGAGGCCTAACAGAAAGAATGTTTATGAGGTTGGTGCTCTGTCTGTTGATCTGTGTTGATTTCTCAGACAGAAAGTGAATTGAGATGATAGTGCTGGTAATGTGTGTAAATATTGTTGTAGCTCTGTTAAACTTTGTCTTCCTAGAAATAGAAGCTGCAGGCAGGAGCCCCTTGAGCCTGTTGTCAATTAGGAACAGGAAAAGTTTGGAGTGAAGCAGCCCTTGTGAGCTGAGACAAGAAGCAGGATGGAGAACTGCCTATGTGTGAATCCAGGCAAGACAGGGGATGCTCAGCCCACAGAGGAAAAGCCATGGGACTTGGGAGTCAACCTCGAGTCAAGAGGAAAGAGGACTTTACTTGGACACTCTGTATTGACTAAAGAGACTGTAACTTACTGTGACGTAGGGGTGGAGGTGTTTGTATTTTCTGCTGCCCCTTAAGGACATGTTATGCTAGAACCTGAAATTCTACTACACTGTATTTACTTGGTAAAAAATGTCAAGATAGCCTTTGCATGCTAGGACTCAAAGCCTCAAAGGCAGACAACTGAACTTTCACCCTTGATGGGTGTGCATTGGCATGCCTGGTGTCTCACAGTTGATCAGTACTGAGTGTGTCCCTGGAAATATTCCAAGTTAATATCTCTGGAAAATAGAAAAAGACTTAATTTGTTGTCTAAAATAAAAGGGAACCATCACTCTAAGCTTCTAACATTTCACTGATCTCAGGTTAATAGAATATACATCAAACTCCATTCCCCACAGCCTATTAAGGACTCCATTTAAATGCCACCCTACAAGAAGCAGTCTTTTATTATGCTCTGTAATGGCTATGACTGTCTTTAAGCAACCCCCAAGATCTCCAAGATGACTAAGAAGGGATGTTACAAAGAATAACAAGGTACAGAATAGCCCTAAGAGAAAGGAAGAAGTCTGGTTGCCCTGTTGGTTTTGCAGAAATGTTTCTCAGCATTAAGCCCAAAGCAGTAGTAATCACAGGGCAGTTACCTGGTGTCATCATGTAAATAGCTGGGCTGAATAGCCATCCCTGAAGGAACTCCTGCTTCTGAGAACATCCCATTTTTCCTTTGGTTCAAGATCTGTGCCCATTGCTAAAAACCAATGTGGTCCCTGATCACTTAGTGTTGGTGTCTGGGCTCACAAGAACCGCTGTGATCAGAGTAGCTGAGTGATGGTGGTCCATGAGGCAGAGCTCTAGGACTGTGCTGGCTTCAGAAAGAGCTTGAGTCTATCAACCACTGGAATGGCAAACATTTCACAGTATTTCCCAGAGTCCAGGCTGAATAAATGATGGCATGGCTGGGCTGTCTGTACATCATTAATCAGCTTGGCTATGCTCAGTGGTATGTCTAAAGGTCTGTTTTAGAACAGAATGACTTCTGAGGTAGCAGTCAAATACACAGATTATTTTCTAAAGCTCTTTTTACAGAAATTGCTTAATTCTCTCCTGTTTCTGTCTTCTTTTTTCCAAGTGGCAGAGGAAGTTAAATGGCACATTGGATAGTGTTGGGGCTGGAGTCAGGAAGACCTGAGTTTAAATACAACCTTAGATGCTTACTAGCTGTATCACCCTGGAAAAGTAACAGAACTTCTGCCTGTCTTGGTTCCCTCAACTGTAAAATGGATATACTAGTGCAGAATATCTCTAAGGGTTGTTGTAAGGATCAAATGAGATAATACTTGTAAAGCACAGTGCCTGACTTGTACCAAATGTTATATAAATGCTTATTCCATTACCCTCCCCCACCTTCCAAATGCTCGCTCTATTTCTCAGCCATATGCTGTGATAAAGAGTTTCATGATGCTTTTTTGATACAGTGCTTTTTTGGGTATTGGTATGTCTCAGTAAAGGACTGAGCATTCCAGAAAAACATCTGGAATTGTGAAAGTTGGGAGAAAGCTCCTGTTTTCCTAGAGCAGATAAAAGCACAATCCTATAAGGGACAGGTCTCTGTGAGAGGAAACAAAGAAATCTGGAGGGAAGCGCTGACTTGATTGAACTCTCAATGAAGAACCATATGGCAGCAGGCCAGAGGGAGATGCATGGGGTGGATTGTAAGAGAAAGAATGGCCTGCCCACACTGCCTGAGATGTCACATTTTTCACACTTCCCTGGATATAAAATCTCAAAACACCTGACCTAACAAACCCAAGGCATATTTTAAAATGTCAGGATGCAAAGACTAATTTATTAGACATAGGTTGTTCCAACTTGAAGCAAAAAATAAATTCTACTGCTACGAACATATAGACAGTAAAATGTTTACTGGCTAGAGTAAAGGCTTCAGAATGCAGAAATCTGAATTCTATTTGAAGCTGTCTTCCTTATTTACTATTCCACTTAAATTTCCCAATCTGGAAAATGGGCATGAAATCAAGATATATGTGACCTAGGTATACTAGAACAACATTAAGACTCTCAAATTAGACAATATTGCATTACAAACTATGAAATATACAAAGGTTTTTTTTTTTGCAAGCCCTCGTCTTAATTCAGTTGCATTAAACTACAATTTATATTTAAATATTCATCAGAATCTCCTAACTGCTCATGTGACTTTCAACAAGTCAGTTAACTGCTTAATTTCTTCATCTCTAAATTTAGGAGGGTTGGTGGATAAAATGACCTTTGACCTCTGAGGTCTCTGACAAGTCTAAATCTATGATCTTTTTGTAGCACTAATATCAGTGACTAAATTAACACTCAAGTTATAGAATAAACATAATATCTCAGCTTTCACTGTTTTCTATTTTCTTGGGGGTTTTTTGGAGGGGGGAAGGCAGGGCAATGAGGGTTAAGTGACTTGCCAAAGGTCACACAGCTATTAAGTGTTAAGTGTCTGAGGCTGGATTTGAACTCAGGTCCTCCTGATTCCAGGGCTGGTGCTCTATTCACTGTGTCACCTAGCTGCCCCTTATTTTCTGTTTTAAGGGGTAAAATTTGACCTGAATTTGTACCAAATAATGAGGTTGTACCCTAGGTAGATTTAAAGGTCCTAGATAGACAGGCATAAAAATGACACAATCATGAGAAAGTCTAAGTAACTTATGTTTATCCCTAGCATTGGCAGGGCCATGGTGATGACTTTATTCACTGTATCAGAATTCATGATTGTTATTGTTTTAGACTGCAGAAGAGAAAGAGAAATAACAAAAGATCATGAGGTTGAAGGGCTTTAAAGAAGACAAATCAATTATAGTCAACACTGGACCAACCATATTTTAAAGGCAAAACTTGCTTCTGAAGGCACTGACATCATTACAAACAAATTATATGACAAAAATTCTTTGAAATCATTATTTTTCATCCAGTCTTCCTCCCTTATGTGGTGGCTGTAGCCTAACTGGGGGTTAGGTAGGGAGGGCGGTCATCTAGACCATGAGTGTCAAAAACCACCAAGTAAAACCCAAACCAAAGATTAAAATGTAATTTGGAAATATTTAACAAAATAAATAAAAATACGATAGAACATAGGTAAAGCTAATAAGGGGTTTTCTAAGTCAATATGCAGCCAAACAGGGGTGCTTATATAGGGTATAATGGTCCCAATTTCTTTTTAAGTTTGACACCACCCACTAGGTGAAAACATTTTTCTCACCTAACACAGAGAAGGTGTGAATCACAGAGTAGTTTGAGAGAGAAATTATGGATGCTCTCTCAAGGCAGTCACATGAAGAAGAAACCACAGCAAGGAAGAGCTTAAGGAACTGTGATAAGGATGGGAAAAGCTAGATAGCTTTTCATTTCCCACCTGAGTGAGCTGAGCTTTCATGGCACAGCTATATTGCTTTCTTTCTGGTGGTAAGACTCTCAGTAAGGAACCTAAGTATATTCAAATTCAAGTGTGAATACACACATGTCAAAGCCCAGCACAAATTCAAACAAACGAGCCAAAAACCAGCCTTATCCTTTCCAATTAATAACATTATTCACTGGTATGCACAATTAAGAACTGGTTATAAAAGACTTGTTTTGTTTCTGAGCAATACCAAGCTTGTTCACATTCAAAACCGAGGAAAGAGGGGAAGAAAACCCAGTACTAACAGAGTTGGTTGAGAAATCAGAGGACAGAAAATTTAGAAGGAGAAGCTCTACTTCTGGCATTGTCATAAACTTCATAAGACCTTGGAAAAGAGAGTTACTTCTTTACTTCAATTCAGCATAATTTTGCCAAAAATATGAAAAAAGGATTATAAACCAAAAGGGTTAGAAAAGAAAATTGTATGTATGTGTATGTATGTATGTATACGTATACATATGGATAAAATTCTCTGGATTTCAGAAGACATAATTAAAATAGAATGGTATTTATTGTGAGAGGCAATATGACACAGGATGTGAGGTCATTCTTCAAGTCAGTGAGAGCAGAATTCAAATCTTACCCTCTCATGATAGGTATGTGACTCTAGGTAAGTAATTTCTGAGGTTCCATGCTAGTCATCCATCTGATCAGTGGAGGAAACTTACTGAGTTGTCTACACTGATGAAATCACAGGCCCATCCCAGTAGAAGGTACTATTGTTGTGTTGTTTCAGTCATGTTTGACTCTTCATGACCCCATTTGAGGATTATTCAAGCGCTATATTTCAAAAATAATTGAGATCTTAAAGGTTATCTTCCTCCTAGATTCTCTCGGGTATTCTGAATAAAAAACTAACTAGAAAATGCCCTGTGGTACAATGTGGCTTCTCTCCCTCTTTTATTTCAACATTTTGCATTAATGACATTTCTTCAGATTTTTAATTAAATAGGTTGAATTATCAAGCAAAGTCCTGACTGCCAACAGGTGTGAGGGCCATAAAACTCAAAATACTTGACTTTTCTGGATCCAATTCCTTTCTCTGTTAATGTCACCACAACCATCAAAGTCATCCAGAGTACAAAGTATGTTCTACAACTTGCTTAATCATCTAACTAGTTTTACCCATTCTACCATCATAAGGAAGAAACAATATCACAGAATTTCAAATGTGGATTAGACCTGAGAAATTCCCTAGTTCAACACTGTTCATAATTTACAGATGATTAAAGGCCCCAGGGAGATTAAATTCTTTTGTTTAGTTTTCAGAGCCATACAGACCTTAAATGGCAGAGCCTGGAACAGGACGCGGGTCTCCTGACTCTCAGTCCATTGCTCTGATCATTTCACCAAATTGTTTTCTACCATGCATCTTACATCCGATTTCTTCTTTCCATTCCATTGGCATGACCCTTGTTCTTAGCTTTGTTGTTTCTTAACTAAATTCCTGCAATGATTTGCTGAATAGTCTTCTTCATGAGACTGCCTTGAGGAAGCAGCCATAATTTCTCTCTCAAACTACTCTGTGATTCACACCTTCTCTGTGTTAGGGGAGATAAATGTTTTCACCTAGTGGGTGGTGTCAAACTTAAAAGGAAACTGGGACCATTAAACCCTATATAAGCATCCTTGTTGGCTACATATTGACTTAGAAAACCACTTATTAACTTTACCCGTGTTCTATTGTGTTTTTATTTATTTTGTTAAATATTTCCACTTTTAAAGTCATATCATACTTAGGTGTAACTCAGTCTTTCTTATGAACTACCTAATTACTAATAACCATCTTAGACCTATGCTTTACATTTAACATATATAAAATGTAAACAGTCTGTCCTTATTGAGTCCCTTGTAATTAGTCTTTGTTATGTACCTTATATTTCTCTTGTCTCTTGTATATCAAATCTTCTATTAAGTTCAGGGTTGTTTTTTGTTTGTTTGTTCTTAACAAAATCCCGAAAGTCTGACAGTTCATTAAATATTCATTATTTTTTCATTCAGGATTATGCCTAACTTTGCTGGGCGTGGTATTTTCCACCAGACACCCAGTTCTTTCCCTCTGTGATATATAGCATTCCAAGTCTTCTAGTGTCTTTTAGTGTCACCGTTGCAAGGTCTTGTGTGATTCTAATTGTGGCACTACCATATGTAAATTGTTTTTTTCTCGTTGCTCATAATATTTATCCTGGAGCTGGGGGGTTTGGAATTTGACTATAATATTGCTGTGGGTTTTCTTCATGGGATCTTTTTCAAGTGGTGATTGGTAGACTTTTTTCTATTTCTACTTTCCCCTCTTGTTCTAATGCTTCAGCACAATTTTCTTTAACTATTTCTTTGTATTATTGTATCAAGATTATATCTAGTGTATTAAGTGCAGAAGCAGCAGGGAGTTGCTATTGGCTGTGGGTACTTATAGGAGGCTGGAGTCCTTGATTTCAGTTCAGGACAGAGGGGAGAAATGAAGGAGAATCTGAGGCAAGAAGCATCATCCTTCATACCCCAGGGCGAGAGGTGATTACAAAAACTAAGCTACTAGGGGCAGCTAGGTGGTACAGTGAATAGAGCACTGGCCCTGGAGTCAGGAGGACCTGAGTTCAAATCCGACCTCAGACACTTAACACAAAAAACCAGCTGTGTGACCTTGGGCAAGTCACTTAACCCCCAACTGCCCTCCAAAAAAAAAGCAAAAAAAACTAAGCTACTTCAAATTTTTAAAATGCACAGGCAAAGAAGAAAGAATCTAACCATACAGAATTACTTTGGGAATAGAGAAGGCTGGGGTTCATGTTCAAAGGAGGATATTGTAGCACAGAAATTGTTTGGTGGCTTTAGTTTGTGCAGTAAATTATAGATCTAGGAAAAGTTCCTTCCACCCCAAAGAGTAACCTCAAATGGCCACCTACCCAAAAAGAATTCATAGAAAAACTTAAAAAAGACTTTAACAATCAAATGAAATTGAGAAAAAATAACTGAAAAAAAAGAACAATCCAAGAAAAACAAGAAGATTATGAAAAGAAAGTCAACCAATTAGAAAAGGAGATCCAGAATCTTAGCGGAGAAAACAACTCCTTGAAAATCAGAATTCGGCAAGGGGAAGCCAATGAAGTTATAACAGATCAAGAAATAATAAAACAAATTATAAAGGATGAAAAAAATAGAAGAGAATATGAAACATCTCATAAGAAAAACAACTGATCTGCACTCAGCAGGTATGTGACAGTTCCTTCTCACCCCTGGATGCATCTCCCTAGCATAGCTGGGTCCAGGTACTCTGGGTCAGCAGAGGTTCCCTTGATCTTCCACAGCTCAGCTGCCCAACTCCCTTCACTGTTTCTGGGATAAAACTTCCTGGGGCTGGGGCAGAGGCAGTCTCCCAACCTAACTAACTCCAAGGTTTGCTGCTTGTTGTTTAAGGGGATGTAGGACCTAGCATGTAGGTATTTACTCTTCACAGAGACCAAACTTTATCCTAGGATTTTTTTCAGATCTTACAGAATTGTCCCAGGAAGACCATTGTTTTGCTTCTGCTCCTATTTATTTTTAACACTCTATGTTTGCCCCAAGGCACTATTTCATCTCCTTCATAGGGGAAAAATCATAAGAGCCTGGAATTTTCTGATCTACTCCACTATCTTCCGCGAATCCTTTCTTTTTTTGTGTTTCTATAGCCTTTGCTGTATACACAGCTTAAGCATTTATCACATTCTAATTTGCATAATGGTTTATGTATGCAATAAAAAGGTAAATGCTAGTTCCTCTCAGCACCTAATACTTCAACATTGTTGGTATGAAGCAAAGGAGTTCTCTTTCTCTTTGTTGGCCCAATTTACTAGAAGAGACTGTTAGTCTGAGGCGAAGAATGCTTTTCAGAATATGGCCACAGAAAATTCCTTAATGTCATCTTAGCAAAAAGTTAAAAAAATTAATTACCCTTGTCCAAAAACATTTAATCACCACCTTAAAAAAATCATCCTTCATTTCCATTGTTCATTTGCTTACCTCCAAACTCAAAGTCTGAAAACTGAAATGAGTCTCCTAGTGATTTAGTACAAATTAATCTAGCTGTACTATAACAAAACTATAAAAAGAGAAAACATGTGCCAAGCACTCTTTCAACTTGCTCAACTGATCACTCTTTTTACTATGATGTGCTGAGTTAAATATTGAGGTCAAGAAGACTAGTAATTGGACATAAATGACTATAAAATCAAACTGCCTTGAGATGAGCCCGTATGATTTAATGAAAAGATTGGAATTCAGAATCAAATCATGATTCTGCCTATTAATACCTAATATTAATTTGAATTAATAGTTTAGGAAAGTCATTTAGCCTCTCTGGCCTCAGTTTCCCCATCTGTGCAGGGTAGTTGGACCAGACTGGTCCTTTCTAGTTCTAAATCAATTATCTTTACCACAATATTAACCATAGCAAACTAAAGGGAGGAAATCTGTTCAACAAAGACAAAAATCTTGGTTTCCAAATTTGATCTCATTCTTTCATTTCTAACCATCGTTATGGGGTATTCTGTTTCAATATGTCTTCTCTGTTAAGGCAGAATTCGTCAGTAGATAAATGGAAACCTATAAGATTTTAAGGAACTTTTCCTAGATCTATAATTTATGGTACAAACTAAAGCCACCAAACAAACGTCAATTATCCACATTTCTTTAATTTCCAATTTTTTAACCATAGTATAATGGTCTGTAAATTATTTCCTAATTTATTTCTGTAATTGGCAACTATGTGAACTAGGACACCAGTGGCAATAAGAGTTTTATGAGATCTATCTACAATTATATTTCCTACTCTTTTTTTAATCAGGTAGCTGATAAACTTTTCTCTAGCAATTCTAATAGTGTCTTAGTTTTTAAAAAAAACCTAATGATTGCTCTTTAAACTTTTATTTTTAGCTGGTAGCAGCCAAATTTTTCTCTTGTAATTTTACTATTGCCTTAGTTTAAAAAAAACCTAATTATTCCAATGGAGTGAGAAAAAACTACTTTATTTACCTGTCCAATAAATTCCCAAACTAAGCTATTTTATGACTGATATTTCTAATATCTTTGGAAATCAAATAATTTTCAATTCATTCTACAAACACTTATTGTGCTTGTTCAGTCTTCATCCTATGTACTACAAGAGATACAAAGTTTGGATAAGAAATGGTCCCTGCTTCAGTCAAGTAATGTTATCTAATATCTTCTCCTTTGATTCCGTTTTAATTGAATATTTTCTTTCCCCATAATTATTTAGGCTACTGACATATATAGATTAGTACAACTATCTGAACAAGCTGACCAGTTTGTAAATTCCAGTAAACCTGGTTTATGTAGAGACAAGCACAGGATTTAAATCACAAGATCCCAATCATTGTCTGGAAGGGGGGAAAATGAACGAAAAAACTCAGGTAATTAATTCCAACATATTACTTGCCCCCTGTTATAATACAGTCCTGAAGCTAAAGGGAGGTAAAGAATGAGAATAGACAATATTGGTCTGAGCAAGAACAAAGAGTATTGTTCTGTTGCTTAAAATTCTCCTCAACCAGGAAGAATATTCTAAGAATGTACTAGATGCTGGATGATAACGTAATGAGATATGAGTCCCTAACATTTTGTTGTTGATATTGAGTTGTTTCTTTCTCTCTGTGACCTCATTTTGTGGTTTTCTTGATAAAGATATTGGAGTGAGGGGACAGCTAGGTATGCTGTGAATAGAGCACCAGGCCCTGGAGTCAGGAGGGCCTGAGTTCAAATCCAGCCTCAGACACTTAACACTAGCCATGTGACCTTGGGCAAGTCACTTAACCCCAACTGTCCTGCTTTCACCCCTCCAAAAAGCAAAAAAAAAAAAAATGATACTGGAGTGGTTTGCCATGTCCTTCTCCAGGTCATTTTAAAGATGAAGCATACAGGGTTAAATGACTTGCCCAGAAGAGCTAAGTCTATCATATTTGATCATCACAGAACATTGCTGCTACTATGTACAATGTTTTCCTGGTTCTGCTCACTTCATTCATCATCAGTTCATGTAAGTTTTTCCAGGTTTTTCTGAAATCCACCTGCTCCTCGTTTCTTATTGTATAATAGTATTTCATTAAATTCATATGCCACAGCTTGCTCAGTCATCCCCCAATTGATGGGCAGACCCTCAATTTCCAATTCTTTGCCACCACAAAAGAGCTGCTATAAATAATTTTGTACATGTGGGTCCTTTTCTGTTTTTTATGACCTCTTTGGGATATAGACCTAGAAGCAGAATTGCTGGATCAAAAGGTATGTACAGCTCCAAACTGTTCTGCAGAGTGGTTGGATCCATTCATAACCACCAACAATTCATTAGTGTTCCATCTTATCCACATCTTCTCCAACATTTATCATTTTCCTTTTCTGTCATATTAGCCAATCTGATAAGTGTGAAGTGGTACTTCAAAGTTGTTTTAATTTGTATTTATCTAATCAAAGGTGATTTAGACCATTTTTAACATGACCATAAATAGCTTTCATTTCTTTATCTGAAAATAACTGTTCACATCAATTGGGGGATGTCTTGTATTCTTATTAATTTGACTCAGTTCTCTATATATTTTAGAAATAAGGCCTTTGTCAGTAACACTAGCTGTAAAAATTGTTTCCCAATTTTCTGTTTTCCTTTTAATCTTGTTTGCAGTGGCTTTGTTTGTAAAAAATCCTTTTAATTTAATGTAATCAAAATCATTCATTTTGTATTAAATAATGTTCTCTATCTTTTATTTGGTCATTAATTCTTCCTGTCTCCTTTGATCTGACAGGTAAACTATTTCTTGCTCTCTGAATTTGTTTATGGTATCAGCCTTTATATGTAAAATTTATGCACTCATTTTGATCTTATCTTGGTATATGGTGTTAGATGTTGGTCTATTGCCTAGCTTCTGCCATACTGTTTTCCACTTTTCCTATCAGTTTTTGCCAAATAGTGTATCCTTACCCCAGAAGCTAAAGTCTTTGGGTTCATCAAACAGTAGATTACTATAGTCATTGGCTACTGTGTCTTGTGTTCCCAACCTATTCCACTGATCCACCACTCTATTTTCTTAGCCAGTACTAAATAACTTTGATGATTGATGCTTTACAATGTCATTTTACATCTGATAGGGCAAGGCCACCTACCTTTGCATTTTTTTGTTATTAATTACCTTGATATTCTTGACCTTTTGCTCTTCCAGATGAATTTTGTATTATTTTTTTCTAGATCTATAAAATAGTTTTTGGTAGACTGGCATAGCACTAAGTAAATTAATTTAGGTAAAATTGTCACTTTCATTATATTGGCTCAGCCTACCCATAAGCAATTGATTGTTTTTTTCACTGCCTATTCTAATTCCTTCCATTTCTTTTTCTTCTCTTATTGCTAAAGCTAATATTTCTAGTACAATATTGAATAATAGTGATGATAATGGCCATATTTGTTTCACCCCTATCTTATTGGGAAAACTTCTAGCTTATCCCCATTATATATAATATTTGTCAGTGGTTTTAGATAGATACTACTTATCATTTTAAGGAAAATTCAATTTATTTCTGTGTTGTCTATAGGAATGGGTGTTGTATTTTGTCAAAAGCATTTTCTGCATCTATTGAGATAATCATATGATTTCTGTTAGTTTTACTACTGATACGGTCAATTATGCTGATAGTTTTCCTAATATTAAACTAGCTCTTCATTCCTGGTATAAAACCTACCTGGTCATAGTCACATAGTGTATTATTCTAGTGATACATTACTGTAGTGTCTTTGCTAATAGTTCTATTAATATTCCTTATGGAAATTGGTTTATAATTTTATTCCTCTGTTTTGATTCTTCCTGGTTTAGTCATTAGCACCATGATTGTGTCACAAAAGGAATTTGGTAGAGGGTTCCTTCTTCACCTATTTTTCCAAATAGTATAAATAAAAATGGGATTACTTGTTCTTCAAATGTTTAGCAGAATTCACTTGTAAATCCATTTGGCCCTAGAGATTTTTTCCTTAGGGAATTCCTTGATGGCTTAATTAATTTCTTTTTCTAAAATGGGATTAAATATGTTATTTTTTTCTTCTGTTAATCTGGGTAATTTATATTTTTGTAAATATTTATTCATTTTACTTAGATTGTCAGATTTACTGTCATTCAGTTGGGCAAAATAGCTCTTAATTATTGCTTTAATTTGCTCTTCATAGATGGTGAATCCCCCCTTTTCATTTTTGATACCAGTAATTTATTTTTCTTCGTTCCTTTTTCTTTTAAATAAATTAACCAAAGGCTTATTTTTTTATCGGGGTTTTTCTCATAAAACCAAAACCTTAGTTTTATCTGTTTATTCAACAGTTTTCTTATGTTCAATTTTATTAATCTCCTCTTTGGTTTTCAGAATTTCTAATTTGATATTTAAGTGGGAATTTTTAATTTGTTCTATTTCTAGATTTTTTTAAATTGCATGCCCAATTCACTGAGCCGCTGTTTCTCTATTTTGTTTATATAAGCATTTAGAGATATACAATTTCCCTCAAGAACTACTTTGGCTGCATCCCATAAATTGTGGTATGTTATCTCATTATTGTTGTTCCCTTTGATCAAATTATTTCTTATTTCTATGATTTGTTGTTTGACCCACTCATTCTTCATGATCAGATTATTTAGTTTCCAATTAGATTTTCATCTATAGTTCTATGGCCCTTTCTTATACATGGTTTTTTATGATTTCATGATCTAAAAAGGATGCATTTAATATTTATGCCTTTCCACATTTGATTGTGATGTTTTTGTGCTCTATTACATGGTCATGTTTTTGTGTAAGGCCCACATACCACTGAGGAAAAGGTATCTTTCTATCTCCATTCAGGTTTCTCCAGAAGCCTATCATAGCTAACTTTTCTAAAATTCTATTCATCTCCTTAACTTCTTTTTTCTCTATTTTGTGGTTAGATTTGTCTAGTTCTGAGAGGGGAAAGTTGAGGTCCCCCCTTAGTATAGTTTTGTTGTCTATTTCTTTCTGTAACTCACTTAACTTCTCCTCTAAGAATTTGGATATGGTGCATATATGTTTTGTGTTGATAATACTTCATTGTCTATAGTACCTTTCAGTAAAAATATAGTTGCCTTCCATATCTCTTTTAATTAGATCTACTTTTGCCTTTGCTTTGTCTGAGATCAGGATTGCTACCCCTGCTTTTTTTTTAACTTCAGTTGAAACATAATACATTCTGCTCTGCCTTTTATCTTTACTTTATGTATATCTCTCTGCTTCAACTGTGTTTCCTGTAAACAACGTATTGTAGGATTATGGTTTTTAGTCCACTCTGCTACCAGTTTCTGTTTTATGGAGAGTTCATCCCATTCATATTCAAAGTTATGGTTGCTAATTCTGTATTGCCCTTTATCCTATTCCCTTCATTTATACTTTTCTTTCTCCTTTTACCCTGTCCCTCCTCACCAATGTTTTGCTTCTGACCACCACCTCCCCCAATCTGTCCTCCCTTCTCTCAGCCACTTTCCCTTTTTTCCCCCTTTCTCTTCCTACTTCCCTATAGGATAAGATAAATTTCTATACCCAAGTGAGTATGTACATTATCCCCTCTTTGAGCCAAATCTGAGGAGAGTAAAGTTCAAAAAGGCTCACCATTCTCCCTTTCCCTCTACTGTAATAGGTCTTTTGTTCCTCTTCATGTAATGTAATTTGCCCTTTTCTACCTCTCCCTTTCCTGTTCTCCCAGTACAATCCTTTTTTACCCATTTTTTTTATAGCATGATATCAAAATCAACTTATATCGACTCCTTCTGTCTATATGTACTCCCTTTAACTAGCCTGAAAGAGATATAATTCTTGAGGGTTAAAAGTATCATCTTTCTGTCTAGGTATGTAAACAGTTTAATTTTATTGAATAACATGTTTCCTTGTTCTTTCCTATTTACCACTTTATGCTTCTCTTGAGACTTGTATTGGAAGGCTAAATTATCTGTTCAGCTTTTTTCGTTTCATCAGGAGGGCTTAAAAGTCCCCTATTTCACTGAATGTCTACCTTTTCACACTGAAAGATTATGCTCAATTTTGCTAGGAAGGTGATTCTTGGTTAAAGTCCTAGCTCTTTTGCCTTCTGGAATGTCATATTCTATGCCCTCTCATCCCTAAAAGTAGAAGCTGCTAAATCCTGTGTAATTCTGACTGCAGCTCCTTGATACCTGAATTGTTTCTTTCTGGCTGCTTGTAGTATTTTCTCCTTGACCTGCTCATTTGGAATTTGGTCACAATATTCCTTGGAGTCTTCATTTTGGGATCTCTTTCAGGAGGTGATCAGTGGACTCTTTCCATTTCTATTTTACCTTCTGGTTCTAGGATATCAGAACAATTTTCCTTGATGATTTTTTTAAAAGATGCTGCCCAGGCATTTTTTTTTATTGTGGCTTTCAAGTTGTCCAATAATTCTCAAATTGATTTTTCCAATGTGGTATTTTACATTTTCTTCTATTTTTTCATTCTTTTAATTTCTTTTGACTGATTCTTGGTGGTAAGAGAGTTATTTGCTTCCACTTGCCCAATTCTAATTTTTAAGGAATTATTTTCTTCAGCTAGCTTTTGTACCTCCTTTTCCATTTGGATTTAAGGAATTGTTTTCTTCAATTTTCTGCCTTCCTTTTCCAAGCTGTTGACTCTCTCTTACATAACAATCATTTCTTCTCCCAATTTTCTTCCACCTCTCTTATTTGGCTTTTTAAATTCTTTTTGAGCTCTTCCAAGAAAGCTTTTTGGGCTTGAGACTAATTCGTCGTCCCTTATGAAGCTTTGTATGCGGCATTTTGACGTTGTCCTCTTCTAAGCTTGTGTTTTGATCTTCCCTGTGGCCATAGTAGCTTTCTATTGTTGGGGCTCTTTTCTGTTTTGTTTTTTTTAACACGTGTTTTAGCTTATTTCATGACTTTTAAAACTGAGTTCTGCATTTCGGGCACAGGAGACATTATTCCAAGTTTCTTGCACTAAGGGCCAGGGGTCAGGCCACAGGTGCACTGTACTGGGGTGGCCTGATCTCATAGCATCATTTGTGCCAGGGGTTCCACAGCTGGTAGTTTGCCTTCTGTGATAAGGCTAGAGGAATAGGAACGTGGCTTTCTGCAAGAAAAAGCTTTCTAATAAATAATTCAAGCTATCCAAGAGTAGAATGGCTTGCCTTGGGAAATAGTGATTTTCCTCTCTCTGGGAGTTTTCAAGAGTAGGCTGCATGATGCTTGTTAGGAATTTTATAGGCAGTTGAGTAGGGGAATGATTCTTTGATATGGTTTGTACTAGATGAACTATTTTCCGGAAATCTGAGGTTTTACATTTTGTTGTGAAATCTCTCAAAGACAAACATTATAAATGAAAAATTGTACCTGTATCTTTTCCTTTTTTTTCTTTTTTTTTCCAAAGGCAAAGAAATTTATTGTCTTTTGTAAATTGACTTGTGTACATGGGGATTATGTTCTAGAAACAACAGAGGCACAGAAAATTGGAACTTTGAGTTTTGGGGGTTGAACTTTCTATTTCTGATTTCAAGGTTTGTCAGCTCGGTCTTAGACTGTCTTACTACACACACCCTCCATATGTGAGCAAACAATATTGTTCTAAAGTTTTGGGAGAACTGGGAAACTTGAAGGGTGTTTGTGAATGCCTTTGAGGAAGCGAGTGGGCAAAACTTACTCTATAGAGACCAGTGGGTAGTTTTGATTCATAGTCAATCAACAACATTCAGTGAGATTCTCATGTGTAGAACACTGTGCTAGGCAGAAGAAATGGGAAAAAAGCCATTTACCCATCAAGTAACCTTAAAAAGTGAAGTGAAAAAAAAAGCTCTGGATCTGGAATTAAAGGATCTGGGTTCAAATCCTTCTGTCTTCTGAGTGGTCTTGGGCGAGTCCCTCAGCATCTCTGGGTCTCAGCTTCCTTATCTTCTCATGCTTCTTGTGTTTGATTGTCAAATTTTCTGTTCAGTTCTGATTTTTTCAGCAAGAATGCTTTAAAGTCCACCTAATTGAATGACCATATTTTCCCCTGGAATAACATGCTCAATTTTGCTGGGTAGTTGATTCTTGATTTTAATCCCAGCTCCCTTAATCTTTGAAATATCATATTCCAGGCCCTTCTATCCCTCAGCGTAGAAGCTGCCAGATCCTGGGTTATCCTGATAGTGTTTCCACAGTATTCAAAAGGTTTTCTCTTGGCAGCTTGTAATATTTTCTCCTTTAACTGGGTATTATGGAACCTAGCAATAACATTTCTAGGCGTTTTCTTTTGGGGATCTTTTTGAAGAGGTAACTGGTGAATTCTTTCAAATTCCATTTTGCCCTCTGATTCTAAAACATCAGGGCAATTTTCTTTCAGGATTTCTTGAAGGATGCTTTCTAAGTTCTTTTTCTGGTCATGGGTTTCAGGTAGACCAATAATTTTCAGATTGTCTCTCCTGGATCTATTTTCCAGGTCAGTGGTTTTTTCAAGGAGATATTTCACATGGCTTTCTATTTTTTCATTTCTTTGTAACTGTTTAATAGTATCTTGGTTTCTCATAAAGTCATTTGCTTCTACTTGCTCTACTCTAATTCTGAAGGAATTATTCTCTTCAGAATGTTTTTGGGATTCTTTTTCCATCTGGGAAATTTGACTTTTTAAGGCATTCTT
>CM053596.1:108149127-108164491 GCA_028646575.1 Pseudocheirus occidentalis
TTCCAGGGGGGAAAGCTCTGTTCCAAATTGCTGGGGTTTTCCCAGCTGCTGGAGCTATTAGGGGAGTATTGCAAGTCCCCCCAGATCTGGCTTGCTGAAAGCGCACCCCAGGACCACCACCCAAGACCATGATCTGTATCCAGGCCACTCAACGTAAGAGCACTTGGCCCTGATCAATCGATTCAGCCCCGCTGCAGAGTCCACAGGGCAGGGCCTCTGAAGCAGCCCAGTGGGGGCTGCTGCTGGTTATGGCAGTTTCCTTCCTCCACTGCTTCCTTGCCCTGGAGGCAGATTGGCTGAACTGCTTTTCCTCCCCCAAATTAGTTTGAAAGCTTCACTCACTTTCACTGACCTTTCTTAATCTTTATTGTTTCTGATTTAACAGATGTGAAGATGGCTTCAGGTGCTTTAGATCTGTTCTGCAGGGTAGACTCATGCTGCAGCTTGGGAGGCACAGCTCCTCCTGACCACCCTGAGGCCTGTCCAAGGTTAAGGTTTCAGGCTGGGCTGGCCCCACCTCCCGGCCTACGGAATGAGCTGTGGTAGATGTGGAGATGCTGGAGGCTGTAGATCTTCTCTCTTGTAGACTAGCTGCAGCTCTGCTCTGCTCCTCCCCGCCACCCTGGGGCCTGGCCTGGCTGAGTTTCCGTTTCAGGCTGGGCTGGCCTCAGCTCCTGTCCTGCTGCGATGAGCCCCTGCTGCTGAGCTTCCTTCAGCGAGAGATGTGTTTTGTGTATTTTTGTGAGTTTGAGAGCCCTAGCATTTGTCTGGGGTCATCTTTTATGGGTATTTAGGGTGGCTGCATGGGAACTGCGAGACCTTGCTGCTTCTATGCCACCGTCTTGCTTCCTTTTTTCTAATGCACTATAATCCTAACACTTTCTCTGAAGTTCAGAGAGAAGGGAAATATCATTGGTTTCTAGGAAAAGGTAAAACAGTTCATTTCTATAATTTCTATTATTACGCTTAACACTGGACTGTCTTTACCTTCCCTGGTTCCCAAGCATATATTTCTACTTACTAATACAGACAGTATATACACTGTGGTTTTGCTTGTTTGGGAGGGGAAGGTAGAAAGAAGGAGCAAGAAGACCCTCATGTGTAGTCATTTATAACAAGGATTGCTTGACAAAGCTGTATCTCCTGAAGGACACAGGCATTGTAGCTTCAGTCAATAATAAAAGTGATTTAAGCTGGAATCAGAGGGTGAATAATCTGTACATCAAGAATAATTATGCTTATAGTACACTTGTCTGATTCCTTGACAATCCTGGTTTAAAGCCATCTCTAGTAAAGCCTTTATTGATTACAAATCTTAATTAATAAGTAACTTGGTGGAGGGTATATACTCAACTTGGAGGAAAAAAAATGTTATCAATGATTTATTTTAACAAACTCCAAGAAAACGTCCTGGGATCAGTAAAGATGTAACCCAGTCTCTCACATGTATATTTATATATATACATATATATGTATATACACATTATCTATCCATAGACACATGGTATGATCAAGATAGGTGCTTGATGTAATGACCTTCAGGGGCATTCACTGCAAATGTGAAGAATCATCAGAGAAAGATTTAATTACGTTCAGTGTAACCCCTTTACTGAAGGGACTTGTCTTTTTAGGAGGTTTCCAATGACAAATCTGAGACATAATGACACTGGCAATAATAACACTTTAAGGTTTTAGGAAGCGTTGTTCTTATAACAACCCTGTGAGGTCAGGAGTAAAACTAAATGTCACGCTAAATTATAAACCCCTTTGAGACTAAGAAAGGACTTAGTCCAGTACCCTTATTTTATAGACAAGGAAACCGGTGTCCAAGAAGATAAGTCACCAGTTCAAGGTAACAAAACAAGTTAATTACAGAAACAAGGCTATCATGAAAGAACACATCTTGACTTAATTATACTTAAAAATGAACACAAATGAAGGAGAGAAATATATAAAAACAAAACAAAATAAAACACACTTCATTACCAAAATAGTTAGTATATGTTAGGCAAAAGTTGATTAGGAAACAATCTTCCTCGGGGTCACAAAGACCATTTGCTGAGGAGATTACATTGCATTTTAGTAAAGACATTTACTGTGATACTTACTTGACCTTGGTCACAACAAACAAATCATTAAAAAGAAAGATATCTCATTCCTGACACTGCAGGCTTCTTCTGAGTTCAACACAACCATCAATTGGCAGGGTCTTGCTGGAGCTGGTAAAAGAATTAAGAAATGCACATCGTTCCAAGTTGGCAGATGGACTATCCCTATAAAAGAAGGAACAATGTTATAATATTTAGCAAAACAGTCCAAGGTATGCTGGAATTTTATAACACAAACCAGTCCAAATCCAGCTGCCAATATTAACTGAGTATCTCTTGATCCAGTCCTTGAAACGCTGCCATGGATCCCGTGGTTGTATCTAAGACATAGATAGAGGTTGGCTCCTATCCAACACATTCCACCCAGGTAACCAGTTGTCCCAAAGGTAGAATTTCACCTCAATAAACTTCTCTTCTTAATCTGACTCCTTTGTCCTCTTACAACCACACCTTTTGCATGAGGCCCTATTTTGTTTTGCATCATGGGTTAGGAATTTGTGTGAATTTTTCTGGTGAATATGGCAGGGAAATTATGGGGGACTAGTATTGCTTGATAGTAGAATCAAAATCTATCATGGAGGCCACTTAAGGAATGGGACTATGAGCTAGTACATATTATACAGCAGTATTGATTATGAGAATTCTTGATTGTATTGATAATCAATCAATAAACATTTATTAAGTTATTATTTGTAAACAATGTGCCCCACATTAAGTGCTAGGCATAAAAAATAAGGAAAAAGACAATCCCCACCCTCAAGGAGCTTACAATCTAATGAACAAAGTGACATAATACTATAAATCAAACATCCCAACGTGGTCATAATTTTGTAATACTTGCTATGTTACATGCTATACGGGAACTTTATCCACACTTGTCAAATGACTGACAGTTTGATTCAGTTCAACTCAATTCACTTCAAGCATTGACTGCTGACCTATCTGCAAGATGTTGTTCCAGGTGTTGGGGACATGAAGACAAAGAGGAAACAGTCACTGCCCTCAAGGGGCTTACAGTTCTAATAATTTTTTTTAATAGGGGGAAAGGAAATACAAAATAATTTTTCCTTCATGTATGTGTAAACTAAAAGATGCACAGACTAAATACAAAGTCATTTTGTGCTACAGAATCAAAGCCCACTGCTCCAGTAGGTCTTTACATCTTACAAACTCCAAACATTAATTTTTTAATTCAGAGACCAGGACATACTTGAACTCACCACTGAGCCTACAAAGTATTGCACTCTATAAGAATTAATCATATCATAGAAGCTGTAAATTAGGCTTGTACTTTTAGAGCTAGAAGGGCTAGTTAGTTCAATGATCCCATTTTAGAGATGAGGGAACTGAGGACCAGAGAACTGAAGTGATTGGCCCAAGGTTGCACAGAGAGTAAGGATCAGAGGCAGGATCCAAATGTAGGTATTTTGACTCTTTCCACTGTCTCACATTATCTGCCCTCCTAAGTACTCCTACCATCAATGCAGATGACAATCTTTCTCCTCCTGAGAAGATGCTCTAATGAATTGCTGTTCCCTCAAATAATTCATCACCTCATATCCAGCTCTATCTATAAGGTGATAAATCTCTATGAATTTATCTAGGTTGGCCTTGGATATAGAGACTGTCATCAATATCATCCTGGAAGCCTTTATGGCTTATGTTCTGTGGGTAAAGCTTTCAAAAACCTAAGGTCAACCCCATGCTCACAGAGGCCTCCAGTGCAGGAAGAGCCCACAAACACATTTATACAGCACACGGCTTATGCTGAATCACAGCAGATCATTGTAATTATCCTCAGCATCCATGGGAGACAAGGAGCAGGTGCTCTTGTTCTCCTTTTAGAGATGAGGAATCTAAGGCTCAGAAAATTTTCAGTCAATTAATAATGTCACGAACAACATCCACAGAAGTTACCACCCTGTGCAGGTCCTTATCTCCTCATTCTCGGACTAGTCCAACAACTTTCTAATCCCTGTTTCTGCCTCAGTTCTTTCTCCACTCGTCCCTCCTTCACTCAGGTGTCAAAATGCTCTTACCTAAAGTGCAGGTCTGACCATGTTATACCCTCCCCACCAGTAAACTCCAGCTATTTCTTATTACTTCCTGGATCAAACAGAAAATCCTTTCTTGGTCTTTTAAACCTTTTCACAAGAGCTAGCACTTATATAGTACTTTAAGGATTGCAAAGTGCTTTACAAAAATCATTTCATTTTGTTCTCATAAGAATTCTGGTAGATAGGTGTTATTACTATCCATGTTTTACAGATGAAGAAAGTGAGGTAAACATAGGTTAAGTCACACAGCCAGCAAGCATCCTAGGCAGGAACTCTTATGCTTTTCTATTCACTGTGTTCTATTCACTGTGCCCATTAGCTGCCTTTTCACAATCTGACTCCTTCTTGCCTCTTCAGTCTTCTTTTTACTGGCTTTCTCATTCCTGACATACTCTCCCCTCCTCATCTTTACTTTCTCAAAACAGAACTCAAATTCCACATTTTACAGGGCTTTCCCTGTCCTGTTCCCCTCCCTGCTTCTCTACCATGCCTTCCCCTTCCTATTTGCCCTGTGTATTTTATTTTATTTTACTTTATTTTGCTTTTTGGAGGGCAATTGGGGTTAAGTGACTTGCCCAAGGTCACATGGCTAGTTTTTAGTGTTAAGTGTCTGAGGCTGGATTTGAACTCAGGTACTCCTGACTCCAGGGCCGGTGCTCTATTACCCTGTGTATTTTAGATATATTTTGTGTGGACACACCATGAGTATATTATTTCCCCTACTAGACTGTAAGAATTTTGAAGACAAGAACCACAATTTTGCCTTTCTAAGTAACTAACCCCCAATATTTTAGCACAGTGCCCAGAACGTAAGAGGCCCTTAATAAAGGCTTACTGATGTTATAGAACTAAACTAATTGTAAGTAATGTGGATTTTAGTGTGTGTAAAGTGGATTTTTGTTATTATTTCTTAGAGTTCAGGTTCCCCAAATCCATAGCCATAACAGTTCTCTCCTTCACAGGTATCAGTGATGAGTTCTGGTGATTATGGTTCAAAACATCTCCACCATGCTTGTGCAGCATTACATAATGATAAATCATATAAACATTTGTGCTTAAATTATAAACATCCACTGTGACTGCACAATGAGATACAAGGATGAGGTGATGTTAACTTGTGAGGCTACTGCTGGCAACATGCCTTCTTTATTGCCCATATAAAATAGGTGGTCATTGGTCGGTGAATGGGGAACCTTAGGGTTGAGTGCACAAAAGCTATGTGTGCCTCAACTGCCCCTCACTGAATTTTAGGGGGAACTTTAGGGTTGTATGCAGAAGCTGGAATGCTGTGTGTGCCTTGATTGATCCCCATCAAGACTTGGGGGGAATCTGTGTTTGCCTCAACTGGCCCGCATTGAGGCTTGAGGGGATGAGGGGATTTAGCAGAGTGCCCAAGCTGTGCCTGTCTCAATTGACTTCATCCAGACATAGGGGTCATCCCTCCCCGCCCCCCACCTTCTCATCAGCCCCTGAAAGAAGGGTGATTAGGGAATGCTGTAGGTGTTGTGTTCACATTATCAGCAACCCTCCTGAAAAGACTAGACTAGAATAAAGTAAGATTATTAACCCTTTCAAAGCCGTCTTAGTGTCTCTAGTCTCACCAGATCAAGAGCAAACCTGCGCTAGCAGCCACCTTGTGTACTGTGTTTATCTGTCTTACACTAATCAGCCTAAATCTAGCTCTACATGGGGACAGGGATGCTGACTAGCATTAAACAATCTAATCTCATGTGAGAATATTTAAAAACTGCTTTTCTGCAGCATTAATACAGAAGATGCAGTTACCCACACCTAACTTGGAAACACTGGCTTCTATCAAGTCAGGAGAATGGCAGGTTAATCTACCAAGCATAAGAAATCTCAAAAGATAAAAACAACTGAACTAGGACCACCCTGGCAGTGGCTGGCACAGCTGTTATTCTTGTCTTGCATCTTAAAACAAATAAACAAACACCAGAAACAAAAATAAAAAAACAAACTAACCTGCACAGATGGCCAAACTGGGGCTAGATTAGAGCTTGGTTTATGAGGAGGTTGCTGAGCTAGGAAATCTCCACAGCTGGTGCTGAGAGGATCAGAAGTGGAATGCCCACTAGCCTCAGGAGAGCACACTGTCGCCAATAGATTAATTTTTATATCCATATTTTGTTTCTTAAACTTTGACTCTTATTCCTCTCCAAATGGGGCAAACCACGGGATAAGAGAAGGACTCAAATAAGAGTTTATTCCATTGCCAAAGAGCTTGAAAATCTATAGCACATTATGGTAGTGATTACTCCAAGATGCTGACCCCAATTTTCCCCCTTAGAGATAAGTCTCAAGAGGGTAGAAGGAAATGAGGCATAGGTAAAGGTTGGTAAGGATTGTCTCCACCACTTACCAGAAGCAGTGTCTTCACCCCATCTATTCTCTGAAGAGATAGATGGCTCATGAGGAGATACTGTGGGACTGTGGTTAGGAGCTATAGATAAGAGGAAGTAAAGAAGAAGGAGGTTTTTGGGGGAAGAAAGACCTATTTTGCCCAGTCCTCTCAGTTTATACAGTGTCCATGCTCATGAGCCTCCCCAGGCAGCAATGGGGGGGGGCTGTTTAGTCATAATTTTGAGCAGTAGTGTTTAACCATGTTTGTATCACGAACCCCTCAAGCAGTTTAGTGAAGCCTACATACACTGAAATTTACTTCCCCATTCCTCCTATTTTAAAACGTTAGGAAAACATTTGCCCATACCCACTATTCTTGTGCCTCTTTACACTATGATTTATTAAAGATTCCTGATAAGGGTTCTAAGACTACACTTGAAACTACTCTCTGTTTCTTTCTGGGCTATAAATTGTTTCGACCTAGAGATTTGAATTCACAGAAAAAAAGCCCAACATTCTCTTACTCTCTCCTTGCTTCTCTTGGGCTCCAGTCCTACCTTGGCAATGCTCTTAGTAGTTTAAGTATGCTTTTGCTGATGGAGAACATAAAAGCAGAACTGTACTTGGGTCGTTTTCATTCCCTCTGCCATCTGTTAACAATATACTCTATATCCTCCAAACAGCTACGCAGGCATTTCTAACTTTTCTTGCTCCAAACAAGCTCTCATCGCCTCACGCTTCAACTATTGCAATAGCCTTTTGATGGATTTCTATGTCTTAAATCTCTTTTCACTACAATCAATCCTTCACTCAACAGCCAATGTGATTGTCTGACCATGTAATGTCATTATTTAAGAAAAAAACAAACAAAACCAACAAACCTCCAATGGTTCCCTATTGTTTCAAACATAAAGTGTTCTATTTGTCTTATAAAGTCCTTCGTAGACTAGTCTCTTCTTACCTTTTCAGTCTTATAATTTATTCCCTTCCATTGATCCTATAATTCAGCTACATTGGACTGCTTGCACTTCCTCCATAGGATGCTCCATTTCCTGTCCCTGTGCCCCTTCCCTGGCTGTCCTCCCATGCCTAGAATGCTCTCCTTCCTTACATCCTTCTCTTGGCCTCCAAACCTCCTTCAAGACTCTGCTGAAATCCCACCTTTTGCAAGAGGCCTTTCTTGGCATCCCTTTCAGCACCTCCTTGCTTCCCTTCTGCAATTATCTTCCATTTACACACACACACACACACACACACACACATACATACAAATATACATAATGTAACATGTGTAACAATTATAAATATAATATACAGTATGTATATAGTTATTTGCACCCATTAGAAGGCAAGGACCATGTTTTTCTCTTTTTTGTATCCCTAGGTCTTAGCATAGTGTTTAATACACAGTAAGTGCTACTAACTCATTCATCACAGATTCCTGATCCTTGGGATGCCAAGAGTAATAGAAAACCTGTCCCAAAGCGGACTCCAATCCATCCTAGATTCCAAGACTTGTTGTACTAAAGTACTTGTTGTACTATTTATTATCAATAAATAAGCATTTATGAAGTACCTACCATGTGTCAGGTAGCCTGCCATAGTGCACAGAAAGACAAGGAGGCCTAGGTTGAAGTCTTGCCTTTGACATATACTGCCTATGTGGCCCTGGGCAAGTCAAGTAATCTCTCAGCATACTCAAGAAACTCTCTAAGACTATAAATGCATGGCAAATGCTGATTTAAATTGGCAGAAAAGGTGTTTACTCAAAAGAAGAGTTCTCAATACTACTGAAATTGGAGACCTGATCCTCTCTCTCCACTCCCAGCTTCATCCTCCCAAAGATGCGGATGATGGGTGTGCAAAGACAAAAATAAAGCAATTCAAGCCAAAAGGAGCTTACAAGTACATATGAGTATCAGGAGAAAAGACACACGTGTAAGTATACATAAAACATAAAACTACATATAGTAAAGTGTATTATTTTGCATGATCACTTATCAGGGTAGAGGCAACCTGGCCTAGTGAATAAAAATGTGGCCCTCAGAGTCAGGAAGAAGGGGGTTCAAGTCCCACATGACGTATGATGTCTGTGTAGCCCTCGGTAAGTCATTTAATCTCTTAATGCCCAAGACTACTTTCTCCACTGTCTCTCAGACAAGGACCTTACTTAGTCATCAATAAATCAAAAAGTGTTCATTAAATATCTACTCCATACAAGGCACTGTGTAAGGTGTGAAAATAGAAATCCAAATGAATGAAACAATCCAAGTATTTAATACATGCAGGTATGTAAATCCTTTATATTTAAATAAATAAATAAAAATAATAAATATTTTTATAAATAAATCATATCTATGTACATATGCATATAATAAATACATAAATAAATTAATTGATAATTGAATCTAAGGTAGCTTGAGAGGGATGGCAGTAGCAGCTGGGCAGATCAGAAAGGGCTTCACATAAAAAGAGGTACTTGAGTCATGTCTTAAAGGAAGAGAGGGATTCAGTGAGATGGAAGTGAAGAGGAAATGCATTTCAGGCATGGGGGCCAGTCAGTGTAAAGGCATGGAGACTGGAGAGGAACAGACTGAATGCTGGTTTGGCTGGATCTCAAAGGGTGAGAAGGTAAAACCATGTGATGGATCTGGAAAGATAAGGTGGCAACAGGTTGTGAAAGGATTTAAAAGCTGCACAGGTTAGTTTATATTTTATACTAGCGGCAATAAGAGAGCACTTGAGTTAACTGGATAGGGGAGTGACATGGTCAGATGTGTGCTTAACAAAATTGCTTTGACAGCAGTGTGGAGGACTGATGAGGGAGGGGAGAGACCGGAGGGAGGGAGATCAGCTATGGAACAGAATCTGTGAGAGGTGATGAAGATCTGAAGGAGGGCAGAACCAACATGATTACGAGCAGGGATGAGATGATGAGACATGAAAGTAAAAACGGGAAGATTTGGCAACTGATTGCATATGTGGAGTGAAGGAGAGTGGGGCACTGAGGATAACACCAAAGTTCCAGATTTAGAAGACTAGAAAAATGGTGGTAATTTTGACAGAAATAGGAAAAAATGGAAGAGAGAAAGAAAGGAATGAAAGAAAAGAGGGAGGGAAGGAAATAAGCATTTATTAAGCACCTTCTGTGTGCCACACACCATGCTAAGCACTTGGCAAATATTATCTCATTTGATCTTCATATCTACCTTGTTAGGTAGATACTAGTATTATCCTTATATTATAAGTGAAGAAACTGAGGCAAATGGAAGTTAAGTGACTTGCCCAGGGTCACAGAACTAGTAATTGTATGCAGCTGGTTTGGAACTCAGGTCTTCCTGACCCTATGCCCAATATCCTATCCACTGCACCCCCTAACTATGGGAAGGGCGAAAATACATGAGTTTTTGGGAAGTGTGGCATTTGAGAAGTTTCTGCAGACATCTTGCTTGAAATGGCCATCTAACAGGTAATTGGTTATTTGAGATTAAAGTTCAGGAGAAAGAATGGGACTGAACCAGGGGCCGCTAGGTGGTGCAGTGAATAGAGCACCAGCCCTGGACTCAGGAGGACCTGAGTTCAAATGCGACCTCGGACACTTAACACTTACTAGCCGTGTGACCTTGGGAAAGTCACTTAACCCCAATTGCCCTCCAAAAAGGAAAAAAAAAGAATGGGGCTGCATATATGTGTGTATATGTATATGTGTGCACATATATACATGTACACACATATGTCATCAGGTAAAGATGATGCTATCAAAACTGATAGGGGTCAGAGAGAGTTTAGAGAGAAGAGTGAATGAAGGATGACAGAGCCTTGGATGATGAGCCAAGAAAGGAGATAGTTTTACAGGTAGAAGAAAAAGGAGATAATATTCTCATAAAAGCCTAGAGAGACAGTATCTAGTAGAGGCTGGTAAACAGCATCAAATGCAAGTGACCTCAAAAAATTTTGAGGAGAAGGCAGGACTTTGCCAGCTCACATGGCATTCCCTACATTTTTTCAGTAATGAGGCAAGAGTCTTGACTGAGAGAAAGTGGGGAACAGTAGGTATGGGAAGTTTGAAGAAAGAAGTTTAGAAAAACTTTTGTGGGAAGTGAAATAAAGAATTAATAAAGGGGCAGCTAGGTGTCTCAGTAGATAGAGTACTGGCCCTGGAGTCTGGAGGACTTGAGGTCAAATTTGGCCTCAGGTACTTGATACTTACTAGCTGGATGATCCTAGGCAAGTCACTTAACTCAGATTGCCTCACCCCCCCTCCAAGAAATCTTAAATAAAACAAAAACAATTAATTAGGGATGAAGAAAAAAGATTGCTTTGTCATACTGAGGGCCCAGCTGAAGTTAGAAAACAGCCAGTAGAGTTGTTTCAGTTCCTCTAGAATAAAATGTGAGTAAGAACGTAGGCAGTGGACTCTGGGAGTAATCCAGGGCTAAAGTTTGGAAAAGAACAGGCACTGATAGGATGAGGAGGCAAGGGATTTGATAGTGGAGAGCAGTGTCCTGTTGAATTGGTTCATCATAGGTCAAGATTCAAAGGGGAGGGAAGTCAGAACAAGGGCAATAACCAGAAAAAGTAGAGAAAGAACTAAGGGATGGAGGGTTGGAGGTATGAATGAGGATCAAAACAAGGCTGAGGAGGGGATAAGGCACAGAAATGAGAGACAGAATGCCAGCAGGAAATGACTGCAACTTGCTCATTTGCTTTGCTTGAGGAAGTTTCTCACCAGGAGCTTCCTACACTGACAAAATCCTAGGTCTAGCCAGGAATAAAAATGCCTTTTGGGTTTGTTATAGTTTGGATTTCTTCTGGGTATAGATTGAAGGAGACAGCCACTGAAATCACATCCAACATTCAAATTCTGTGATTCTATAAAATACAAGGTAATTGGGGGTAGAGTGAGGGAGTAAAGTATTAAAATCACTAGCTGCTAAGAATATCAGGAAAGGCCTCATTTAGAAAGTGGTGCTTGAGCTGAGCTTTGAAGGAAATGGGATTCTAAGGGGCAGAGATTAGGAAGGAATACATTCTAGGAATGTTCAAAGACACTGACATGGATCATGGAGTGTCATATGTGAAAAACAGCAAAAACAAACAAACAAAAAGCTAGTCTGGGCTAGATCAAAGTGATCATGAAGGAATGAATGAAGTCTATGTAGCACAGTATCTGGGTAGTTCTCTCCCAACTTACATTTGCAGGTTGGATTCCTGGGAGTTGACTACCTATTTTAAGGTACTCTGGGGGTCCACATTTCTAAAACTACAGCTCAAAAGCTAACACTGATGCACTTACCTCTAAAGGCTACTTGACACAATTATCACAAAGCAAAGTCATTTGATGAAGTGGTATCCTAAGAATAATAGTACCAAAGAATTTCCCCTCATACATCTGAGACACACTTTCTCACAAGCTCACATGGCATCAGTAGGAAGAGTAGGTCCTTACATAGAGTACACCAACAGAAAGGGGTACACAGAAGGAACTCACCTGGCCCATGGAACTCGCACCTCTGGAAATGCAGGACCCTGATGTCCTTTCTCCTCATTCTTTCTTTACATAGCTCCCCTTCTCTGTAGTTTGAGTACTGATGACTATGTCTAACTTTCTCTGGACTCACAAAGCTCCTCCTGTCTTGTGCCTTGACTTACTATGCCTGTTCCCTGTCGGATGCAGTGTTGTCTTTTGGGCAAGTATCTCTGCTGCAAGAATTCAGAGATGATGAAAAAAATTTCCCCTGTCCTTTCGGGCCACTGCCATCCAATAAAGGGTAAAGGTGAAGGGCAAGTCCTTCTTAAGACCTGAGTTCTTCCTCCACAGCTGGCTTGGTCTGCTGCTGCCAGAAGTCACACTCCTAATAACTGTTACCTACAGCAATTTGCTCCCTAGGTAATATGTCCTTCTTTTTCAAGATTCACCAGGGGTGTAGTAGAGTCTTTGTCCATTCAATGGCTGGTTCCATCAAGCATGACCAAACAATTTCTTCACATCCTCATCTCTATGTTGATGATTCCTACATATCTCTCTCTCTCTCTCCCTCTCCTTCTTTCTCTCTCTCTCTCTCTCTCTCTCTCTCTCTCTCTCTCTCTCTTTCTCTCTCTCTCTCTCTCCCTCTCCCTCTCCTTCTCCCTCTCTCTCTATTCTGTTATAATCTCCTGAACTCCAGTCCCACATCACTAACTTCTTACTGGAAATTTTAACTGGATATCCTATAAACATCTCAAACTTAATAGAACTTATATTTTCACTATCATCGATTCCTCTTTTCAGCTGCAAAAATGACTACTGACAGAATTTCTTCTAGTTACCTAGGTTTGCAACTGCAATCTTATACTTATTTCCCAAATTTCACTTACCCTACATAGCCAGTCAGTAGCCAAATCTTGTCATTTCTTTCTCTACAACTTCTCTCAGATATCTCCCCTTCCCTCTAACTTACACAATCACCACCCTAGTTCAGGTTCTCATCATCTCTTTCATGGATTATTGCAACAGTCTCCCAGCTGGTCCCTCTGCTGTGGATCTTTCCCCACTCCAATCCATCTTCCACAAAGTCACCAAATCTATCTTTCAAAAATGTGGGGTCTGACCATGTTCTCCTTTTCCTCCTCCTCAGGGGTGTCCTGGTCAATGTTCGACAGCTGTCTATCCAGAAAAAAATACGTACGCACAACACACTTATAAATTCAGTCTTCATTATCATTTTCTTTACCACTTAAGTCAATCAGTCAATGAAACATTAAATCAAATATTGATTGATGTTTTTTTTATATTTTATGTATAAATGTTGCTCCTACAAATTTAACAATGGGCTCTTGAAAGCTAGTCTGTGCTGGCTCTGATTTGTATGTCCCTTCCACACTAAGAAAAATTCAGTGAATCCCTATTACTTCTCAGATTATATATAAACTCCTTCTGATCTATTAGCAAGGGAGCTATTCATTCATTCCTTAAACAATCCCCTGAAGTGAATTTGGTTGTAGTACTTGGGGGAAGGGGTTAATTTTGCTGTTGTTGTTTAGTCACATCCAACTCTTTGTGAACCCATTTGGGATTTTCTTGGCATAGATACTAGAGTGGTTGGTCATTTCCTTCTCCAGCTCATTTTACATATAAAGAAACTGAGGCAGAGAGGGTTAAGTGACATTCCCAGGGTCATACCACATGTGTCTGAGGTCACATTTGAACTTAGGTCTTCCTTATCCCTCACTGTCCTGGTCGTAAGTTTGCTCCTACACCCCTCAGAACGTGATGAGAGAAGAGAGTATGCTCCCATTTTGGGAGATTTTTGTACTTCAGTTCTTGCTCTATCTTCTCAGCAAATATCCTTTTATAAAAAAAAATGATAACTGGTTATAAGTGATATTAAAGAAATTTCAAATGGGCAAAATAATATTGGGGTGATAATCAATGGTAACTGATACAAGGGAGAATACATGAGACTAGTAACAGTACTAAAGAAACATGCTCCCCAAACTGTTACCCCTAGAACCTTCAGGGGACATATAGCTACCCTTTTCTGGGGACCTGACCTATTAGCCCTGGTGTGAGTTGGGATAGCAGTTTCAGAGTCTCTGTGCAGTATATATATTTTTGAGGAGCCCAAATGAATATGAATAACACATAAATAAGCACAATGAATATGAATAACCAATGAACATGAACTTCTTGAGGAGAGGGGTTATTTTATTTGTATCCTAGGATTTAGCACAGTGCCTAGCATTTAATAAGTGAGAAATATTTTTTAATTGATTGATTCTTTGGAAAATTAATCCAGGTAGCTGCATGGATTGACCTTGGGTATGAGAAAGAGAAACTGGTGATAAGGAGACTAGTAAGGGAAGCTATTAGAAGAGACCAATTGAGAGGTAATAAGGATCTTAACTACCGTGGGATAGTGGGAATTGTAAAAGCAGGGTCAGACGTGGGAGGAATTGTTCAGTTTAAAATGTGAGTGCATCAGAGAGCTTTCCTTGCAGATCCTGAATGAAACCCTGTTGAATGAATCTCGAAATAATAGATGCTTTTTCCCCTTTCATCAGCAAAATAAAATATGATTTTGTATGGAATTGTGTTAAGTGTTTCCTTTCCCTCATGCCATTTATTTGCTTTTTGATTCTCTGGACATGTGACTTATCTCTCAGAATTTCCTGAACTCTTTCCTCAAGTATAAATTACCATCTCACTAGGTCCAAATTCTGATTCTTTTTCAATATTTGTTTTGTTTTTGGCAGAGCAGGAGATAGGATGGGAGGGTAAGTGGAGACGATTTTTTTCCCCCTATGAATCTTTTTCGGGTACAATGAAAAGTACTCTGAACTTGGAATCAAACTACCTGAGTTCAAATCCCAGGTATTGCTGACTTTCTATTGGTTTGACCTTGACCAAGTCATTTAACCTCCCGAGCCTCAGGTTCCTCAACTATAAAACGGGAGGGCTAGACCAGATGGTTTTTAAGGTCCCTTTATCTTTGATCTCAAGTCATTTAAATTCTGTGGGGTTCTGTTTTCTTCATCTGTATGAGAGGGCTGGACTTGACCTCCAAGGTTACTTCCAGCTTTAAATACTGTGAACGTTATTATGAATTTTAGAAAAAAAGAAAAACGAAGCAGTATCAAGAAATTATGGCTATGAAGCCACGATCTTCGGTGCTCTGTTTTCTTTGTTGACTTTATTACAATTATTTTAAAACAAAAAGGAAGCAGTACAAAATGGAGACTTACCGCTTCCTATATAATCTTCTTTTGTGGTCCACAAAGGGAATGCACTTTTGCTTGCATGTATTTAAATTTAGAAAGGAATAAAATAACACTAACCCTAAGGTCCCAGATTACCTA
>CM053596.1:108164991-108190912 GCA_028646575.1 Pseudocheirus occidentalis
TACCTTACATTTGTGTAGTGTTTTCAACTTTTCAAATTACTTTTACATTACCTCATTTTATACTTGTTATGTCCTGTGAGTTAGGTGGTATTGTTACTATTTGAAATGTGCTGAGGCACAGAGCAGCTGTGATATGTCCAACACAGCTAGTTAGTTACAAAGCTGAGACTAGAACATACATCTCTTGACTCCTTGGCTTTTTGTAGTAGACCGTTCACCATCAGATTAAATTAAACAGGAGAAATTATGAATATTCTATTAGGAACAATTTCTGAGTCTTTGTATTAGTGCAGAAAAACACATAACTGCTAAGTGAGCTGTTTCATTTTCTCAATAATATGTTAAAACATATAAAGATAATTATCTGCCTCTTAATATGATTTTATGGAATTATAAACAAGTAGGATAATTTGAACATAAGTGTCCTATGACAAGTTAGTCTTGATGCTAAAAAATAGAGGAATACTTTAAAGGAAAGTGAAACAATTGATTCTTTTCTAAGTAACAAAATAGGAAGGTTTGTAATCTTTCCTAAATGTTTTGTTTCTAATATTCCTTAACAATGGGATGGCATCCTTTTAGAATTGAGCCTTTTTCTGCAGAGCCAGAGAAGGAAAAAAAAAGGCAATAATATTAATGGGCACTGCAGTATATTGATTATATATGGAAGCAAGTTGGAATTTTCATTTTGCCTTACAATAAATAAATTCATTAGTAGGTTACACAGTATAGCTTTTGGAACTGGAGTAAAATCTTTATGAGTCTGGACTACTAGAGGGGAAAAGCTAACCTCAATTAATTAAATTAATAACAGTTTTAAAGAAATATGTGATTATTACCTTAAGTAGCATGAATTAGTGTTGCTTAACAAAGTTATTTCCATATTTATTTAATATATAAAAATTTGTAGCTATATTGTTAACATATGAATGATGCTTTTAAAGGGCTTAAAATCACTTCAATTATTTTAAACATTCCTCTCCTACTCTTGCTTACTCTATTGATTTGCTTAAGCAGCTTCTTTATCATAGTCTTGAAATGAACTTCATTCTAAATAGTAGCTAAATTTATCACACATTCCAAATTAGTGAGGTCCGAATTAAGAACGTTCATTGAATTCATTCTATAATCATAGAATTGAAGAAATGGGGAGAACCTGCAAGGTAAACTCATCCAACCCCCCTACCCCTACCTGAATTATGAATTGCTTTTTATTTGATGCTTGGGGATCTCTAGTGATTAAGAGCTTACTGCTCAGCAAGCATTTTTGACAGCTCTAATTGTTAAGAAGTGCTCCTTAGGGGCAGCTAGGTGGTGCAGTGAATAGAGCACCAGCCCTGGAGTCAGGAGTACCTGAGTTCAAATCCAGCCTCAAGACACTTAACACAAAAAACTAACTGTGTGACCTTGGGTAAGTCACTTAACCCCAACTGCCCTCCAAAAAAAAAAAAAGAAGTGCTCCTTATTTTCAGCTAAAACCTGCTTCCTTATCACTTTTACAACTTCCAGGGCTAAACAAAGCAAAAAATCTTTTACTGGTTTTTACAAAAATCATAGCACTCTATTTTTTTAAAATTTGAAGTTTGCACTTATAGAGATAAATTACTTTTTTAAAAGCTTAACTTTGGGGCCTTTCATCTACATATAAAAAATCTGACTTTTAAAAATTATCATTCTCCTCCTGGACCAGTTAATTGACCTTTCTTCCCCCTCTCATTTTAACATTTTGAAAGATCATTCATAATGGTTTATTTTGGTTTTGTAGAGAATATTCAGTTTCAACTTGCAGTGTCTAACATTTCTTCTCTTCCAGCACAGTACTACTGATTTAAATGGCAAGGACTGGGAGAGATGTACTTCAATTCCATGCAACCTTAAGTTGTATTTCCTGGCCCCTGCTTGATTAAAAATATATTTCACAGGGGCGGCTAGGTGGTGCAGTGAGTAGAGCACCAGCCCTGGAGTCAGGAGTACCTGAGTTCAAATCCAGCCTCAGTCACTTAACACACACACAAAAAAAGCTAGCTGTGTGACCTTGGGCAAGTCACTTAACCCCAACTGCCCTCCAAAAAAAAAAAAAGCAAATAAAAATATATTTCATGTTCTATGAAATCCTGCCAAGTTTAATTCCCACTTTTCCAACTCTGCACACAATAATACATTCAACAAAACATGGATTTCTTTTCTTATGCTATATTTGTTTGGTACAGTCCAAACATATAATGATTAAGTTTCATTGTGATGTTATGGACTAACTTTCCTATGCCAAGTAACAATGTTCCTTCCATTCTAGCTTTATATCAGACAGAATCACATAGTGTATAAGAACACAAGCTAGGAGTCAGAAAGTCTTGCCTTGATACGTACTAGATGTGATCATGGGCAAGTTACTTAACCTCACAAGTGCCTAAGTAATTCAATAAGCTTACAAATTATGTACAGTTTACCAATCTGTTTCCTCTTCTTTAAAAGGAAAGGTTTAAGCTGGGTGACCTGTATGGCCCAAGCTGGGTGATGGTCCCTCCAAACTAGTGGTTCTCAACTTTCCTAATGCCACAACCCTATAATACAGTTCTTCTTATTGTGGTGACCCCCAACCATAAAATTATTTTTGTTGCTATTTCATAACTACTTTTGCTACTGTTATGAATTGTAATGTAAATATCTGATATGTAGGATGTATTTGAATTGAACATAACCCATAGGTTGAAAACTGCTGCTCTAAACTCTTAAATCTGTGATGTATCTGGGATTTGAGTTGGTGAAGGGAGTTTATAAACTGGGAATTTTTTTTAACCAATACAATCAGAGGTTCACACTCAAAAGTGATTATTTTAATAATTGTGTGGAAATATTTCATTCTCGTAGTAAAAAAAAAAGATCAACTTAATGTATATCATGGATATTCATTGTTTCATGGCAAATTATAATTTAACATCAGAGTTTAACGTGAATGTTTCATTTTTCAAGATTATAGGGAAGAATGTTTAGAAAAAGCTATTAAATATAGTTTAGTGTAACATTATTTTTCTTTAATTTTGATTCATTATACCTTTTCCTGTTTATTTGCTCTTTCTGTTGCTTGCTTTTATAAACTTTTAATTTCTTGAAATTTTGTGACAAACCATGGCATGGGTCATCAGTTTTCTTAAATGGGAAGACTTTTTTTTCTTCACTATGAATAAAAATATCTTAAAAATTAAAAGAACCATCTGTTCTGTATCTGAACAAAGTGTATAACACTTTTTAGATGTAACAACGAGATACTTGACTTATTTTGCCATAGTTTCCTATTGAGCAAATACACAGACATAGCAGTGTGAATGTAGTTGTGCAATAGGACTTCTTTTAATGTGTCAACATACCACATTACACCGTTATTTTTATCTGATTTTATGTTTTTAAATATCTAGAAATTGAAATTTTAAGATCCAGCTAGCAGAAAGTACGTCTGACTAGTAAGACACATAGCAAATATATCCCAAACTATAAGTGGAACATAGATGTGGGGTGAATATCAGATAGACACACCCATCAGCTTTTCCGGAAGGACATATGGGATTTTCAAGGTGAAAATAATTTTTCTCAAAACTGCCAATTATAAGTCCTCAAATAAATTTTATTATTAATTAACCAGTTACTATGATTTATTATTTCATTTATAGACATTTTTGGAAATATTTTAAGTTTATTCTTTGAAGCAGTCATCTCCAAGTAAAATCATCATGTAAGTTTTACTGATTAGCTCAGAACATTATGAACCCCTAGTCATGCAAATTAGAAGAAATTGACAAGAAACCCAGGAGTTTACACAATTTCTTCTAGGCAAGAATAGTAAAAGTAATGCCTATAGAGATTTTTCTTGGAAGACTTAAAAAATAACAAGTTTTCTATGTCTGTAAAATGGGGAGACTTGGACTAGATAACATAGTTATCTGGTCAGTTCAGCTCCATACTTTGCTTTACAGTAATGGCATGACTTAATCTTAAAGACTATTAGTAGAGTCATTGTCAGGGCCAAGATAAGCTTAAGACAGGAATCTTGTTCTTGTACTTAATTTTAAAAGCTTATGCATACGTGTTAAATATATTTCAGGTATGGAGTATTGTATAGAATATTGGACTTAGGAAGACCTGGCTTCAAATTTTATCCCAGATACTGGCTATGTGACTTCAGGCAAATCATTTAACTGCTCTGTACATTATTTTCCTCAATTATAAATGAAGAGGTTGCATTTCATGGCCTCTAAGGTTCTTTCCATTTCTAAATCTATAATCTTGTGATCTAGATATACTAAAAAAAAAATTTTGTTTGTGATTTACTTGTACTAGAGCTTCAGAACTTCTTTCTGTTGTTAGATACCATTTATAGTTACTAACTGATAACTTTCAGAAAGTTTTGTTAAAAGATGCAATCTCAATCAACAAGCGTTGATTAAGCATTTATCGTGGGCCAAGCACATATTCTAATGGGAGAGGTAACATGTAACATGTATTTTACCCATTAACTATCATCTCTACTCCATTAATCACTGAATCTATTTTTCCAGCTGACTTCGAAATCTGTATTTCCAACCATCCAATGGGCAAAAGGCACTAAACTTAACCATTTGTCCCCTCCACTCAATCAGATCTTTTGTTGACTGTTTTCTTCATTCCCATGGGACACCTACACTTGAAACTTTAGTATTAAATATGAATACAAAAAATATATATGGAAAGATAGAGGAAATGATGCAGAGAGAAGAAAGAGTGAGTATGACTATACTAATAAAAAAATTTGCAAACAGGACACAAATTAACATTCATTAGTTTTATAAAAATGTAATGAATAAAGATTTTGTATTTTTATTGGAGATTTCATTTTGTTTGGTCATTTGTTGAAATAAATTTTGCTTAATATGTATAAACTTTATAATAAATTATTTAAAAAGGAAATATAACACACTGGTGTCACCTTTGACTCTTTGTCCTTCACCACATAGCTCATAAATGACCAAGTCCTGTCCATTCTACCTCTGCAATTTATTTCCATTCGAATGACCACCATCGAACTTTGGGCCTTCATTATCTGGAGCCCTGCAACTGTCTCCTAGCTATTCCCTGTATTTAGTCTTTTCCATTTCCTCTTCTAAGTCACCCTTCACATGCTTTACAGATTAACCTTCTTATTCACATACCTAATCGTGTCATGCCTTCTCAGAACCTTCCTCTAATTCCTGTATATGATAATTGCCTAGTTGAATTTCATGGTCTTCCACTGCCTGATGCTTGAGTCTCAAGCTGCCTGGTGTTTAAGGCCCTCCCCAACCTGGTGCCTTTCTGCCTTTCCTTTGTCAAACTATTCCCTTCCAATTGTGTTGTGCTTCAACCCTGGTTCCCAACATTGCTTTCTGGCTTCCATGTTTTGCTTGCCTCATTAACTATATGTGTACTTATCTCTGCCCACTCACATTTTTTTCTGAAAATTAGGTATTTGAGAACTAAGTAGATAGATGCTTTAAGAATATGAATAGTTTTCAAGAGAATTACAAACTAAATGTCCACAAGAAAATACTCCAGATAGAAGGGACAAACGTCAATTAAAATAACCTGGGTTTACTCCCTCACCACTTTGCAGAATTGACAAAAGTCAGTATTGAAGGTGCTATGGAAAGTATGCACACTGACATGGCTGGTGGAACTGAATTGGCCCAACTATTATGGAAAATAATTTAGTCTGGGAGGTGGGGATTGGAGACTAAACTTCAGATCCTTTCACACTGGATGTTAGTTTGGTTGTATAGAAGGGTTGTAACCAATGGAGTGAACAATGAGAAAAAAGAAACGAAACAAAACCAAACACAAAAGAACGACAGCACGTACATTGCTTCAGTCTCCATTTAAACTCTGTTCTTTCTAGATCAGTAGTTCTCAACCTTCCTAATGCCACGAGCCTTTAATACTTGTATGTGGATGTAATATGCATATGGGCAGACCCGCCTAGAGATGGATAGAGGAGAAGTGTCTTGGTTCCTAAGACCAGCAGAAATATGTGTTTTCTGATGGTCTTAGGCAACCCCTGTGACCCCCCCTAAAAGGGTCATTTGAACCCCAAAGGGGTCGCGACCCCTGCTCTAGATTTCTCTCTCAATGTAGATATCTCCTTCCATCCTGAGACTTGTAGAGTTGTAGCATAACTGCTTTGCTGAGAAGAGTCCAGTTTATTGAAGTTAGTTGGTCATCACACATATGATGTGTCTGTGATTGTGTACAAAATTTTCTGGTTCTGCTCTTCTCACTTGGCATCAGTTTATATAAGCCTCTCCAGGTGAATACTAAGATCATCTCCCCATTGTAGCACAATAGCAGTCCATTATATTCATATACCACAACTTGTTTAGCCATTTCCCAACTGATGGGCATCCCCTTAATTTCCAGTTTTTTTGCCACCACAAAGGAAGCTGCAATAAATATTTTTGTACATATGAGTCTTCCACTTCTATGAGCTCTTTGGGATACAACCCCAGAAGTGGTATTACTGGGTCAAAGGGTATGCAATTATTTATAGCTCTTTGGGCATAGTTCCAGATTGCTCTCCAGAATGGTTATATCAGTTCACAGGTCCACCAACAATGCATTAGTGTTACAATTTTTCCACATCCTCTCCAGCATTTGTCATTTTCCTGTTTTGTCATCTTAGCCAAATTCACTGGTGAGATATGTTACCTCAAAGTTGTTTTGATTTGCATTTCACGAATCACTAGTGATTTAGAACATTTTTTCATATGCTTAGAGATATCTTTAATTTTTACCTCTGAAAATTGCCTGTTCATATCCTTTGAACATTTATCAATTGGGGAATGACCTGTATTCTTACAGATTTTACTTAATTCCCTGTATATTTTAGAAATGCAGCCTTTATCAGAGACACTGGTTGTAAAAATTCTTTCCCAATTTCCCACTTCCTCTTAATCTTGGCTACATTGGCTTTGTTTGTACAGAAACTTTTCAATTTAATGTAATCAAGAATATCCATTTTGCATTTTATAATGCTCTCCAACTCTTCTTTGGTCATAAAGTCTCCTCTACTCCATAAATCTGACAGGTAAACTATTCCTTGCTCCCCCAGATTACTTACAGTATCAGCCTTTATACCTAGATCTTGCACCCTTTTAGACTTGACTTTGGTGTATGGCATAGATGATGGTCTATGCCCAGTTTCTGTCATACTATTTTTCAATTTTCCTAGCAGATTTTATCAAATAGTGAATTCTTATCCCAAAAACTAGGGTCTTTGGGCTTATCAAACAGTGTATTACTATAATCACTGAGTCTTTTGTACCCAATCTATTCCGTTGATCCACTACTGTATTACTTAGCCAGTACCAAGCAGTTTTGATAATTGCTGCTTTATAATAGAGATTAAAATCTGGTATGGCTAGGCCACCTTTCCTATCATTTCTTTTCATTAATTGCCTTGATATTCTGGACCTTTTGTTCTTCCAAATGAATTTTGTCACTTTTTAGCTCTATAAAGTAATTTTTTGGTAAATTGATTGATATGGCATTAAATATGTAATTTAATTTAGGTAAAATTGTCATTTTTATTACATTAGCTAGACCCAGCCATGAGCAATTGATGTTTTTCCATTTAGCTAGATTTGATTTTATTTATGTGAAAAGTGTTTTGTAGTTGTGTTCATATAAGTACTGGGTTTGTTTTGGCAGGTAGATTCCCAAATATTTTGATGTCTACAGTAACTTTAAATGGGGTTTCTCTTACTATCTCTTGCTTTTGGACTTTACTGGAAATATATAGGAGTGCTGAGGATTTGTATATCCTGCAACTTTACTAAATTTATTTGTCTCAAGAAATTTTTTACTTGATTCTCTAGGATTATCCCAGTATACCATCATGTCATCTGCTTAGTCTCTTCTTTGCCTAATTTGATTCCTTTTTCTTCTCTAATTGCTACTGCTAACATTTCTAGTACCAGATTGAATAAGAGGGGTGATTGATAGTGGACATCCTTGTTTCACTCCTGCTCTTATTGGAAATGCTTCTAGTTTATCCTCATTACATATAATACTTGCTGATGGCTTTAAGTAGATGCTACCTATTATTCTAAGGAAAACTCCATTTATTCCTATACTTTCTAGTATTTTTAATAGGAATGGATATTATGTTTTGTCAAAAGCTTTTTCTGCACCTATTGAGATAATCATGTGTTTTCTGCTAGTTTTATTGTTGCTCAATGATACTGATGGATTTCCTAATATTGAACCATCCTTGCATTCCTGGCATAAATACAACCTGATCAAAATGTATTATTCTTGTGATAAGTTGCTGTAGTCTTTTTGATAATATTTTATTTAAAATTTTTGCATCTATATTCATGAGGGAGATTGGTCTATAATTTTCTTTCTCCGTTTTGTCTCTCCCTGATTTAGGTATCAGTAACATATTTGTGTCATAAAAAGAATTTGGTTGGACACCTTCCTCACCAATTTTCTGAAGTAGTTTGTAGAGTATTGGGATTAATTGATCTTTAAACGTTTGATAGAATTCACTAGTAAATCCATCTGGCCCTGGGGATTTTTTCTTAGGGAGTTCTCTGATAGCTTGTTCAATTTCTTTTTCTGAGATGGGGTTATTTAAGTAATTTACTTCCTCTTCAGTTAGCCTGGGCAACTTAGATTTTTGTAAATATTCCATTTCACTAAGATTGTCAAATTTATGCGAATACAGTTGGGCAAAATAATTCCTAATTATTGTTTTAATTTCCTCTTCATTGAAGGTACATTGATCGTTTTTATTTTTGATACTCGAAATTTGGTTTTTTTTTTTACATCATATTGACTAAGGGTCTATCAATTTTATTGGTTTTTTTCATGAAACCATCTCTTAGTTTTATTTATAAGTTCAATAGTTTTATTACTTTCAATTTTATTAATCTCTCCTTTGTTTTTTATTATTTCTAATTTAGCATTTAATTGGGGATTTTCAATTTGTTCTTTTTCTAGCTTTTTCACTCACATGCCCAATTCACTGACCTTCATTTTCTCTAATTTTTTCATGTATGCATTCAGGGATATAAAACTTCCCCTAAGAACTGCCTTTGCTGCATCCCACAAGTTTTGATATGATGTCTCATTATTTTCATTCTCTTGAATGAAGTTACCGATTGTTTCTATAATTTCTTGTTTGATCCACTCATTCTTTAGGATTTAGTTTCCAGTTAGTTCTTTTGCCTATCTTTCCATGCATATAATTTTTATTGCATCATGATCTGAGAATGATGCATTTAATATTTCTGCCTTTCTTTACTGAATTGTGAGGTTTTTATGCCCTAAGTATATGGTTGATTTTTGCATATGTGCCATGTACCACTGAGAAGAGGGTATATTCCTTTTTGTCCTCATTCAGAGATCTGTCATGTCTAGCCTCTCTAGAATTCCATTTGCCTCAACTTCTTTCTTGTTTATTTTGAGGTTAGATTTATCAAGTTCAGAGAGGGGAAGACTGAGGTCCCCCACTAGTATTGTTTTGCTATCTCTTTCTTCCTCTAATTCCCTTGACTTTTTTTCTAGGAATTCGGATGCTATACCGCTTGGTGTATATATATTAAGTAATGATACTGCTTCATTTTTGATGGTGCCTTTTAGCAGGATGTAGTTTCCTTCCTTATTTCTTTTAATTAGATCTATTTTTGCTTTTGCTTTGTCTGAGATGCAGATTGCTACCCCTGCTTTTTTTTTAACTTTAGCTGAGGCATGATATATTTTACTCCAGCCTTTTACCTTTAACCTGTGTGTATCTCCATTTTACATGTGTTTCTTATAAACAGCATATTGTAGGATTATGGTTTTTAGTCCATTCTGCTATCTGCCTGTTATGGGAGAGTTCATCCCATTCACATTTACAGTTATGATTACTATCTGTGTCTTTCCCTCCATCCTAATCTCTCCCCAGTTTGTGCTTTTATTTTTCCCTTTCTCCCTTCCCCATAAGTTTTCCTTTTCACTGCCTCTCAGTATTCCCTTCTTATCTGCCCCCCTCCCTTTTCCTACCCTTCTCCCTTACTACTTCTTCCCTCCCTTCTACCCACTCTTTTTGTTCCCCTTTCCTCCTCCTACTGCCTGTAGAATATGATTGATTTTTATACTCAATGTTATGTTATTTCTTCCTTGAACCAAGATTGATGAGAATAGATCTCATGCAGTGCTCCTCTCCCTCCCCTCTTTCCTATTTTTTTTTATGTTTTGAAAGAGTTTTATGTCTCTTCTCAATAAAGTCCTATATTTAACTGGTTGTATTATTCCCAAAATAAGAGATCCCAAATTGAAAAGTCCACGAAACGTTGTGGCCAAATTCCAGAACTGTCAGGTAAAGGAGAAAATACTACAAGCGGTCAGAAAGGAACAATTCAGATATCGTGGAACCACAGTGAGGATCACACAGGAACCAGTGAGGGAAAAGCTCATATAATGGTCACCTCCCTCCCTTTTTTCCCTCTACTATATTGTTTTCATGCCTCTTTGTGTAGCATAATTTACCCCTTTCTGCTTCATTCTTTCTTCTTCTTCCATTACAGTCCCTTAGTAAGGATTTTTATCATCATTCTGCATAATTTATATCCACGCCCTGTATCTATATATATCCTTTTAGATATTGCCTTTTAGATATTTAGACATAGAGTTCACAATATTAATAGGCATCAGCTTCCCAGGATGTAAACAGTTTGCTCTTGTTAAATAACAAGTTATGTGTGTGGTTTTTTTTTCCTTATTTACCTTTGTATGTCTCTCCTGGGTCTTGTAATTGGAGGTTGAATTTTTCCATTGAGCTCTGGCTTTTCCATCAGGAAGGTCTGGAATTCTGTTATGTCACTGAGTGTCCATCTCCTTGTCTGGTGTGCTCAGTCTCACTGAATAGGTGATCCTTGGTTGTAACCCTAGCTCCTTTGCCTTGCAAAAATCATATTCCAGTTGCTCTGATCTTTCAACCTTGAGGCTGCCAGATCCTGTGTGAGCCTCACTGTGATTCCACGATATCTGAACTGTTCCTTTCTGACCACTTGTAGTATTTTCTCCTTTACTTGACAGTTCTGGAGTTTGGCCACAATGTTTTGTGGACTTTTCAATTTGGGATCTCTTTTCAGGAAGTGTCTGGTGGATTCTCCCAATTTCTATTTTGCCCTCTGGTTCTAGGATCTCAGGGCAGTTTTCCTTGATGAGCTCTTGGAAGATATTGTCCAGACTCATTATATCATCATGACTTTCTGGTAGACTAATTATTCTCATATTATCTCTCCTGGATCTGTTTTCCAGTTATTTTTCCATTGAGATATTTGACCACTTTTTCTAATTTCTCAGTCTTGATGTTTTGACTGATTCTTGGCTCCTCAGAGTCATTAGTTTCAATTTGGTTGATTCTAGTTTTTAGTGAATTATTCTCCTGTTTTTGAAGCTCCTTTTCCATATGCTCAGATTTCATTTTTAGTTCACACATTTTACTTTTTAAGGAGCTGCTCCCTTCATTGTAATGTTTTTCTAATTTTGCAATTTTGTTTTTATAAGAGGTGTTGATTTTATTTTCTACCTTTCTAAGCTGGATTTCAAAGTTCTTTTTGAGCTCATCTAAGAATGCTTTCTGTGCCTGAGACCAGGTCTTAGTCCCTGTTAAGGCTTCAGCTGTGGGTGTGGAGTCAATACTCTCTCCTTCTGTTTGATTCCTGTCACCATAATAGGATTTGTCTTTGTAGCCTGCTTCCCATTTTGAGGCAGAATCTTAGCCATGCCCTTCCTCTGGGGTTCCTAAGCTTTTACTGCTTAAAAATTTCCTCTGGGGCAACAATTACTGTGTTTTCGGGTCAGAAGGGGGGACTGGAGCAGCTGGGGTACACTTTGCCCTCTTGGTTCCTGAAAGTTCAGATAGGTTTTTAAATTTCCAGGCTGTGGATGGGCAGTCCTGGGAGTAGCTACTGCCCCTGCCATGGGCCCTGCCTTTGTCTCTTACCCAGCTCAGTCTGATCCTTGCCCAGTGGTGATAGGCCTGGGAATGGCCCTTATGGCTGGTGGATCAGCAGGCCTTGTCCAGAGGCCTCTCTCGGCATGCACCATTGTATTGGCAGGGCCTGTCCCTGTGGTACCTGGCTGCATTTGAGATTCAGTATATATTGAAATACTGAGAGTACTTTGGTAGTACTAAAGAACTGGAAATAAAGTAGGGATCTATCAAGTGTGAAACGGTTGAAGAAAACATAATTGTAATGAAGTATTGTGCAGTATGATGATAAATATAAGGAATTCAGAGAAACATGATCTGTATGAACTGGTGGTAAGTGAAATATGCAGAATGAAAACAGCAATATATACAATAACAACTATAATTGAAAGAAAAGTTTAGAACAAGAAAATGCAGTTGGGCAATTCAAAAAAACAGATGTAAAAACTAGTTCCTTGAGAACTAGTGAAATACACTTCCTTTTATTTGCTATAGAGGCAAGGCACTACTAGGACAAAATGTATACATTGTCATTTACCGTATTGTAGTTAACTCTTCTTGCAAGGGTCGGTCTGTTCTCAGTGTCTTGTGTATGTTGAGAATGGAGAACTGACTGATGGGAAAACAAAAGGTATCCAAAAAAATTGGGTATCAGTTCCTCCATGAAGCCTTTTCTGATTCCCCTAGGAAATCATATTTCCAAAGGTCTTATGTTTTTATCAATATGGATATTTGTTCCTGTTGACTTGTTTATGTTTTTCTATACCGAAAGCAATCAATGACATTTGAATCCTAATAGTATTTATTTAGGACTTAAAAAAACCTCTGCCTGTGCAACATAGATGCTGCTCACGTGGTGTTCATTTTTTTTCCCAACATTTATTTATTCATTCATTCATTTATTCATTGTGGTTGGTAACAAAGATAATTCCCAAGTTTTTAACCTTTATTAGTAAGCATGACATTTTCATCTGTTTTTATTTTCTTTTTAAAATTTATTTTTAGTTTTCAAGATTCACTTCCAAAAGTTTTAAAATTTCTTCTCCTCCTTCCCCACTCTTCCCCCAAGATGGCAAAAATATGGAACACTTCGCGAATTTTCATGTCATCTTTGCATGGAGGCCATGCTAATCTCTGAATTGTTTGAATTTTAGTAAATGTGCTGTTGAAGCAAGCACTTTTCAACATTTATTAACTGCATACTGTGTGCCAGTAACTGTTTTAGGTACAGAAAGTAAAAAGACAAAAGATGAGACAATTCTTGATTCTCTAAGGATTCATTCAATTAATTTAATATGTTCAAATGAATGGAGCTAAAAGAGTCTTTCAGGTCTCTTCCCACTCCATTGCCAAAACAGTATTCCTAAAGCATGTGTGACTTTGTCACTCCCCTACTCAGTAAACTCCAGTGACTCCCTCTTACCTCTAGGATCAAATGCATACAACTCAATTTGGCATTTAAAGCCCTTCATAATCTGACTCCAACCTACCTTTCAATGTCTTGTGTGCGATGTTGTACAACCAAATTGACTTTCTTCCTCTTCTTCACACACTATATGTCTACACTGATGGTCACCTGGTCAATCCTCTGCTGTGATTCCTACACAAGAAACCTTGAATACAGTCTGCCAATTTCTGTAGGCACAGTCAGCTATGGCTATCATGGCTATTCAGTAGGCTTGCCTCTAAACTGTGGAGTTAAATTCATAAAGATTATGCCAAACTAACCTAATTTCCTTTTTCTGGAAAGGTTTTCTAGAATAGAAGTTCAGGAAAATGCTATAGATAGGGTTTACCCAGTAATGTAATTTGTATATGAAGATGTCTTTTTGTATTGCCAAGTAAGCAGGTACTTAGCACTTAGTAATTGATCAAGCCTCTGTTGGGGAAACAGAAGGTATGAACTCCTTTCTCCTGTTTCTGACATAACAGGAAGGGCTTGGCTAAAACAGGAAGCTAATGCTGTGTATATATAAGGAAAAGCCCCAAGAAGGGATAGTCAGAATTTCTTGGAGCACCAAGGAGGCAGAAGCAGCTCCTGGGAGGAGGCTGAAGAGGAGCCCAGGAATCCAGGAGCTACCCTTCCCTGCCCCCCCCTCCCCTCCCAGCTGGATAAGGTGGTTCTGATTTTTTGAACAAGCTGCAGAAGACTGAGGAAGCATGACCAGGATGCTAATACTTTGTTTGTGACTTGGCTGAATCTTGAATTCCCGGGAACAGAAATTGTGAAGGATTTGAGATGAACTGGGCCCTGTGAACTTCAGTGTGGAGCAGGACTTACACAGAGAGCTGGACGAGGAACTGGGAGTTGTCTGCCTCTGAATTCAGGTGACTGTTTGGTGGATCCAGGTAAGATCTGGGACCATGGAAGGGGATCCAGGGAATCTGAGAAACCACCCCGAGTCAAGCTGACAGAAGACTACTTGGATACTGTATTGTAAATTGTAAACTTACTAGTGACCTGGGATGGAGGGTCTGTGTATTTTCTAAAGATTGTACTTAGTTACTAATGACACTTAGTAATTGATTGCTGAATGACTGATTGAGTTAATGTAGTGTACCCCATGAATGGAAGATTTTGACTATTTTACTTTAAGATGATTGTTCTTTGTTCAAAACTTTGTGGCCACTGTGGTGGAAACTGTGGCCGTTTTAATGGTAAGCGAATACTATATTGTGATTTTCTGTGATAAGTTGTAATATTGTGAATGCTGTACCTTGATTTTCTGTGTTTTGCTTTGCTTTGTTATCGAATAGTGTTCACTATACTGTGTAATCAGATCCTTAAAAGCTGTTCACAGTAGCATTCTTCTGGAAAGCTGCTCATGAATGCCATTACACCCAGATTTAAGGAAAGCTTTTGGCAAACTCATCCTATCATTGCTGGACAAGATAATGATATTTGGGGAAGATGAGTAGTTTCTAGTGTTTTTTGTTCTGAGAACTCCTTTCAACAATAACAAAAAATATTGTGAACTCTCAGGGTAATGTAACATACTACTCATGATATTCTTTTAGATATATTCATGAAGTGTTTACAATAACTACGATAACTTTTGCCTCTGAAAATTCCAAATTAAAATTTATATAACATGAAATATCATTCCATCTATAAGCATAAAACTTTAAAAATAATATTATAAAGCTAAAAAATCATAAAGCTATAAAATAATGACAAATATTTGATGTGGAACAAAAAATTTTAAAATAAAATAAGATTTCATATGCTTACTATTATCTATAAGACTTCATATTAAATTTATTTTATAAATTTTGTTGAATATAAGTTCTATTTTAATGAAATAAGTTACAACTTGGAAAATGTTTAACATAATATAATAATTATACAAACTGAAGATTTTTCAATGTTGTAATTTTTATTTGCATAAATGGTTGTAATATTTAGTTTAACATCAGATAAACACAATGATTGATTCCACATCAAATTCATTTTTTTTTTTTTGGTCTTTTTGGAGGGTTTGGAAGGCAGGATAATTGGGGTTAAGTGACTTGCCCAAGGTCAAATTCATTTCTGTATTTTCATTTAAAACAAGAATGAAGTTAAATTGTCAGCTCACACAAATGTAGGAGAATTTTATAAGCCCTCTTGCTGAGAGACAGAAATCCAATTTTTCCATGTTTTGTTTTGGGCACTTAAACATTGATGAAAAAGAATAACTAATTACAACATAAAATACTTTTTTGCTGCCTAATGACAAACACTGTGTTAAATGACAAATATATGTACAGTGTATTTTCATATATTTTTTTCATTTTTAACAATGTTTATATATACACAAAACTTTGTAAGGAAAACGATTTGCTTCAGAGGTGACTTTCTCCTTTTCTACCATTGGCATACCAGCTACATTCTCAAAGAAACTCTACCAAACAACTAACCAGTGTTGTCAACCAGTTCATTTGAGAATCCCCTAGATAGACTAATATTAACAAAAGTGAAGAATAAGTTTAAATTGGAAGGTAGCCTTAGCACTGCAATGAGAAGTATGACATTTAAAAATTTTAAGAAACATCAGTTGAGCAATTAATCATTTTATTAATAATGCTAGCATTTTATTAATAAAAGAGGTCAGTGGCACTTTCTAATGCCAAAGCCCCTTCATGGAACCTGCTAAACTTTTATATGCCCTTGCAAGAATGGGTGTTCCTGAGCATGGCAGTCAACTCTGATTGGTTAAGAAGTAATAAAAGAATGAATATCATAACAAGGTGGGTTCCTTCTAATGAGCATTTTGGGGATATTTGATTTGGATCACCTAAGTCTTGGTGAAAGAGATTTATCAATTTCCATATAAAGTAACACAAGGGAAAATCTTCATTTTCCCAGACCTGTCAGAGTAAACACAATGAGCAGAAACTTACCCACTCATTTAAACTTAGAATTTCTTTTACTACCTTTTGTTAGATCCTAGCCTGGGTAAGTCTTTGCCTAAGATTTCCCACCCTGGTTGATTTCTGAATGAACTCAAAAACAAGAAAAACCTTGGTCCCAGTCCAATAATTAGTTATTAACTACAAGAGAGAGAGAATTATTTCTCTCATTCTCCCATTTGATTCTATTGAGAGACCAATCTCCTCAATGAATCACCAAGTGATATTACAAGCACTTCATCAAGGTTTTTTAACACATGCTTAGGCTTATGATGGTAACAATGTAAAGGGAAGAAGGGGAAAAAAATCAATGAATGCATTGATAAAACCAAGGGAGGTTGTCCTCCTTAGTAAGTAGACCTTACATATGAAACGTACAAAGGGAAAAATAAAACAGAAAAATTGTTCATTTAAGGAAAAGAATGGAAGGACCTTTCCCCTTAAACAATGAGGGCAATACATATTTGAAAGCTGTCTCACCACCACAGGCTTTACATCTACAAATCAAGTTAAAGATGTGCTTCTGACTGAATTAATCAAGGTCCCAGTTCCTATCTGGCCAAAATATATGTACTTTTTCCTATAGTTTTTCCAGGCTCTACCTAAGTTAAGATTTATCATCTCACAGTTAAGATTTCACCAGACTCTTACAGTTTGATTCTCAGGAATCCTGTTCTTTCTTTGAATACCAGTGTCTCCATGCAAATGCATGCAAGGCCAAGGAACTTTAAGTGGCTATTTCATTTAATTAAGCTTGACTGAGATGGTGACTTACCCATTAAATAACTGAAGGTAGTTTTCTCTCATCAGCCTTTGTAGGCTATGGTTGGGTTGGCAATCAAAAAGACAGCAAGAAAACTCTTTAAAATTAAAATTATCCTTTTAAACTCCAGACACAAATGGTCTGATGGAGTCCTCATCCTCCTATCTAGTGAAATGCAGCTTGTATCTTAAAGACAAAGACAAACACAGACAAGAATACAAAGCACTCTCACAATTGCCTCAGTTCCATTATTGGGCCACTTGAACAAAATTCCCCAAAGCTTTCTTTGGCAGAACACTATACCTCCTGCCAGCAGTCTAGGGCCCTGAATGAAGCTCTACCTGCAAGAAATTTCAGGACATGTCTATTTCACAGCAGAACCAAAATGCTCAGGCTGTGGTCCCAAAAGGAACCTGAACTTTTTCTCAGGCAGCACTTCCAAAGTTTTGTGCCCGCAATTTGTGACCATCCTGAGGGGACCTCCTACTATAGAGAGTAAAACTTTAGAGTTCTGTAGTGTAGAGATAAGCAGACATATGAACACAGATATGCTTACCCAGAGATAATTGAAGGTTATAATCAGAAGTATTCGATTGAGGAGACAGTCAAAAATGCAACTTACAGTTTCTCAGGAAAGGCTCTCTTTCTAGATGACAAAATTTTATGTGTCTGTGTCCAAAAGAAGGGAATTTTCTAGGAGACCTTAAGCCAGATCAGTCTCTTTTCCTCAAGTATCCCTTTGTCTCATCACCCCTCTAAAATCTGAGAGATAATTTCTAAGTAATTGATCATTTTATTAATAATGCTAGCGTTTTGTTTTTATAAGAGATCAGAGTATAAAGTTTGTTTTTGTAGAATATTTATGATGGTCTGTGAGTTTCTCTTTTTTTTGGTAGTTATTTGGTATTTAATTTTTCCCTAGTTACATATAAGCAACAATTTTTAACATTTGTTTTTAAAACTTTTGAGTTTCAAATTCTTTCCTTTCCTCCCTCCCCAACCTCCTTCATTGAGAAGGCAAGCAATTCCATAAAAGTTATATATTTGCAGTCATGTAAAACATCCATAATAATCATGTTGTGAAAGAAAATATAGATTTAAAAAAACTCAAGGAAAAAAGTGAAAAAAAAAGTTGCTTCAATCTGTATTCACACTATCATTTCTTTCTCTTGGGGTGGATAGCATTTTTCATCATAAGTCCTTCAGAGTTGTCATGGATCATTGTATTGCTGAGAATAGCTAAGTCATTCACAGCTGATCACCCTATAATATTGCTGTTACTTTGTATCCATTACATTTCACTTTGTATCAGCCCATGGTTGTCTTTCGGGTGTAACAGCAATCAATTTAGCAGATACTTAGCACTTAGTAACTTGGGACTAAGTATGGAAGGTGTGAATGCTGTCCCATTGTTGAGAAGGCATGAACTCCCCTATTGACATGGAAGAAGGGGATTGGCTGAGACAGGAGGCCAGTGCATGTATTATAAGCAAGAATTCCAGAGACAGAGAGACAGAATTGGAATTTTGCTCTTGGTGAAAGAAGAATCCTGGAGTTTGAAGCTGGCTGGGAGAAAAAGAGAGAGAGAATTTCTCTCCCACCATCTGGAAGCTGAGAAATGAGTTGGAGTTTTCTTGAGAGAGAGAGAGAGAGAGTTTCTGTCCCAGCATCTGGAAGTTGACTGGGAACTGAGATGGAGTTTTCCTGAGACCAGAACTAGAGGGTAAAATAGAAATTGAAAGAATCTACTAATCAACTCCTGAAAGAGATACTAAAACAAAAACTGCCAGGGATATTACAGTCACATTACAGAGTTCCCAGGTATAATGCCATGCCACCAGCAGATTCCCAAAAGAATGCTTCTTTGAACAGCTTTTAAGGTTCGGATTACACAGTATAGTGAACATTCCATTTATTCCATTACAAATCAAGGCAAACATTCACAATATATCACAATATAATATTCACAATATTACATCTTATCACAGAAAATCACAATATAGTGTTCATAACAGCTTAACATTAGAATGGTCACACAGTTTTCACTACACTGGCCACAATATTTAGAACAAAGCATTCAGTCAATTCATAATACAGTAATCAATATTCAATCATTCAATCAGTTCACAATACAAGAATCAAACTTCCACTCATGGGGCAACCATTAACTTAATCAGTCACTAATCTAGATTCCCAATGATTAACTATCATTAATCACTAGTACAATCATTAGAAAACCACACAAACCCTCCACCCCTCAGTGTTCAGCAAACCTCAATTTCATCCAAGGGGAGGTCTTTTTTCCATCTGGACTCTGGGTGGTCTCTCTGAATCCCTGGATCCCCTTCCATGGTTCCAGCTCCCTCCTGAATCCACCAGTCACCTGGATTCAGAAGCAGACAGCTCCCACTTCCTTGTCCAGTTCTCAGAGGTAGATAGCTCCCTGGTCTTTGTCCAGTCCTCAGGGAAGTCCCTGGCACACACTGAAGTTCACAGGGTCCAGCACATCTCAAACCCTTCACCACTTCTCTTGCCTGGAACTCAAGGGTCAGCCAGATCACGAACAAAGTCTTATCTTGGTCATGCTTCTTCAGTCCTCCAGCAGTTCAGCTGGCCCTAGGACCCAGAATGAATTTCAGCCTTCCAGGAAAGCCCTCTCAGCCTTCCAGGTGACCTTCACCAGATTCTGATCACTCCCCAGACCTGCTCCTGGTTTGTTAAGTCTGGTGCTGGACAGCACTTCTCTTCCCCAGGTCTGACAGCCTCTTCCCAGCGACCTTCTAAGTTATCTTTGGCATTTGTGAATTGAGAAGTCTGGAGACTGTCACAACTGCTGGTGATTCAGTCACCCTGAAGCTTGCTCCTGGGATTGCCGGGGCCTGATTTGCGTTGGTATGGCCTGCACTGGACCGCACTCCTCTCTCAGTTTGGAGCAATAGACCTTTCCTGTCCACCCTCCAGGTCGTCTTGGGCTGGAGATTTGTTTCACTTTGTCTTTTTGTGGGTTCCACTGCTCTAGAATTTGTTTAGAGTCATTTTTACAGGTATCTGGAGGGGTTTGGGGGAGAGTTCTGGTGACACCCTGCTTTTACTCTGCCATCTTGGCTCTGTCCTTGATTTGTGACAGTTTCAAGATGGCTTGTAATGTGCATGCCCAGTAACTATGGTTTTCAAAAAGCATGACATTTGCCCTGCAAACATATACACATTTGTAACATGTTGATCATGTCATTGCTTATTTCTTTAACTGAATATAATTGTTTCATGCCTTATAAGTCTAAAGTGGGTTTAAAATGCCAAAGGCAATAAGATTAATGATTTTTATATGGGATAATTTAGAAATGCAATTAACTGAATTGATTTGATCTAAAGTTTTGTTTCTTGCTTCATATTATTGTATTTATAAATTCTCTTATGTTGTGAAATTTGAGAGACCCTAATAACAGAAATATTATTAGACAAAAACAACTTCTTGCTTAATTTGGATGCTGTCAGATTATGAACTAGGCTTTTTAAAGGATGTGATTAAAAAGATATTTGAAAACTGTTAAATACTTAATGAACTATATTTTGTCATAAAACAGATAACAACAGTAAATTTAGCATAATAACAACTTTTCATTTTTAAAATTCTTGGCTATCACGAAAATGCATAGGGTGGTTTAAAGGTTTGGTTTCAACATATTAATGAGTCAACCTTCAGGTGTTTGCTATATGCCTGAAGCCCCAGAATAATGGGTAGATTTAATTTATAAGTAAAAGATAAATGAAATGTTAAGTGTTAGGGAAATATCAGGAAAGATATTCAAGCCCTAAGTTTTGGTTAGTGAAATTCTGCTATTTAAGGTAAAAAATTTGGGGGACTGTAACACAGTATAGTTTTTTTTTTGTTTGTGTTTTGTTTTTGCTTTTTGGAGGGCAGCTGGGGTTAAGTGACTTGCCCAAGGTCACACAGCTAGTTTTTTGTGTTAAGTATCTGAGGCCGGATTTGAACTCAGGTACTCCTGACTCCAGGGCCGGTGCTCTATTCACTGCACCACCTAGCCGCCCCAACACAGTATAGTTTTGACCTTTGTTTACAGATTTGTAATTGTCTGAATTGTCATGAAGCTAATAGTAACTTATGAAACTTTTCTTAGTATGAGGATACGTGAAGGGAATACAAATGGATACATATGTATACTTACACATATGTCTATATAGGAGGCTATATATGCATATAAATACATATCTGAGCATGTGTATATATGGGTATATAGAGGGCATAGGATCAATTGAATATGAAGGGATGATACTTTAAAAGGCAAATTCTGAGGTGGGAGAGGACTAGAATGAGAGGAGACAGGGAGAGACAAAATGGGGTTAATCATCCCATATAGAAGAGGCAAGGGATAACTGTTACAACTTTACTTTCATTTATTCTCATTGAATCTGGTTTAGGGAAGAAATGGCATAAAATGATTTCTGGTTTTCCCCAAAGGAAAGAACATTTACTGAGTTTGTTACCTTCACCTTCTAGGCCAGACGTTCGTGTACATTGTGTAAAAGACCCATGTACCCCAGGTCTTTCTTTATGCAGCACTTAACTGATTTTCCTACAGCATATAAAACCCAAGTTGACATGTTAACAAACCTTTCTCACTTAGTGTTCTCCTCACTGATATATTGAAAAATATGCCAGAGGGAGTGGTTGGGCAAGGGGCCAAGAGGACCACATAAAGGAATGGTAAGGAAAGAGTTAGGTTCAAATCCTGACTCATTTACTTGCTACTCGGGCAAGGCCTTTCATCCAGTTTTCTCATCCACAAAATAAGGTGGTTGGTTAAATCATGTCTAAAGTCCCTTCCCACTCTAACGGTACATGTGACGATCACAAAATGTACCCTAGATTTACATTTCTAAGAATTGAGGACACTGGCTATTCAAAAAAGAAAAAACAAACCACTGCATTTAGAATCAGAATGACTATATGTGAATCCTGTTTTTGTCACATGGTATTTCTTTGACCTTGTAAAATGCATGTACAGTTTCTGAGCCTTGGTTTCCTCATCTGTAAAATGTGGGTATTGACATTTAAACTGTCCCTCATTTGAACTCATTAGTTTTTACCCATTTATTACTGTTCACCCTTTTAAAGTAACAAAGCACCATGGAGGTTAAGTGGCATCCACTGACAAAACGTATGCTCCTTGAGGGCAGAACTATTCATATTTTGTCTTCATAGTCCCCAGTGCACAGCACAATGCCAACATACAGTAGGCATTAAATAAATGCTTGTAGATTATGTCATATTACTGTTGTAATTGTTACTACTTTTATTATGAGCAGCATGACATAATAGCTACAGTCAACTTCAAAGTCAGGAAGCCCTGGACCCTGAGAAAGTCACTTAAAGTGGCCCAAACAATTCAGTAGGATAACGAATTGCAGAAATGGTAGCTAATGAGCTTTATCAGAGGAAGTCTGTACATTGTGAGAGTTCCCTATACATCAATGAAATCATGGATCTGGTATTTTTAAAACTCCTACTATTGTGAAAAAGCAAGTAGATATCTTCTAGCTATCCTGAAGTGGTCCTTAAGTATTCCCTTATCAGTTGCATGGCCTTTGGTTAAAAGGAAGCTTAAGGAATCAAACTGTTTTTGGAATAGTGCTGAAACCCTTTGGTTTGATTCACTAAACCCTTCAGCCAAAGTTTATATCCACCACCTTCCTCCCTCCCACCATGGGTTTTCATGTGAACTTGAAAGATTTGCTGGTGACCTGGACTTTGCTTTGGGAGAGGAGGAAGCACTCAGCTGAGTCCTGTGGTTCAAGGATTGGCCCACTAGGAAACCCTGGCTTTGATTTCAGGTCCTCTGCTCAGCTGTGACAGCAGCTGAATTGTATAACTTGTTATTCCAGCTGTGGCAGTGGAAGAGGAGAAACAAGCACAAGCCCAGTGAGTGAGATAGTGCGGACCCTGCTGGCTGTGAACACTAAAAGGAGAGTGGAATACCTGGTTTCTGTTTTGGCTTTGATTAGCTGATGAGCATTTTGGTTACTTTGCCAGGTAGCATATGAGGTACATCACCTAAGGTATACAGGTAGCATCACCCATGACTATACAATTCCTTTGAACTAACACTATAGTCACCAATTAACCTTCTGGGCCTTAGGTATCATCATCTACAAAATGAGGATAATAACACCTGTGCCACTGAACTCACAGAGGTGCTGTGAGAAAATTGCAGTTTAATCTATCAAGTGCTATATAAACATGAAAATAAGCTGGGAGAAGCCACATGGTATGAGGATACAGAGCACTGCAATTGAGGACAGGAAGAGCTGCCTTCAGATCTTGCCTCTGACACTAGCTGTGTGAGTGAACATCTCCGACTATTATTTAACCTCTCTGTCCTCTGTCCACTCCATAAATAGACTAGATCCATAAATGTGTGAAAGGAATTGACCCTGAATGAAACCAAAGGAAGAAGTGGTTCTTGCCACAGTAATATACGCCACTACTTCTGCCATTACTACTGACCTAACCTCATACACATATACGTTACCTCAGAGAAATGTTAATGATGGCTTTTCACAATTGTGATTGCATTACAAACCCATCTACTGCACTGTTGTTTTAAAGACTGAACTACCCCAAAACATTTAAATTGCTTTGTACTTCTTTATAGTATTTTAGAAACTTTTACAATATAGCAAGGCACAAATGTAGAAAGTTGTGATAGCCAGGGAAGAAGAAGGTTGTGAAAATGATCAGAAAAGAAATCAGGGAGTCGCCAGCACAGAGCAGATCAATAGCTGCAATATGACAGGTTACAAAAACAAACCCAAAACATAACTCCCCCCAGTATAACTCAAACCAAAAAAACAAAACCCCAAAGGGATGACTAAATCTTAGTTTGCATCAAGAAGAATATGGCAAGGGAAGTGATCATCTGACTGTCCTAGTCAGCCCATATCTCAACATAATATGAAGTTCTAGGTACCACCCTTTAGAGATATCTAGCATTTATACAGTACTTTAAATTTTGCACAAGACTTTACATATGCTCTCACTTGATCCTCACAAGACCCTGTGAACTAAGTGCTCTTTATTAATCGTTATTTCACAAAGGAGGGAATGAGGCTGAGAGATTCAAGTGATGTCAGGATAGCACAGCTAGGAAGTGTCTGAGGAAGGACTGGAATTCAGGTCTTCTTGACTATCCTTCAAACACTCAAGCCACTGCGCCATCTCACTGCCAACTAGTTAGTGGGGGCAGTTCAGATCACCCTTCTACCACTTTCTACTATGTGACCTGGGACGACTCATTTAACGCCTCTGGGCTTCAGGAGAAGAAGAACTAAATGACTTTTACGGTCCCTTCCAGCTCTAAACTCAACCATAGTTTGGAGAGTGTGCAGAGAAGAATGACTAGCATGGAAAAGGGCCTGGACACACCACCATACAAGCAGCAGCTGAGGAGCCGTCAATGGATAGCCCGGAGATGGGGGGAGAGCAGGGCAGCTGCCTGCAAGTGTCTGAGGGGCTGTCAGACGTCGGGGGGATTCAGGCGATTCTGCTGAGCTCCAGAAGTTAGGGGGAGACCAGAACAAAGTAGGTGCAGAGTTACAGCCGGGGCGGCCAAAGGCCAAAGGGCAGCGGAGGCTCGTCCTCCCCGCCCCCAGCCCCGCGGACCCGGCCGGGAGAGCGGAGGGAGGGGGGTGACAAGCGCAGCCCAGGAAACCTGGCAGGACCAGCCTCGGGTGCTCAGCGCCGGGGCTGCCCAGAAGCCCAACCGGGCCGCCCTAGTTCCCGGAGCTCCCCTTCCCCCCGGGCTGCGCCGGCGGGCGCTTACCTGAGCCGGCTCGGGGCCGACAAACTGAAGGGCCGGCTCGTCCCCGGGCAGGCGGGGCTCCCCAGCTCCTGCTCCCCGGGCCGACCCGGCCTCCCGGTTCCCGCTCGGGCTCCGGCGAGGAGGAGGCAGCGCCGGGACGCAGCCCCGAACGCCGCCGACGCGGCCAGCAAGAGCCTGACAGAGCCCAGAGCCGCCATGCCGCCCGAATAACGAACTACGGGCTAGAGTGGCCAACCTCGGACCCCGCCTCCCCCTGCCTCCTTCCTGGGCTGCTGAGGAGCCCAAGGGCACAGGGCCGCCGACGCGCCGCAGATTCCCGAGCGCGGTTACGCTTCGTACCGGCTGCCGCCAGGGCCCGGCGCCGCCTGTTCGCGCTCGCTTGCGGAAGGTGCGTGCGTTACTAGAGTAAGGCGTCCGCAACGCCCGCCCACTGCCCTTGGTCTATTGGGCAACGATGACGTAAAGAGCCCCCGCGGCCGCACGGGCAGTTCGTTCCTGTGTCCCTGAGCTGGGTTTCTCTGTTTTTCTCTGGTCCAGGTTTCCTACCTTGGCCGTAAATTACCGCCCCGTGGGGGTTTTTATAGTCTGCATTATTTTCTTTTCCTGAATAACGTCGGACCGTTATCTTTGGAGGTTTTTTTGGTTGTTGGCTTTTTTTACGTATTCTTTAACGTATTACAGATAGACGGGAGAGTCGGTCCTATTTCCAATGCTGTCTGCTAGAACTACTTTTCTCTTAGGTAATCTGGGACCTTAGGGTTAGTGTTATTTTATTCCTTTCTAAATTTAAATACATGCAAGCAAAAGTGCATTCCCTTTGTGGACCACAAAAGAAGATTATATAGGAAGCGGTAAGTCTCCATTTTGTACTGCTTCCTTTTTGTTTTAAAATAATTGTAATAAAGTCAACAAAGAAAACAGAGCACCGAAGATCGT